>JAGQAX010000001.1:42360013-42829695 GCA_019142605.1 Cephalopholis sonnerati | reverse complement strand
TAAATCGAGACCAAGTCATGACCAAGACCAGAATGTATCAAGACTTAGACAAGACCAAGACTTTTAGGGGTTGAGACCGGGTCAAGACAAAGACCAGTGCGAGTCCCACAATTATGATAAATGTGAAACACTCAAACCTTAGGTACTCCTCAAATTGATCTGACATCTCTTCCTGCATATTTTTTATTGCCGTACGGTATATATGTGCGTATGTATAGATGCGCCATGAGAAATGTCTCGATAAAATAATTATGGATTGTCATTGCAGAGGTGAATTTTAAGTGTGGGAATTTTCCTTGTTTTCTATGAGCAAACAAATACAAACAAACACTGAGGAGCTGAAAGCATTTTAATCATCTTTATTCAACACTCCTTTCTGCACAGGTGATTTAGTTATATCCCCACTGTTGTGTTTTTCTCTGGACTTGAAATAAAATCAAAAGCGAGTGATTTCAAGAAGGGACCAATCTCAAGTGCTGCATGACTGCTTACAATTACAACTGTGTGTGTGTGTGTGTGTCTGTGTGTGTGTCTGTGTGTGTGTGTGTCTGTGTGTGTCTGTGTGTGTGAATACAGGTACTTCACGAGAACGATCTACCAGTTTCAGTTCCAAAAGGCGCTCTGCGATGCAGCTGGTCATACAGGAGTCTTATCTACATGTGACATCACTAACTCTACAGAGGCAGGAGAAAAACTGAGGTTCGGACGACTTCCTGTTAATCTTTGCAGGCTGTCACAGGCTCAGATTGTTTTGAATATCCCTGTGAAAGACCATTTGGAATAGTCCATCTAACCATTTGAAATCAAAAGGGAGATAATGTCTCATTTCTGTTTTGCTGTAGCACAGTATAAATTGAGCTACTGTGGTCCACATGTATAAATGCAACACTGATTTATCATCACCATTGTTTTCTGTTAGGAATATGTTAGAGCTGGGAAGGTCCCAGTCCTGGACCCGGGCTTTGCAAACAATATCTGGTGATGTTAGGATGGACGCCGGTCCCCTGTTGAAGTATTTCGAGAAACTTCATGCGTGGCTGAAAGCAGAGAACCAGAAACACAACAGGACTGTAGGCTGGGAGACAAATATAGATCCATGTGAGTACAGAAGACATTTGTCCCCATGAAAATAACAAACAGTTTTCTTAAAGTAATGGTACAACATTTTGGGATGACTTGCTTAATCGTGTTCCTGTTGAGGGTTATAGTAAATACGATGCCACCGTCAGCAGCTGGTTAGCTTAGCTTAGCACAAAGGCTGGCACTGCATTTCATGGTGCCTTCCATTTGGACTGAGAAGTCCGAATTTCCAAGTTCTCTGTTGGAGATTTTCACTGCCCCCTGAAGTCGGATTTCTGACTTGGAAAGTCGGAAGAACTTCACCAACCCCAACCCCAACCTTTTAAAATCTAAGATGGCTGCTCTGCGCACCAACAGTAGTGAATACTGTAGTAATAAAGTGTTTATTAGCGCTTCTGTCTTTTTGTGTCTCATTAAATCTGTCGTACACACAGTGCTGTCTGACGTCTATCTGTGGACATGTTGCCATTATGTGTACACAAAATACAGCGTGTTGTCTTATTTACTGGCTAACCTGACCTGAACTGGTATTGCTGACAACATCTTGGTTTTTGACTTGTTGTTCTGAAATACAGTCAGCTCGGTGTGACATCATTCCCAGCTCCCTCCTCCGACTTCAGGTAAATGGGACACAGTATAACCCTCAGCCCTTGGTGTCATGTAGCAGCATACGTGCACAGAGGCTGCTTGGCGATTAGATAAAAAGTGAGTGGAGGAAGAACAGGGGAATAAAAGGAACGCAGCCGCCCTTGTTCACTTTCAGCCCAAACTATCATGGATCGACCGCTAGTTGTGGGCTTAGCACTGTACTGCTTTTTACAGAAAATGAGACCTGCAGACTCCTTTCAATGAGGCGAAGCTGCTTATCTGACGATAATTGCAATACATCAGCACTTGGTAGTTAAAAATGACTATTTATCATATGTATCATAACGATAATTGCGACAGGTTTATGATACCTTGCAAAACAGCAATTCTTCACGTGTTCACAGACAATGTTGGGAATGTGAAATCACACAGCCTGAACAATATCTGAGTAAATATTAACTGCAATTAGTTTTATGGCATTTGCAGTTAAATGTCAAGCTGTCTCAAGAAAGTATCTGCTATTAAATGAGTGAACCTTTACAGATGTTAGTTCACCTGTACAGCACTGTTAGATATGTCAAAAAACTACCACTGAGAAACATTCCAGGTCGTGAATTTATTTTATTTATTTTTCACTTTATTCATCTTCTCCTTCTTCGATCGTGAGCAACCAGAGTTTTACATTGCTGCCAGCTAACCATGGGTGTATTCTCATTTATCGAATGAATAACTGCAATGCATTGTGGGTGATTAAAAACCTCTGGAGTGACCATCATTGTTCACTCGCTCCCTCACCCCACTGAGGATTGATTTCAAGTTCACTTCAGCTTTTCAGACAAATGGAAAGATACTTGTGACAGAGGTGGGAATTCCCTCGAGAGTAAGTGGCGAGGGGAAGTCAGCGAGGACATGTTGAATGACGAATGAAACACAGCCTGGAAACAAGGGGAAACAGCTCACTCATTAATTATTGGCTTGATTTGTACAAAAAACAAAAGGTAAAAACAACACGCAAGGTAACCATAATCCTACACATTATCACAGTAGAGTTTTAGCGCTGCTGGCAGGTGGACTTTGTTACTGTACCTGTGGGCGGAGCCAGACGAGCTGTTTCCCCTTGATTCCAGTCGTCATGCTAAGCTAAAAATCTTGGGCAAAAAAACCACACAACTCCAAACTAATCTGTGTTGACTGTATTCATACTGCCATATCGTGTTTATGTGGTGTGTAAGTTCACACCAAACACAGTTAACAGTTTTTCATAGGTTTGAAATTTAGCCCCAGAGGCATATGAACTGTATGAGCAGACAAACAACTCTCACACCATTACGTAACAACTGTAAACTTGATGTTACTTCTTTGCTGTGCCACTTCACAGAAAGGGCACTGAAGTAAAAAAAAAAATCCCTGAGGACATTTTAAGGAAGTAGAAAAAACACAGACTTAAGTCACTGCTGCTTACAGTACATGACAAATATTTGCATGACCAAATAGAAATTTACTAGAATGCACATTTCCTGAAAAAAATGCATGTGATTGCAACTTGCCTGAATTTTTCTCTGAACGTCACGTCACAAAAATTTTAGAATCAAGTAAAAGTTCAAGTACTCCCATAAAATATGACGAAAGTTCTGACAAGTAAAAGTGGTCGTTACCATTTTAGAAACCTGCTCAAGTAAAAGTCAAAAAGCACCTGTTTAATAAATTATTAAAATTTATTAAAAAAATATTAAAAGTTACCTCTCATTATAATATTTTTTATGATAAAACTTAAAAAAAATAAATAAATAAAACGGAGCAGTTAGGCTTAAAAAACAATCAAGCAGTATCACATGAGAGGGAGCGCGGCCAGTGCCGACGATAGTCACAGCGGTGCTGATGTTCAGTTCAACAGCACGACCTCGAGTTTGATATTGCTTTTACACAGTGACAACAGATTATTATAATTTTTTATTTAATGTTTATTTCGCGCTGCCAACACAAAAAGCTCTTTAACGGGACTGGACTAGCTGCTACCACAGTGTGTGGCAGTGACTGCTGTGCACAATGATGTTGGATGAGAAGACAGCCAAGAGAAAGACACTTTATTCCAACATGTAAAGAATTATGTCAGTTTAAATACTGTATATTAGGCCACGGCATCAAACTACTTTTGACTAATTACTGACATATGGTAGGCGATAGCCAAAACAAATTCATGGTTTGTGTTCAGGGTTGGCTAAATGTGTTATTGTTGCTTTGTTTGGAGAGGATTAGATAAAATATGGAGAACAGGAAGCAATAAAATCACAATATTATCAAAATGAATTCATGGTTTATTTTTTACAGATTCAGAGAACGCCATTAAAGTGAGACTAAGTTTGAAGGCAGCCATGGGTGACGGCGCTGTGAGTATTATTAATCATGATCAGAGGTGTAATTACTGTGTCAGGGTTACAGTATCTGACTGCACATGAAGTGAATTTTGCACCTTTGACGGGAACTTCAGTCTGTTTGATGAACTAAACTGTGTTTCAGTATTCCTGGAACGCCAACGAGCTGTACCTGTTCAAGGCCAACATAGCGTATGCTTTGAGGCAGTACTACAGCCAAATGAACAAGACCCTTGACTTCACGTCAGTATCATCCTGCAGCCGTAAGATATGAAGATACTTTTGCAATCATGTTTGTTTGAGAGCTTTTCTTGGTTTGTACCTGCAGAGCAGAGAACGTCATCGCGTATAAACAGAGTCCCAGGATCTCTTTCTACATGGTGGTCACCAACCCAGCAAGTCCCTCCATATTTATCCCAAAGTATGAAGTGGAGGCCGCCATACGGTGAGGCACGGGCATCATTCAACATACACATGTATTCTGATTACATACTAGGGCTGCAACTAACGATTATTTTCATTGTTGACTAATCTGTCGATTATTTCTTCGATTAGTCGACTAGCCATTTTATCAAAAAATGTGTTAAAATGTTAAAATTATGTCATCTAATGTCTTGTTTCGTACTCTTGCCAAAGGGTTCTAGTTCACCGTCATGGGAGAGTGTGTAAAGCTGCCAATATCTGAACGTAAGAAGCTGCAATAAGAGTATTTTGGGGCACTTTATAGCACTTTTCTATGAAAAATGACTCAAACCGATTAGTCGACTACTAAAATAGTTATTTTAATAGTCGATTAGTCATTGATTAGTCGACTAATCGTTGCAGCCCTATTACACACATTATCTTATAAACAACGAGTGCAGTATACTTGTTTTATTTCACGCTGAATGTGTCACAGACTAAGCAGCTGTAATATTCAAGCTAATTCAATTTATTTTGAGGGAGTTTTACTTTCACTTTTTCCATAATCAGTGCACTTTGGTTCAGACTGAAATATTTCAACAGCTGCTGGATAGACTGTAAAAAAATTTAGTTCAAACATTCACGGATGAATCCCAATGACCTTGGTGACCCATTGACGTGCTTCTAACGCCACCAGTAGGTCAAACTTTTCACTTGTCCAGTAAAATATCTCAACATTTACTAGATCAACCCAGCCTCACTCCCAACTCATTTAATACCAACGCTTGGTAAGTGGCCCTCGTCATCACATACCAACGCACCGAGGTACCCTTTAATGGCAGAATTCTGACAACTGCCATCATTTGAAGGGAAAGAAATCAGCTCCCCATCCTCCGACCTTCTCTCCTTCCTACAGCATGAGGGAAAGAGTGGGCGTGTCCTCCCAGCCCCGCCCATGTTAATACTTTTTTTTACTTCCTAGAGGCATTTTTTGAATTTCCAGGGTAGAGGCACATCAGCCAACATTCTGGGGTTCAGCTACTCTTTAATAACAACGTAGTGTAGCATATTACGTTAGTGACGTGTTTCACGCAACGCATATGACTTCTGTCACTTGAAGTTACATGAGGTTTGCAAAAAAAACTTTTCCACAACTTTTCCAAAACTAGTTTCTTGCTTGCTGTTTTTAAAACATGACAGATTGAAACTCTAACTAGCAGGCATACATGGAGAGAGAGACGGAACGCATGGAGAAAATGAGGAAACTTTCGTGATGGTAAACAAAATGTGACACATCAACGCATATTATAGCTATGTCACGTCCTCAGCTGCCCTGCCTGGACGGTTATCCACAGTAGTACTGTAACAGTTTTATTACACACAACAAAATTCCATGACTTTTCCAAATATTTTGATGATCTTTACAAATTCCAGAACTTGTCCAGGCCTGGAAAATGTAATTATTATATTCCATAACTTTCCCAAGTTTTTCAGGACTGTGGGAATCCTGCTTGATGTTGTACTCTCAACCTAACCACGTGCTTTTGTTGCCTTAACCCGAGGAAGTAAACTTAAAAGTGACACTTTTCTAAATTTGGTTAGAAAAGAGACTGTATGTATTTAACAAGCAGACATTGTAAATTTCCTGTGACATAAGGGGGTTTAGTTTGAAAATACACAATGCATGTAATGAGGGAAATCTGACACACCATCCCTGATGCTGGAGAGATACGAGGAGCGTCATAGTTTGACGTGCGGGACCACTGACCAAGCACTGGTATGAGATGAGGTGGGGGTAAGACTGTGTTGACTGGACGAATTGGCATAGACAATTTCCAGACAGTTAATCAAATGCCACCATGACAACTTGTTTGGTGCAGACATTCATGTCCTCCTCAGGGTACATTGCAATTACTTTGTTTAGCCTTTATATCATTTCTTAGGATTCCAGTTAGATTACCTCCTGCTGTAATTGATATAACCAACTCTGTGTGACCTTTCACTGGAGACAGTTAATATGTGTGAGCAATAATAAGCCATTTCGTTACTGATCCCAGGTTATGTCGCGGCCGAATCAACGATGCCTTCAAGTTGGATGACCAGACACTGGAGTTTGTGGGTATCCCGGCAACACTAGCCCCTCCCGTAGAGCAGCCGGTGGAGGTGTGGCTGGTGGTGTTTGGCGTGGTCATGGGAATTGTGGTGCTACTGGGCATCTACCTCGTCATCTCTGGTGTCAGACAGCGCAGGAAGTGAGTTTTTTTGGTCTCCAGATTGAGACTTTATTTCTACCATGTTAAATCAGTTACCTCCTGAACTGTGACACATTGTTGTGTTTCCTGTAGGAAACCTGAGAAGACAGAAGCTGTGGAGAATCCGTACGACACAACCATTGAGGGACAAATTAACAAAGCCTTTGAGGAGGGCGAAGATGAGCAAACTGGATTCTGAGTCCACTGAAGAACAGAGGGAAGGTGTCCTCACTGCTTACCTCTCATCAGATAACTGCTGAATGTGTATGCATGTGAAAGTTTTAGTTTGCCAAGTCATTTTATAGTTAACACCCACATAAAAACTTAACACACTGCATTATACTTAATAGGACACAAATGTACTTAAGTTTGCTATTTTATATGTGCCAATGTCATACTTAGTATATTACCAAAATACAATAACACATAAGTTCCCTTGACTGCACTATTTTGGGTATACTTTTTTGTAAGAATGATGAACATTTACCTTTTACTTAAATTATACTAATGTCTTTGGTCAAATATAAATATACATTAAAAGAACTGCTTGTTTAATATACTTTAAAATGTAAACATCAAACATAAAATAGTCATTTAACTAAATTAAAATAATATTTTAAGTATGACAAGTCAAAAAAAAAAGTATATTTAAATACAATTACTGTTAATGGATTAAAGTTGTACATATCTGTCGACAATAAATACCTGTAAATAAATACCAAGAAATGGCACTTCAAAATAAAAGCTCTGTGCCCGAAATCCACTGTGCTTAAAAATAAAGTGTGTTTTTTACAGATTTGACATGTTTGCGAGTCACTTGCGGTCCATTCAGAATGGAGCTGCGACCCACTTTTGGACCACGACCCACCAGTTGGGAACCACTGTCTTGGACCATAGGAATAAAATTTCTGAATTTTGAAAATAGACGTTGCATCTTAAAAATAGACCAGTTAAAGTACAGAAATCATAGCACACTTTTGAGAACAATATAAATATATTCTTACCTACAACGAATATTTAAATTGTGAACCTAAAAATGTAATTTAGTTGTTTTAGTTTTTTAGTGCAGGTTGTCTGAGAAGGTACAGCGATTTGTTCTGATTTTGGTTTTTGATTTGCAGAACTGTGTATTTGTACAAATCAAAACTTTTTCTCTTATTGTCGTGATGTTAATACTCACACTGATATTATAATATAATATCCAGTACACCTGGGAATCATTGAAAAGGGGTTTTTTAAATATCATCTCCATACAGTATTTATGAGTATATAGTACATTTAACATTAAAATCAGTCACTCAGAGCTCAATTGTTTGTGCCTGTGTTGAGACAATGACCTCATGTTTATTATACTTTACATAACACAACATCTCTTGATGTATATCAGAAAGTATTAAATAACATGACTATTACATCACCTTTATTTTGAATATAAACAGTTTTAATAAAAGTTGTATTCCCTGAATGCAGATTATAATGCTTTAAATATGCACACACAATCAGCTTGAAAGGCCACTTTAATCAAAACTGATCTTACACACACACATATATGTTTTATTGGATATCATTGTATGATACATATCTACGCACTTCTGCAATAGCAGAATTTGACACAGTGACGACGTTGAAAACAAAAGAGATCCTCTCGTGTTTTTCTATTGTTTAATGTCAAGTCACAAATAAAATTCACCAGTGAATTTTAAATGGTGAACTTGACTGAGAACTGAGGACGTGTCAGAGGAAAGTGACTCTCCATCATGTTCTAATGATGAAGAGGAACGCTTCATCTCCAGCTCCTCCCTTCAGCGTGTCCATTTTCACTGCGTCGGCGTTGTCGATTTGGATGAACCAGCCGCCGTGCAGCGCTGACTCAAACTTCCGCCGAGGCGACCCCTTCATGAAAAAGACGAAGGACAGGGCTCTCTCATCGCTCTTGGAGATCTGCTTCAGCGACTTCTTCTCGCAAGTCTACAACAAACATGGATATCCATCAGAGGGAGCACAGGTGGCCTTTCAACAGCCTGAGTGAGATGATTACTTTGCTTCTAAGTGTCACAACTAAGATACTCAACTTGGTAAACTGTAAATTCTCTATGCGTCCATTCAGCAGCGCAAGAGTGGATGTCAGTCACTGAGTTGGTACACAACTTTGGTCTACACTGATACATTTCAACAACTATTTGACAGCGAGCCATGACTGCCAAGTGTCCTGCTGACCTAAACGATCCCCTGACTTTTTCTTAACCACAAATATTTTTTATTTGTATGTTTTAAGCCTGGTTTAGAACGATGATTCACAACGATACCAAACCGTGTTAGATCATTGCAAAGAAAAGGTGCAGTGGTGTGAACTGGCTGGTTTGAGCTTGACTCAAGCCACACACACACACATTCTCACTGACTGATTAATTGGCTCTCCAGGACACATGGATGGCCTTGACAGAGGTGCGTTGGTGAACAAGAATCAAAAAGTGCAGTACATCAAATGGGATGAGGGCTGTGACATTTTGTGACCCTGAAAAATGCAAACATGAGGGGAAGTTAATCTATTTCGAGTCTGTTGCCTTCCAGTGACTGAAACTCAGTGACTCAGTGAACTGGCAGTAACAACTTCCCTGTTTTCTCTTTGCTACTGTTTTTTTAACAGATACTCATAAGTGTTGCTGACCGTCACGTAAGTAGACCTACTACATGGATGATGGCCTAAATATGTGTTCGGTTAATGATTTTTAGGGTTAGGAGATTGAGTCCTTTAAGTGATAATGTTGATGTCAGGTTAAAGTTCCTCTGTCTGAGTCACTGCTTGATTCAAAGTAAATTTCCAGGCGTTTTTTCACCTGTCTAGCTGCATGACTCATGACCCAAATGTTGGCCTGCCTGGCACCAGCTTCAGTCCACACCAAAATTTCTCTGCAACTTTCAGATGGATTGGCAATTAAAGGACAATCATCGTTCCATGAGGGTGCATCATACTGACCTTGGTGGTCCCCTGACTGTCAGTGTCACCCTGCTGGTTACTCTAGAGTAAAGGTCAGTTTGATGCACCTGGAATCTAAAGGTGCGTTCACATCGGACCTTTTATTTTTGTTGCTGTCGCTCATATCACTCCTTTGTTGTCACTCAGTTGCTCAGCTGCAGTCGCTTGTCAATTTGGCACAATTCGCCTTGTTGCTTTGATGACATCATTCAAGCGAGACACTCTTTTCTTCCTTATTGCTCCGTTATTGATTGTATACGGAAGCACAGAGCCCTGCAGCAGCTAATCAGCATTGAGCGACAAGCGACTGACAACAAGAGAAAGAACGTTGACTTGGGATTTCTCAACTCGAGCGACGAGCGATTTTTCGCTCTGCCGCTGTCGCTCGGAGCCCGAGCGATTTTTCGCCTGAGCGAATAATCCCTCAGTCGCCCGTTTGCATTGACTTAATATGTAAACGCGTCGCCAGCGACAAAAATAAAAGGTCCGATGTGAACGTGGCTTAAGTATCTTCATGTTTTCCCTGAGCAGTACAGTTCAGTTGAGTTTGGTATGCTTTTTTTCAGTGTCCACTGTGAAAAGTTGTGGATGGTACCAATGAACCGTTCTGTACCGTCCCCATTTCTGGTCCCCCCTCTGTTGGGGTACCTAGCACACAGATGTGGTACTGTGCTACAGCTGTGGCTGGTTTTGTAGCCACTGTTCAAACCCTGATACAAAAGGATGTTTTGCTGCCTCTCACAGCAGCTGTAATGTGAAAATAAAAAACTTAATGCACTGGGCCGACTGCCAGCAACTTCTAAGGTGGGACATTAACTTGTAATGTTACTCAATGCATGAGTTGACGACGTGAATACATCAACACACCTTAAATCTCACTGTGATGACTTTGACCCTTACGTTACTTTCTAGATGGCATGTAACCCAAAAGCGTCGTGGAGCGTTGTCCCTGTGGGCTCCAGCAACACTAAACCCCTGAGCTTGCCTGAGAAGCACTAAATGCACATACCTGCTATTTTTAAATATCCCATGGAGAGAGACTCTCACTGCAGCCTGTTCTATTTTGGTCAGAAAATGTTGGCAACCCTATTGTGGATGATAAACGAGGTGCAGGCTCCCATCTGTGTCACCGGTGATGCTGGACGGAGCAGTGAGTGACAACAACCCTGCCCACATTTAAGAGTATCATTTGCAGTGGAAACTCCAGGGTCTGACGGGTTGCTTTTGGCTCTGTAAGGTAACATACCGAAAGTGTTTGGTGGAAACGCGGCTTATGTGTACGTGAACTCACTCACTTAGTCACAGTTATTACCTCCACTTGTAGAAACACCCTCTCGCCTTCCTTGCAGCACCTGAGGAAGCAGTCGGACTTGCTGATGTTTAGGACTACAGGCAGTCCTCTGTAAGAGTTACCGGTTGACTTGTAGTAGTAGATGGTCATATCCGCTGAACACAGAAGAAACAAACACACAAAAGTAATTCAATGACTGAAAGGTTAGATTAAAAACGTATTCACTATTTTTTTTTTTAAATCATTGGTGATAAGCAGGTGGCTGCTCTGAATGACAAACCTGGTTCCGATGAAGAATAGATGGCCCCCTGCGAACAGAAAGCTCTGAGGTAATGGTGAGTCACCGCATGTTCGACTGGAGTTTTTATCGACTTTAGCTGTTTGAAACTGTCACCTCCTCTTGGAACTGAAACCGAAACAGGGAACAATCAAACAAAGGGCATTTTTAAACCATGCTCCCCCTTTTTAGGAAAAAAGAGGAACTAATTAATTAATCCCTCTGTCACTATTTTATGTGTACATGTATATGTTTTACCAAAGAATAGGGAGCTGCACTGCATATTAGTGAGCTGTAACTCTGCTCTCTGATCAGATTTAAATACATAACAATGCAAAAAAGTAACTTCTGACTGTTTTCTTAACGCCTAAAACATCTTCTGTCAACTTTTCATGGGCTAAAAAAATGAGAATTATTTTATTCTCATGTTGTATTTGGTCTTTTACTTCAGGGGACACATCATCCCAAAATCAAAAATACATGTCAAAAATACAAATACAGTGTCTCTTTCTAGAAATCTTAAAAAAAAATTTAAATGTATTTTATTTTTAAACCACAAGCCAAGTGCCATCTAGCTCCATGATACTGGAGAGAAGGCAGACATCTCCACGGCCGATATCTCCAACACTCGACAGCTCACACCAAAACTATCTAGATCAATAAATAGCACTACAGGTAAGAGAAAAATCTGTTGGTTTTCTTTATTTTGGGATGAACTGTCCCTTTAAGTAAAACATCTTAATACTTTCTGGTCTTTGATACCTTTTCCCTCGCCCACTTTGTTCATGTGATCCAGTTTTCTACTTCTTTAGCTCTTATTTCGTAATATTTCTTAATGTCAGATATTGAATGATGATCATCTTTGTCTTGAAAGAGTTACGTGGTGTAAACGCCAGGGACAACTATTCTGTCCCTGTTTGTCATGTTTATATTTATTTTTAATATGAAATTATTATCTGTCTAAGGACTATTGTGAGCATGTAATAACAGAGGAAAAGAGAAGACACAGGACTAAAACCCAGCTTACTCACCAAGCACCACCTTGCTGGATTCTGCCACCACCACAACGTCATTAAAGGTACATCCTGTCCCATGACATCCCTGACAGGGGCTCCCAGCATCGCAGCCCCGTCCTCTCACCACAGAGATACTGGTTTTCTTCATGGAAATGATGAGCAGATTCCCCCCCTCCCCATTCTCCCCATTCTCCCCATTCTCCCCATTCTCCTTGTCTCCAGCACGGCAAACATCCTCCAGTATATCACCGTCCTCCTTCCCCTCTTCCTTCTGCCCCACACCGTTCTCCTCCAGGTCTTCGTCCCTCCTCATCTCCATGCTGAAACTGAGTGTTGTGGACTCCTTGTTGAAGGGATACAAAGTGTCCTCGGCTGGGAAGGACTGCTCAGTGTGTTCCTGCATCTTCCTGGCTTTATGCACTGTCTGGAAGCCAGAGGGAGAAGACAGAGGTGGAAGTGAGGTTAGACTGAGCATTGAGCATCTGTGTCTCTTTATGCCGGACACTTGGGTGTGTGTGGGCATGTGGGTTTGTCTGTGTGTGTATCTGTCTTATTGGCTGTGAGAAACACCTAAATGCACATCTACTGTTAAAGTTACAATGTGTGTTCTTCCTCAGATAAATGCTGAAATGCAGACAGTACAACGTCATGTCATGTTGACCCATTTCCAGTGCAACACAGTGTAATTTAAAGGGACAGTCCAGATTATTTGAAGCAACATTGTTTGGGGCACTTTTTCAGAGTCAGTGAATTACCTACAGTGGTGTCTGTCAGCACTCTCCCAGTTTGGAAAAGTGGCAGGACAGCCCTTTGAGATGGGAAAGCCGTTAACGTCTCCAGTTCCTTATCTATGCTCTCGTCAAAGCCACAAGACTCCACTGTCAAAATGTTGGCTTGCTGAACACGGGAACTGGGAAATGCCTCGACCAGATAGTTTGTGTTATTGTGTGAATTTGGCAAATCTGATTTAACTCTCTTAAACATTTAAGTCACACAGTAACACAAACTAAGTGATGGAGGCAGCGGTAGACCAGAAGCTCCTGTGTTCGGCAGTATTAAATGACTGTTTTTCTAAATGCAGTCTGGCTTTGAAGAGAGCGTAGGTAATGTGTTTAATTCCCCTTTGGAAGTAAAGACGGTCAGGTAAAGTGGTGAAAATGTTCAAAATATATTGTACACTTTGCCATTTCATGTTGGTACTCCAGCCTGCTTCTCCAAACTGGGGCCATGCTGACAGACATCTACTGTATGTCATACACTGACTATGGGTCAGTAACTTCATATGGCTCCACTTTAAAAAATCCAAACTATCTCTGTAATAATAAGATATAAATATAAAGTTTTATTTTCATCCCAATTACTAAGAGGATTAAAACAAAACAGGCATAATTACTACTGCAAAAAGACTCAGCATCTTATATTTTTGTCCACATGCAAATAGCAAATAAGGTGTTACAACAGTTTGGCGAGGTCAATTTTGGACTCTTATGCAACAGTATGTCCCAATATGATTTTCAGCTCTCTCTAACTGAGAGAAAAAGAAAATAAAGTCTGAAATACAAACTCTACCTTAATGGTGTTCAGTGTGGAGGACTGAAGGAGTCCATGAACTCACCAGCATTGGATTATCTTTAGCTAACATCTGTGCGAAGTCCTCAGGTGCGATGTCCTGCAGGTCCATGTTGTTTATCTGCATCAGTTTGTCTCCTCTCCTGAGAAAAAAAGGCATAAACTTTATTAAAGCTTTTTAGTTATTGTATCAATGTAATCGAAATATTTACTAAAGGGCTGTTCTTATTGGTTTTTAAAGGCTTATTTGTGAAAAAGTGATGTCACATACTCTCATCCTCTGTGATAGTCGAGTCTGATCAAACCATGAAGTCCTGATTATGTTTTTGGGTGTCACGATTTTAAAATCTAAAATAAATAACGGAAATGTGTTTTGTTTTTTTTTTAGACTTTGATGTTGCTTATTAAGTCTCATGATTATTTAATGTTATGGAGAAATACCTAAGATTTGAAATGCTCTATAAAAATTAAAATTTTTTTTTTTACTGAAATAGATTTTGTTGCATGTGTTTAATTACGGCTGCAACAACGGATAATTAATCTGCAAATTATTTTCTCAATTCATTGCTTAACTATTTGTTCTGGGGAATGTCTAAAATCTCTCAAATCTCTTGTTTGGTAACACCAACAGGGCAAATCCCCAAAATATTGCAAAATAAATTCCAATAAAGAAAAGCAGGAAACTGAAGCCATCAAACATTTGAAACTTTTAAATAATCAATTACTGGAATTCTGAATCAATCACCAAAATAGCTGTTACTTTTTTTTTTCTAGATCACAAAATTAATTAATGAATTATTAGTTTCAAGTATAACAGACATTGTTAAAAAAAATATTCTTATTGTTTATCAGTTCCATTATAAAGCAGCTGTGTGTTACTGGAAAGTGGTGGTGTAGTGTCAGTAGCCCTGGGTTTCTTCCAGTCCGTATTTGGTCATCTGTCTGAATTTTAAAACATGAAATAAGACACTTTTTTATTGACTTAGTTTATCTTTAATTTTCCTTTTATATCAGAATTTAAATTTTAATTATTTACCATGTTTTTATAAACTGTACATGTAATAAATGCATTTAATTTGTTTTTTTTAATTGTTCTTGTTATATCTTTTGTCAAAAATCACAATTTGTTAAAGCTTTTTAAGCTTTTTAAAGTATCTTACTTTTTGTTCATTTTTTAATGCATTACTTTTTTACATTTACCTTTACCTTGCAGTGAAAAACACTTTGTGGTCAGCGCTTGACACGTGCCACCAAAATAAAATACCTCTTATTTGTATTTATTTTTAAAATAGTATGATACATAAATAGGGGTTTGGCGAGAGACTCTGAAAAAATGTTTTGTTACATTAGTCAAAAATAAAGAGTCTGATTCATACTTGACAAACATCTTTTCTCCACTCGCTTTTTTGTACTTCACCACATTTTCCACTTCATACTGGTGCTTTCCATCATGGATCTGGTGGACAATCAGCACGCCCCCCTTAACCTGAGAATCCTGACGTTTGGGAATAAATTAACAAATTTAACATCAAGCAATACACACAATAAAGAAATGTGTCTCATCTCAGTGTGTCGAGTGGTGGTCAGTGTTTAAAGATTTTGTCACCCACCTGCAGGTCCATGGTGCTGACAGCGTCTGTTGCTGATAATGTCAAAGACTCTCACCAGTGACAGTGGCAGTCTTTTAAAGTGCGTCTGTGCTTCTGCTTTGTACGACCAGAAGGGGAAGTGGGACTGAAGGGCCACAGACACCGGCCATGGATGTGGAACTGATGTCAAAAGAGGAAGTTAATGAAGATGAGTAAATCTTAAATGAAAAGGGGACAGGGTGTGTGATTTTTGTTAGAAAACAGAACTTGAGGAGAAAGAGGTGAGAGGTGATCAGTTAAGTTATTTTACTGTTGACGCAGGTTTTCCTACATGTCAACAGTCACTTACAGCAGCAGAGGTCTCACTAATGAAGGTCATCCCACTCTTACATAACCCCCTCCTGCGCTGTGCTGCATAGAACAGTAAGCAAGACAAATAAAACACCTTTTTGTTCTTTTACTGGAAGTTCACTTCCTTTATTATTATCAGTAGCCCTCCTATGACCTGACAGCGACCACAGTTACTGTCAAAAATTAGCATAAAGACGCAAAACACTGAACAGAGAGAGGAGGAAATGACAATCGTCTGTTTTAGTTTGTCACATTAAACATGGGAACTACTGGAAGAATCTGACTTCCTCTGTGACAGTAAATAACTCTATAGATGAGAATAAACAATAAAAATGTTGTACTATGTGTGGTTTTACGTATCTAGCCAGAAACGGAAGAAATAAGTAACGGTTGTCCACAAACTGTGATGCTCGGTTTGTTATGTTTAGACTTCACATTATGTCAGGGTGGTATTTTATTGAAAGGTAAATATAGTAGAACAGTGGACTGGCTTTGTAACCGAGGCTGCCCATCCAGTTTACATGTGTTTTGTGGACTTGGAGAAAGCTTATGACAGCATCCCTTGGGGAGTCTTGTGGGGGAGTGCAGCAGGATTATGGGGGACTGGGGTCGCTGCTACAGTATGAGCCAAAGTGAAAGCTGCGTCTGCGTAATTGACGTTAAGTCAAACATGTTCTCGGTAGGTGTTGGCCTCTGCCAGGGTTGTCCCTTGTCACTGATCCTGTTTGTGATATTCATTGACAGGATCTTGAGGCGCAGCATGGGGGAGAAAGGTTTTCGGTTAGCGAACCTCAGAATTGTGTTTTTGCAGATGATGTGGTTCTGTTGGCGTCATTACACCGTGACCTCCAGCATGCACTGGGGCAGTTTGCAGCCGAGTGTGAAGCAGTTGGAATGAGAATCAGCATTTCCAAATCTGAGGCCATAGCTCCCTGCCAGAAACTGGTGGATTGCCCCTCGGGGTTAGGAGAGAGTTCAAGTATCTTGGGGTCTTGTTAATGACTGAGGGTAGAATGGAGCATGCGATGGATCGGTGGTTTGGCGCTGCGTCTGCAGTGATGCGCTGTGCCGGACTGTCGTGGTGAAGAAGGAGCTGAGCCAGAAGGCAAAGCTTTCGATTTACTGGTCCGTCTACGTCCCAACCTTCACTTATGGTCATGAGCTCTGGGCAGTGACCAACAGAGTGAGATCGCGGTTACAAGCGGCCGAAATGAGTTTCCTCTGAAGGGCGGCTGGGCTCAGCCTTAGAGATGGGATAAGGAGCTCGGAGTAGAGCCACTGCTCCTTCGCTTCGAAAGGGGTCACTTGAGGTGGCTCAGGCATCTGATCAGGATCCTCCTGGGCACCTCCTGCTTGAGGTGCTTCAGGCACGTCCCACTGGTAGGAGGCTCCGGGGCAGACCCAGAACACGCTGGAGGGATTACATATCTCATTTGGCCTGGAAACGCCTTGGGGTCCCCCAGGAGGAGCTGGAAAGCGTTGATGGGGAGAGGGACGTCTGGGGTGCTTTAAATATGGTAAATATTGTGATGTAAAAAACTTTTAAATCAGGCTGATCTTTACTTAGATTAATAAAATAACTCCATGAGCCTCTGTTGTCTTCTCTTGCGTATATAACACACAGATCTGAAGTCAGACATCTTCGTACACATGGACACAGAAATACCAGAAATGTTGCATTTGCTTGTTTCATAGGTATTAAATCGATGTTTCCTAACATGTGGAACTATTTCTTCAACTTGATGTTATTTAACTCCTTTCTCCTCCTGGCGGAAAAGAAATTTTAATCTCAATGAGACTTTTAACAGCTTAACTAAAGGAAAAGATGCTTATGTCACAGAAGTGTGTGTGCATTAAGACCACAAACACATCTACTAGTGCAACACCTTTGCTGTTTTTTACACTTGGGTGAGTTGTGTTACTAAATTTATACAAGCACACACAGAAACAAACACATACACACACACACATACACTGAAGCTATTTCCAGCTTTCCCCGTTGAGCCAGTGAAGTCCGTCTAAATCTGTAGGCACTGAGGTGGATTGAGTTACATGAGAAGCACACGCTACTGTCGCAAAACTTCAGGTCTACCACCGTCCACCGAAGCTGGCACTAATCTGAACTCAAGCAGGTACTGTGTCACACTGAACATACACTGTATATACAGTACGTGAGATTCTTCATGATGTGCATGTCTGTTTGGTGAGAAAAGTTTCATCATTGTAACAGCTGAGGTTGTTGAGTAATGTTGACCACTGCACATGTCGGAAGACAAACAGTTAAAGGTGACACATTAATCAACGCACTGAAGTTTGCTCATGTTCTGTTGTTTAAAACTGACATCTATAGTTTTGAGTTTTAGAGACTAAGATTTAGCCATGTGAATGTTTTATAGAAACAAAACTGTGCATTATAATCAAAGCTTCCTCCTAATTCCTCTTTGCTTACTGTGATTTAAAAGAAACTTGAAACGAAAATATTAAACATACGTAAACTATCCACTGATATATCAGAGTGAGTCATTGAGTCAGAGTGACGTGACAATTTAAGGAACTGACTGTGGTCAAAACAGGCTTTGAAAGTACTACAACCTGTGCCATGCTTGTTTCTGACTGCATGCGTATAACATTGTCCTTCCTCTGTCTGTTGTCTCTGTGTGTGTTTGTTGTCATTGTGTGTGTATGTGTGTGTGTGTGGGTTTCAGATGGTGATACTCGATGTGTTAATAATAGGGGCTGGTCCTCATGCCTTGACCCTTGCTAGCTTGCTATCCAACACCGACCCTGATCCAAACTCAGACCCCGGACATGACTCACCCCTCTCCCCTTTCTCCTCGGACCCTCCAAGGCCTCAGACAAACCAAGAAACACCCAACAACAACAAACGCTGCAGTGGCAAGAAGAAAAGGAGGGCGAGAGCTGGTACCATGTGCTTGACTTTACTCACTAAATCATAATTATGAGATACAATTTTATAATTTTGATGATTATCGTTCCAAAAACGATGGAGCATCATGTGAAAACAAAATGCATGAATTTGCTTATTCTTTTTGACATACAAGGGAAACAAGTATTCAACAAGTCACATTTTTTACATTATGAATATTTCAAATTCAGCTAATAACATACTACTGATAAAGATACCTAACATTTCAATCTATAAAAATTATGTGCAATAAGTGGACTGAGACCGGAAAATAACTGAATGCACTAACTGCAATTTTATAGTACATGGAGAAGCCTTTGGGCATTTTTGGCCCATTCCTCCACACAGACGGTCTTTAAATTTTGAAGAATTTGGGGGCCCTGCTTGTGAATCTTAAGAAAGAAATTTCACTTTAAAAGCATCAACAATTAGTGTCCTCAGTTCCCAAATGTTTACTGACTGTTGTTAAGAGAAAAGGTGACGTAATACAGTTGGTACGCTGACATGACATTAGATAAAATCCATTTATTGTGTCAGTCCGACTAAAACTGGACTTTTAAAATACATGTAAACATGTTAGTCTGACTAAAATTGCACTAATCAAATTTCTCAAAGTTGGACTAACACACACAGATAATGCGATTGAGAGTCGAGTTACTCCTCCGTGTAAACAGTTAATTGGACCCAAACTGGCCGAGGTGCTCTGCACATGCTCCACAGTTTCTGCCCTGGGCTTTGACCCAGAAGTCAAATAGCATTTAATGTGTGACAGAAGAAAAAGACAATAACAACATGGCGAAATCTACATCCTGAGCCGCGCGTTTTTGGAGGGATGAGGAAACACAGTTCATGCTGTGTCAGCTGAAAGAGTTCAATATTTTAAAATACATGAATGGGAGGAAACACGAAATGCTGACCTGCTCAGAATAGTGGTGGAACAACTGGACGGCGCTCAGTTGTTTGGTCTGTGACATAATAGGTCAACTGGAAAAAGATTCAATACTAACAAGCTGAAAGGGGGCATATCGCACCTAGCGTAGAATCTGACATACTTCGGTCAATAAATTAGTTCAACGGTTTGACTATTAAATCTCCTTTTTTTTTTTTTTTTTTACTGTATTCAACTGAATATATGTTGAAAAGAACTTGGAAATCTTTGCATTCTGTGTTTAATTACAGTCTACACAGTGCTCTAACTTTTTGGAAATGTCATGTCAAAGTAATGTCAAACATATAAAACATTAATTAGATCCTGTTTCTAAATCGTGAGGGTTTGCAGCTCTTCCATGTCTTCAACAGTTTTGAAGACGTTAACTTGGACTCTGGAAGACTCTGCAAGATATTTTTTATTGTTTTGTGACAGACAATATTTGCAAATTTGAATCTAAAAAAGTCTAGTTAGTTAGTTAGTTAGTTCACTTTATTGTCCACAGTGTGGAAATTTGTCTTTGGTCTCACAAATTACACAACAACAACAACAGCAACAACAACAGACATATACATGAACGTCCCTTAAACAGTGTACAGAGAAAAATACATCCCCACACCCAGAGATAATAGAGGCTACCTACTCTAACAAAAATAGGAGTCTAACGAATCCTAGTCTCATTTAGTGCCTTAATGGCATTTGCAACAAAGGAGTTCTTAAAAATGTTTCAGTCTGCCTTAGGCAGTCTGAATGGATGGATCATTTATGATCTTGCTAGCTTTTTTCCTAAGCACTTCCTTGTAGATGCTACCTAGCTGTTTTTGTGGTTTTCCTATGATTTTTGAGGCCAAGTTCTCTAATCTCTGCAGTTTATTTCGTCCTTTTCAACTTAGATTAACGTACCACATTGCCATGTTAAAGATTAGAATGTTCTCCACTAAATTCTTGTAGACTGTTTCTATAATGTATTTGCTCACATGGAAGTCATTGAGCTTTCGCAGTAGGTAGGGCTGCAACGATTAGTCGACTAATCGATGACTAATCGGCTATTAAAATAATCGGTGACTATTTTAGTAGTAGACTAATCGGTTTGAGTCATTTTTCATAGAAAAGTACTATAAAAGTACCCCAAAATACTCTTATTGCTGCTTCTTATGTTCAAATATTGGCAGCTTTACACACTCTCCCATGACGGTGAACCAGAAACCTTTTGGCGTGAGTACGAAACAAGACATTAGATGACATAATTTTGGGGTTTGGGAGAGACAGACCAACATTTTTTTAACACTTTAACACATTTTTTGATAAAATGACTAGTCGACTAATCGAAGAAATAATCAACAGATTAGTCAACAATGAAAATAATTGTTAGTTGCAGCCCTAGTAGTAGGTGGAGGCGTTGATTACATGTTTTAAAAATGTGATCAGTGTTCGCATTGAAATTTAGACCTCTATCAATGAGTGTGCAGAGATATTTAAAGTGATCTACTAGCTCTACCGTTTGATCATTGATCATGAGAGGCAGCACTGAGCCATTTTGTAGGCCTATGACAAGCTCCTTAGTCTTGGTTCCATTCATCTCTAGGGAGCCCGCTTTGCACTAGTTCTGGAGAGATGACACATGATCCCTGTATGCACACTCTCCCTCAAAATCCCCTTTCTTCAATAAAGCAACCAGGGCCATGTCGTCAGCATATTTGAACAAATGAAACTTTCCCTGATCAATCTGGTACTCATTTGTATACATACTAGTTATCTCCTAGTCTTGACTTTGTAAGACATACTTTATTGATTTATGTTTTATTAACAAAACCATGACCCAATAATCTGTTTCATTATGTGGACTGTATCTCTCGCTGGCACCAGATGTCAAAAAGACATCAGAAGGACACTGGCCTCTTAGGTGAGACAGATATCAGATTTTGCTTGGAATAAAAATCAAGTTAACAATATCTTAAATTTCTAAGGACATTAGAATTTTGCATTGTGTGGATGTTAATATTATAATGTTTGGCAGACGTTGGGTCTTGTTCTTCATACCTCAAAATGTCATTACGTCAGGACAATGTTGGTATGAGACATTTGGAAGACGTTGGATTTTGGTGACTTAATAACAAAACTTGAAACCAACGAAATACCAACATCGGCAGTGTTGATATCAGTATTCCACGTCAAAATGACCTTGACACTGAATTTTGGTCACCAAATGTCACAACCTAAAGTCAACTAACTATCAAAGTTGAAAGATGTTGGTTGCCAGCTAGTTGTCATCACATTTTTATCAGTTTGTCATAATTCTGACTTAAAATCATCATTTCTGACTTATTAATGTTTCTGACATATTAGGCCTGGTTGTCATCTGGCTGACCAGCCATACATTTAATTTTCCCAGCAGGAATGAGTTTAGTATTTTCCTGATAATCAGACCCAATTGTCATTTAGTTTCACTGCTTTCAGTCATTACGTTTGAGCTGCAGCCGATTTCAGTGGTGACTCAGCGGTCAGGAACCAGAAACCAGGAACCAGGAACCAAGCTACCTTACATATAAAACACTAAATAAATTAATGCTCCTTTGTTACTGCGAATACTTCTGCATTTCGAGACTCATGTGATTTCCAATAACCAAGCAGAATTTTGCTTCCTTTTTTGTTTCTCGTGTGGCCTCACAGTTCAGTTTTATGTGGTTTGTGATTAGTCTCTGCAGGCCTGACGCTGGAGGAGCGCTTAGAAAAGTCAGTGATATTAAAGAGGGTCGACTGCCCGCCGATGAATCTTCGAGTGGTAGATTCCTACGGAGAGTGGACTGCTCTGTGGGAGAGCCAGTTCACAGCTCTGAACATCCCTCATCTGCGCTCACACACACTGGTGCACACAGACCCTCTCAACAAGGTAGAAACACAGACATCTTCCCCTGAAGCAGAAGCGAGGACAGTCCCTTCACTTTCATGTAAAAAAGCATTTATATGTACCTTTTCTTTGTCAGAAAGCACTTCAGGAGTTTGTTTTAAAGTCTGATCGTTCAGCGGAGCTTCACAGTCTTCCAGATCACATTTTTATTCTGGACGAAAATGCATATTTCAACGACATGAGGCTCGGACAGAAGGAGAGGAAACGTCTCAACATCACCTCAACACTGAAGAAGAGTTTATCCCTCAGTCTGCCAGGAACCAAACTAAGTGTGGATTTCTTTAAAGATCAGGTTGGGCACACAGTAATTTTGTGTGTGTGTGATTATGTTGATGTGTGTTACTCATGTTGTGAGAACAGAAAGCTGTTTACACACTCACATTGTGGAGACTCACTTTCTTTTCGGGGACAAACACAAGTTCCAATAATAAAAAGGCTGAAGTTGTTAGGTTTGGGTTGAGGTAAGTGTTAGGGTAAGTCTGCGGGGAATGAATGTAAGGTCTCTGAAGTGATAGAGGATGGTGTGTGTGTGTGTTTGAATGTGTGTTCTTGTACATGCTACATAGTGAGGACCAAAAACTGTATTTTAGCAACAAAGTCAGGACATTTTTGGAAAGTGAGGACATTTTGGTCGGTCCTCACTTTTTCATAGGCCTGTTTGAGGGTTAAGACTTGGTTTTAGGGTTCAGGTTAGAATTAGGTTTTGGTTAGGGTTAGGGTTAGGCATTTAGTTGAGATGGTTAAGGTTAGGGTAAGGGGCTAGGAAATGGATTATGACAATGAGGGTCCTCACAAAGATAGAAGGACAAACGTGTGTGTGTGTGTCTGTGTTTGTGCATGTGTGTGTGTTCTGCATTACTTAACTGAACAAAGGAGTTTAACAAAAGCATGCTAAGCTGCATCAAAATAACCTCTATACAATGGAGTTTTAATTTTGCTTTATGCTTGTTTGTAATGATTTCTTAACTAATTAATTTAATTTAAAATCATAATAAGAACAAAGAGATCCATGTAATTAAAAGCTTGTATTAAATAATTATGTTTTGAATTATGTTATCTGCCCCTAATTGACACATGACAATGACACTTTAAGAAAAAAGAAAACAGATTTCATATTTATGACTTATTGGTAAAGATGAGTATTAGAGCCGGGTATCTGTACTCAGATACCTTTAAGGTACTGACTGAAATAACCCAGTACCAAATAGTGTTAAAACATCCCCTGTCAAACAACAACTGCATTTCATCCTGATCCCGGACCACCCAAACTCCCTGCCAGATCAGCAAGCTTTCTCTTGCTGTTGTCTCGACCCGTTCTTCGCCAAGTACTGGCAAAACAGTCAGTTCTACATCTGCCCTGTTAGCACGAGCTAACACAGCAGCAGCAGCAGCAGCTAACATCGTGCCGTTAAATAGTCCCAACAAACTCACACCAACACTGAGGAAGCTCTCAGATTGGCCCTGGATCTAAGTACAATTGACCCCAAAGTCCAGTTCTTTTGATCAGTGTGAACACTGTTTAAAGAACCCCAGCAGGTTACGCCGATCTGTGCTTGGATCCACCTAAAACACACATCAGGTGTGACCACCAGCTGTACCAAAACATGGAAGTGGGCTGCTATTTGAAGTGACAACACAGAATTTTTATCTGGTTATGAAAATGTCTCAGTTTAATTCAGATGCCAGCACCTCCTTCAATCAGGAGCAGAGCTTCACCTCACTGCTCCTCCCTGGGGCAGCAATATCGATCTATGGACACCGCTGCCTTCTTTACACTGTAGCACAACAAAAATGCCATGTAGATGATGACGCAAGTGTAACCAGGTACAGAACAACATTACTAATGTGAAAAGCTGAGCAGCGCTAGGGAGGCAACCATACTTGGAAACAGCACAATCAATTGTACCTATTATAAAAACAACGTGAAACAGCTCGACTCTTGTAAAACCAGTTAATGATCGTTAGGTAGCATTAGCCATGTGATGCTAACAGTTAGCCCTGTCTTGGTGTGTACACAGCTAGGCAGAGGCTCATAACTGTCCCCAGTGTGGAGCTCACACTCCTGCAGCAGCAGCTACAACCCATACAGTCTGTGAAGTAGGTCACAGTGTGTTTGATGGAGTTGGAAGTTCAGCACGCCAAAATGCCACCAAAACATTTGACATCATGGTTATCAAATGAAGTACTCTACTCTACTTTGTCTGGTATCACTTTAAGGGCACTGGCATAATTTTTTTAAATCACCCTGCCCTGGTGAGTGTTGAGTAGAGCACTGAGAGGTGGACTAACACATTGTTGGTTTTGGTCTTCGTTGGATTTACTGACTGTTACAATCGATGGGAAAATATTTACAAGCTTCAACGCTACATGAGTGCCTAAATCTGAGCACAATTCCTGAGTTGTTGAGCTGTTGAATCTGACCATGCAGGTGGAGAGATACAACTTGGACCAAGTGCTGATGAAGGGAACAGTGGAGCGCATCACTCCTGTGATTGAGGACAAGGAAGAGATGGAGGAGGAGACTGACAGGATAAAAGTGGGTGAGGCCGTGAGAGTGACTGAAGATAAGAGGGTGAAGTATTTCCAAGTCCAACTTCAAGATGGCATTGTCCTAAAAGCCCGCCAGGTTGTTATGGCGACAGGTCCAACCCGTGCCCAGATGGCAAACATCCCCTCATGGGTGAAAAGTATTGGAGAGAGCTACCCAGAGGAGCGCTTGCAACACACAGTGCACCTTATGCACCACCTGCCTACTGCTCGGCAAAAACTTAAAGACGCAGATTGTCAGAGACAGAAAGAGACTTCTTCCACTCAAGGTAAGACTGGTTTCTTCTGAAGGATTTGGGATTTGCAGGGAGTCAATGATTCAACAAGAGTTGTGAGGATAACTAATATAACATTAAATGTCCCTCTGCCAGTGTTTTCTCTTGCCAGAATATCCAATAACACTTTGCTTTCACTTGAGGTCGACACGCTTCTGCAGACTTCAGTGGCAATTTCATGCCCCATCCTCACTGCAGCACTTTCTTCTAACAGTTCTTCATGCCTATGCACAGTGGTGGAATGTAACTAAATGCATTTATTTAAGTGCAATTTTTAAAACACTTGTACTTAACTGCGACTTAATCAATCAATCAATTTTATTTATAAAGCCAAATATCACAAATCACAATTTGCCTCAGAGAGCTTTACAGCATACAACATCCCTCTGTCCTTTGGACCCTCACAGCGGATAAGGAAAAACTCCCCAAAAAAAACCCTTTAACGGGGACAAAAAAATGGTAGAAACCTCAGGAAGAGCAACTGAGGAGGGATCCTTCTTCCAGGATGAACAGATGTGCAATAGATGTCGTACAGAACAGATCAACATTATAAATTAACAGTAATCCATATGACACAATGAGACATAAAGAGAAACAGAGACACAGAGAGATGCAGGGCAGACAGTAATTACAATAGCTTACAACAACATTAATTTAAGTAACAATATTATAGTAATTACGGTAATTGTGGTACAATCATGTTGTAGGTTTATATTAATATACTTAAATATTGTACTTTTGACTCCACAACATTTATCTGACAGCTTTAATTACTTTTTAGACAAACAGAAAACCTACAATGAGTTTCAAAAATGACATATTATTAAAGGTCCGCTGTGTAGGATTTAGAGAGATATACTGGCAGAAAAGAAATGTAATGCAATAAGTATGTTTTCTAAAGTGCATTTTCACCTGAAAATAAGAATCATTGTGTTTTTGTTACCTTAGAATCTACAGTAGCCCAGAACAGACAAACCAAACATTGGCTCCAAATAGGGACATTTGCATTTTTGCATCAGCCACTTTAGTCAGCAGCCCCTTCGCAATGAGCTGCATCAGAAATATGAAAGTGCTTCATTCAGTGTTTTTACGGGTCCAAATCAACTGATCCTTTTAATGTGGAGAGGAAGAGACCTTAGATGATAATTCAGCACCCAGTAAAAACCTCTGAATGTCTGGATCAGATAAAGGGGTGAGCGCTGATTAGCAGGTACTAGGTTATGTCCAGTACGCCAAACAGCATCAGAGAAACGCAGGCCAATCTGTTTTGAAGAGGAAGAGACGTCTACGAATAATTTGGCTCATGTTAAAAATATCCTGAAACCAAGAGAAGTTTCAGCTGGTTGCAATCTGCAGTGCTCACCGCCAGATGCCCCTGTATCCCCCTAAATCTAAAACACTGTTCCTTTAAGGGCTCAACTACCAAAGACAAACGTATATAAAGTATGGTAGTTAAAATGAGCTCCACCTTGACCAGCCACAACATTAATAGTAATGTTACAGTGATAATAATAATCAGATAATGTAGTAGTAAATATGTTAATACATGGAATATCAGGGGCCATTCTGCTGCGTAATGAGTACTTTACTTTTGATTTTGTTGCTAATACTTTTATACTTTTAATTTGAAGGTATACTATGAAGGATTGTTGGTAACTGTTTGTAAGCACGGTTGCCAGCTAAAGTGAAAGTAAAGGCCAACCCCAGATTCACTCTCATTTGGCGTTTCACTTAGCTTTAAGAGGACATTAATAGGGTTTCCATCCACCTATTCTTATTCAAATTTTCAAAAATAGCGAAAATAAACATGAATGGAAACGCTAGAAATTCGAAAAAAGGCTGAAAATTCTCAAAAAAGTTTTTACGCTTGGATTTGTCTGCGACTTTTTGCTATGGAAACAGGTTTTGCGGATAAACGATGACTGGACAGGATACCACGTCACATGTCTGGACCGGATATCACGTCACACGTATACGTTGTGGTCACAAAAAAAATGGCGGCGGACGATAAAGTGACCAGAGTTCTTCAAAGCACCGACAGGTCGATCAGGAATCTGTCCATGATCAGTTGTTGACTGTCAGCCGAGTGTGTTGTTTGTTTTGTGGCAGAGAGACGCTGTCTGATGACATCATCTCATGGCACACACTCCTCTCAATAATCGCAAAATAATAACAATTGGAAACGGGCATAAAGTCGCATTTTCTTTTTGTGCATTTTCACTTAATTCGCTCCTGACTAAACCTGAGTAATGAGAAAATACAGGTAGAGGGTAGAGTCTCAAAGTCCCCCCCCCTTTTTGTATGAGTCTGTTTATTGTTCTTCAGGAAAATCCTGCATAGTTCATATTTAAGTACAAATTTGAATTTGAATTAACTGTGTGATATTGCTACTTTTATTAAAAAATAACTTTTTGTCATATTTGCTGAAACTCTCACTATACACAGTACTGACAGTAGTAACAAATAAAAAACTGTGAATGGAAACACATTTTTCTTTGACTAAAGAAGTCCTGACTGAATTATGTTTTTTACCTGTGTTCAGGTGAGACAGAAAATCAGAAAAAATTCTTGCTCCTCTGCCTCCTCATAGTGCTTCTAATGGCATTTACAAGAATCCACTGCAGCTAAAACAACCAATCAGAGTTTGTGCACTACAAAGAGGAGGAGTCTGATCTTTCTCGTGTAGAACTGTGTGGATGTAGTGACAGTTACAGAAAGTTATCTTTATAAAAGTTACCAACCAGTAAAGTAAAAGATCTAAATACTTATTCCACCACTGCCTATGTGTGTGTAGAACTGTGTGTAGTGTGTGAGGCAGGGCAGAGAGTATTGGTAGTTGGTGGCGGTCTGACCAGCGCTCATGTCGTCTCAATTGCCCTGCAGCAAGGTGCCAGCCATGTCACATGGGTCATGAGGAAGCACCTTCAGGTCTAGTGAGAGTGTGAAACTGCATGAAGACCAACCATTACTGTCGATATACACCTGTCTACCTCCAGCACCTGGGTCAATCTTCTTTGTTTGTTCCGCAGTTGAAGCAGTTTGATGTGGGCGACGTTGAGAGCTTGGTGGGCCGTTACTCCCACGTGGAGCATGGCATTAAGATGGATGGCCAAGCCTACCTGCGGCAGTTCTACAATGAACGGAGTCTCCATAAACGGCTGGCTATGATTCGCCAGGCGAGGAAAGGAGGAGCCGTCACCCCAGAGGCCTACATCCAGCTACAGCCGTTCATTCTGAGTGGACAGGTGGACGTGAAGACATACTGTCAGGTATGTGTTCACCTAGGCTAGAGGGACGACCCATAGAATTTATTTAGTTTTCAAGATACCCCTACTGGACGTAGAACAAAAGACAACAATGTTTTTCATAAACTCTGAGGTCCTCCACATATGAAATAGATTCTTGTCTTAAAAAAAGAACTAGAAAAGTGGTTAAACTGATATTGTGACAAACCCCACAGACAACACCTAAAAGAACATGAAAAACATTGTGCGTTGTTCTTCCTCCTGTAGGGGTATCTCAAGATTTTTGGTACCTTCCCACTTGCCTAATCCCACAAGGTGTAAGGCTGAGGGTAGAGTCAGGTCAACTTCTGGTTTTGCCAGTCCAGTCCAGTGTACGAGCTCAAACTGCTTTGATTTTATACAAACTGGTTGAACCGGCATTTGTCATTATGACACGTTTTGGCAAATTAAAAAATAGCTTACATCGGCATCATGGCGCTAAATCCAACTCATATTGCACTAGTAATAAGCAATATGACAACATGATTAATATAATTCTATGCTTATAAATGGACTAACAGAGCCACCAGTGTCAATTTACTGACGAGCATCAGCAGCATGAAGGAGAACAAATCTGAAGAAGGGGGGATGAGTGACGCAACATTGTATTTGGTTACAAGAAAGTTCACATTTTTTATTTTTTTGGCAGACAAGACGAGCAGAGTTAGTCTCTCAAGAAAAACTTGACAGTTTGACTGCAGTTCACAGGGAGTGATTGACAGCTGCGATAGAGACTCTTGGCTCTGATTGGTTGCTCTCGTTTAGCTGTGGTGGATTCTAGCAAATGCAATTAGAAGCACTACAAAGAGGAGGAGGGACAAGATCTGTTTCACGTCTCTCTTAAGGGTTTTTTTGAGAGATGAGACATGGCAGAGTTAGTCTCTCAAGAAAAACTCATAACTGTACCAATATGACAAGATTTTGGATTTGAGGCCGATGACAGAGGTGTGCTAACTGCCGCCTTGAGCTGAACTTGTGTCAGATGCCTTGTTTTTAGTTATTTCTGTCACTTTAAAAGCACCGCAATGGACAAGGAACGGCTGGTTCATGAAGTTAAAATGTGGAATTATCTTACAATCTCACAATTAACTTACCTTTATATGTCACCACAAAAACTTGACATTGTGGTAGCTTGCCGGAGGGAGTCCGCCACCTGCTAGTAAAGCCTGTTTGCTGTTGGCTATAATGTCATTTTCAGTAAATATCACAATAAAAACATGCGTATTTTCTGTTTTAAAGTAGCGTTTACACACATAGGAAGATAGCAAGTAGGCTACTTACCCATCTTTTAAGTCAGAGGCTCCCAGCTGGTTCAGCCATGAGGTCCAGATTTCTCCTTAGCCATTAGTTTAAGGCCCACACAGTTTAATTCATTCAGTGTCATACATGTGTTTGGCCATGTTGTCGAGCTAGATTGCTGTCTCTGTCGAGTAGCTGTCCGTTAGTCACTCGATCTACAGCAGGAGACAGCACTTATGGAGGGTACAGAAAGTTACCGTACTCAGTACTAACGAATGTTTTTTACAAACTGCACACACATTTACAGGTCACTTGTGGTCCTATCAGAATGGATCCATGACCCACTTTTGGACCCGCAACCCACCAGTTGGGAACCACTGTTTCAAGTGGATATGTCTCCAGTCTGATCTCCACCGCACAACTGATGTGGTTTGTTTAAATGATGTAACATAAGTGCATCAGGAGTCAGTGTGGACAGAGAGCTCTGGTGTGTCATGATGCAGAGCAATAGTTGCTGTCAGGAAACAGTTAAGTTGCGTGTCACTCGGGGGCAGCTGCAGAGTCAGGTGCAACGCCTACAGGTAAAATTGAGTGTAGCGGTCCGGTTCAATGTTTGGCTTAATATCAAACAGGTTGAAAATGTTTACACCAGCCAAACCCTAGTTAAGGGGGTGTGGTGAGTGAGATGAGACAAGGTGAGTTTTACCTGAATCTCATGCAGGTGAATGAAGCCAGCTGGTGCTACAGGAGCCAGGCCTGGAGTCTCTCGCTCAGCACTGGGGACCACTGGACTGGAGATATGATCTGGCTCGCCACCGGCTGCAAACTTGATGTCAAACAGGATCCGTTGCTTTCTGAGGTGATGAAGGAATTCCCCATTCAGGTGAGTTAAACATACGGATGTTTTATGAAGGGTGTATTTGTTAGTATGGAAGCAGTCCATCTCCATATTTGGTGATCTTGAACTTCTCTGCTAAACTAAAGGATAAAATGTTTTTTCATGTGTTTAGAAAAATCCCTCCTTCTTAAATAAACTCTTTAAAACCCCTTTTAGATCAGTAGGAAAATCCATCAAGCTGGAAACAGGGGTGATGCTACAAATATATGATTATCTCAGAGAATATGATGCATTGCTGTAGATTAAACTACTCAACAGTATATGAAAGAGTTAAAATTAGCCCAACTTTAAACATTTTACAGCAGTAAAATACAACATACACATTAATGCAGCAGTCATATTAATCCAAAAATCTCAGATATGGCAGTAATTATTGAGAGGAAATATTTTACCGCACATGATAAGAGAGCCCACTAACTGATTATACTTACATACTGTTACTTATGTAAGGGTTTGACTGCAGAGCATTACTTACACTCGTGTATTTTCACAGCATGGTATTAGTACTTTTTCACTGTGGCAACGAGGGGACAAAAGAAAAGTTTTGATTGGTTCCAAAAACATTTTAAAAACACTTGGAGGGTAAAGATGCAGAAAAATAGCATTTATGTCATATTTGTAACCTGAACAAGACAGTGCTAACAGATCCATGAAACGTCTGCCTCCATGAAGGTGTTAAATGGCTGGCCGTGCATATCAGAAAGCTTACAGTGGGCAGAAGGCTGCCCGCTCTACCTGATGGGGCAGTACACCGCTCTACGGGTACGTCTGATGCTATTTTCAAATGTTTTAATGTGCAAAAATAGTTCTTATCAACAATATGTAATTTTCCCCGCCCACAGGTTGGACCTCATGCAGTAAACCTGGCCGGTGGACAGGCTGCCAGCATGCGAATCGCCAAAGACATCATGTGCCACCAACGACATGGCAACGCAGAGGCCTCTGAACCGAGTGGGGAGAAATCTAAAACTGAAGAATATATTCAACAGATGCAAGGCCTGCTGTGGCTTTAACTTTACAGTTTAGCCTGAGGAGCTACGCGAGTTAGCAGTCACCTATTCTTGATTAACTGGTCAAAAAGAAAATTAAATTTGCACTTTGTTGCCTTGATTAAATGGAGTGAATGTGAATCCTGTATATCTGAGTTTTTTGTGAACTATAGCAACAACTTTGCTTCATATAAACAAACATTTATCTTTAAGGGTCCTATATTTTTAAACATATAAGGGATAATGCCCGATGAGGTGTCTATTATCAGGAATTAATGGACAACGGGGAGCGCTTTGGTCAGTCGCCTCTGCAGAGGCCATTAAAGGATAACTTCAGCATTTTTCAGCCTAGACCCTGTTTTCCCATGTGAATATGTGTAGGAGAGCGATGTAAACAACATTGTCTAAAATTGGTGCAGTATTGAGCTAGACAGCATTAGCTGGGCAGCTGCGCACAGGCTGTAATTTAAGCACACGGGGCAACTGAACACCGTCACTGTACGTCCATCAAAAGTGGTTATTTTTACCCCCAGATCGGCTCAGATTGTTATTATTAGTGTCTGGAGCGTCTCTTTACCTTTCACTCTACCGGTCCTTTTGTTATTGTTCCATCTGATGGCACTTAGCAGTCTTGCGAGACGAGATTTGCTGCCAGAAGACACCTTGAAAACATGAGTTGGAGAAAAAGTTAGCATTAGCTGGTGAAGCCTGTTGTCTAAACTATTGGAAAGAGATAAAGAACAATGGTTCTTGTTTGCTGTTTTCTGAATTGTGCCAACAAAATGACTGGCTGAACTTCACGCGGCTTTCATTGACTGCCTTTGTCGAAACAGGACACGCTAAAGTTGTGGTTAGTTGTGCTACAGATGGATCCGAACACTCCTGCGTATACATTGCACCTTGCACATCAGTTAGGTCTGCAGGGATCATTTTGACCAGGACAACTGCTGCATCTCAAAGAGTAGACAGGATGCAAAGAGTATTTTCAGACGACAGCGTAGCAGAATAACAGCAAAAACAATCAATCAATATCAATAACAATTACTTGTTACAAATTATCAGCTGATCCAGGACTGTAATCAGTCTATATATTTATTGATTCCCCATCTTCAGCAGTTAACATTCATAGTCAAAAGATGTGTTACACACTAGGGATCAATGTTCTGTCCCGGGGATGGAGGGCTACAGTAATCCTGGAAAATCTCACTTGTTTTCAAGGTAACTTTAGCTACAGTCAGAAAGCACTGGTCATATTTCAAGCAACACAAAATGCAACATGGAGACATACACATGGTTTCCTAACCTAATCGCTTAGGTGTATTATTTGTTATTGTTAATACTTACTGAGGCAAAAGAACACCATCTGTGTTAATGAACTCATGATGCACTGGTCAGCCCACAGCTTATGGGGCTCGATCAGGTGGATTTGGGTAAGCTCACAAGAAAATATCATGGGTTCCTTCACAGTGGTTTTCCAAGTAAATTTTTCAGAACTTACAGAGACATTGCGTGTTATGGTCCACCCACCCAGATGATACAATAACAATTTGCGGAAGTATCTCTGAAATGAGCGTAGGGAAAGTTGTTCGAGACCAAGTGCATCATCATCATCATCATCATCATCATTAGCAGCAGCAGCAGCACTGAGATCAGCTGATCTGCTCAGCTGATACACTTGCAGATGATCACTGCCGTCAGATCAGTTCCTTGGCAGCTGTGACCCAGCAGCTGATTTACCACTAAGAGTATTTTGAAACTGGGAAACCCCTGTGATTGCATAACCTTTCCCGTTATTACGTCATATCATGTTACTCAGCAGAATTTGATTTTGGAATTTTTCTCTGACATGCGTCTCCTCCTCGGTGCAGTCTGCGTCATTTTTGTTTGATTTCTAGAAGACAGGCCACTTTTATAAACAAACAATTAAAGCACCAATGACAGTTTGAATTGCAGCAGTGATAAATAGATGTTTCTGGGGTGGTACTCCTGCCTGATCTCCAAACTGGGAGTGTGCCGACTGACATGTACTGTATGAAATGAACTGACTATAGGTAAGTACCTCATACAACCCCACTTCAAAAGATCCAAACTTTCCCTTTAATATCTCAAAACAATGCTGCATTGAACTGATACAACTCCTTTAAGGATCCAGCCAACAGAGAGAAGCGCTGGATATTTTTTACTGACGGGTGAAGTTCCTACTTTGATCACTAGATGGAGACAGCAGGACAGTGTCCAGAAAGCTACAGCTCCATTTCGCCCTCCACAGATGTTGATTTAGGTTTACAGATTAAAAAAAAAATCATATAGAAATCCAGATATATCAGAGATATAATATCTGCTGGTACTGTTAACTTTGCATAAACTCAAGTTGAACCCAAAAAAGCTTTGGTTTAAAACCTGAATTATGACAACTACAAAAAAAAAAAACTCCTCTATTTTGAAAGAGAGGAAGTACCCTGGCTTCTCATGTGTTTTTATGGGACCATCCCTTTTTTAAAACTATCTGCATTTACTCAAGCACTGTGCTTTTTTTTAAATGTTATTTTACTCAACTTTTATTTAACCAGGATTATGCATGCAATCTCTTTTTAAAGGGAGCCTTGGCCGAGACAGCAGCACGCAGAATTTCACATTAAAAAAACAAACAAACAGCGACGTGCTTGTACATTACTTGAGTATTTTCCTTTTCTGTGACTTTATACTTCTACTTCAATACATGTTAGAGGAAGTTATTTCTTGTTTTACTCTACATGTATTTAATCACTTTAGTTACTCGTTACTTTCTAGATTTGGATTATTAATGCACAGTATAATCAACAAATAGATTATGATCTATTATTCTGGGTTAAGATAAAACGAGACTTTATTGATCACTGAGGGAAATTCATAAGCAACTCTAACATAAAGCATTAAATGAGCTCCACCTTTACAAGCTACAACATGAAAGTGATGAACCCTTCAATGTATCGAAACCCAGAATTTAATAATTTCATGTATATTATTCTGAAATGCCACTCTACATAATGAATACTTTTACTTTTAGTACGTTAAATATACATGTTAAAAATGAAACTCTACTTTACAGTTGTTAATACAGTGTTTCACTGATTTTCTCCCTATACAACAAGACACTCTTCTCACATGATGACAGTTACTTTTGAATCCTTTGGAGTCTACTTTTATTACCACCCTGATCACTTTGATAAAGTAGAAACAGCCTCTGTGTTTTACTAAATATATAAAACTCTCTTTTCTTTAGTACAGCTTCCATTCTGTCTTTTTTTCCACTTTTTCTTCCCTGCATTTTGTCCTTTATTTGCTGTCTTTATTTCATGCCTGACTTCAAAGTAGTGTCAAAAAAGAGTAATCCATTGTTTAATTGACAGATATGTAATCGATAACAGGGTTGATTGTTAAATTTATTTTTTCATGATGTAAAAATGTTATATTTTTGCTGGTTACAGCTTCTAAATGTGGGATTGTTTTAGTTGTTTTAGAAGTTTTAGTGCTTTCTGCTGCATGTTTGATTACATAACTTTTTATTTCAGGCCTCAAGGAATGGAAGATATAATAGTTTGCTGTTTGTCTGGCTCCCACTTTGTCTCTCTGAAGAACTTAGTGATACGCCTGTTTTTGAAAATGACCTCAGGAGTATAGTAAATCACTTTTTGAGTAATTTACCACTTGTCTGTCAGGTGATTTTAAAGGTCCAGTGTGTAGGATTTAGTGTCATCTGGTGGCGAGATTGCAGAACTGAACTTCTCCTGTGTGTCAAACTTGTAGGAGGAAACAACATGGAAGAAGATCCAACTCAGTACGTAGATAAAAACGGTTCACTCTAAGGTGACAAAATGATAAATATTCTTATTTTTGGGAGATTATGAACTATTGAAAACATAGTTGTAAATATTATACACCATTCCTGCCAACAGATTCCTCTGAATCCTGCAAACAGGACCTCAAACTAATGTTGTAGCTCTGCACTCTGTATGACTGTAACAGTTATACTCCCACCCCTCTGCTGAATGAGGGTAATGTGGCAGGTTGTAGATTTCAAACCCAGATACTGTCCTTAGATTGCCAGACGTTCCACCGAGTGTATTTGAGTTGGCACATGCAACTTAAATCTCCCGGCGCGGGTGGACAGGACTAAGCTGCACTCCCAGCATGCCTTTCAGCAGGTGTGTTTGCTCACACTCACATGACTTTTGGAATCACACAGCTGTGGAGACAGATCACAGGCCGCTCACAGCAGGGGCCCGAGCTTTCCTCCCTTACACAGATGTTCACCTCTGAACCCCTGACCCACCACTCAGCACTTCTCTTCCTGTCCGGTCTGACCACTGGGGCGGTGGAACAAGCTCACACGTGCTTTTAGTGTCCGAACAGCACTCGTTTATAAGCTCATGACTGAGTTAATGAAAACTGGAACGTTATATTTCACTTTATCTGAAAAGGTTAATTACTGTATAATAAAGCTGTCAAAATAATGGTTTAAAGGATATTGGACAGTAATCCCACATTCTTGACATTTGTTTTGAAGTATAACTAACTATTAAGAAATCTGTATGAAGTTGTTAATGTTAATGCTAAGTGTGTGTGTTTGTCTTTACACCAACAGGAAACACACTTATTAAGGGAATTGCGGCCCATTAAGACGTCTGTGGCCATTCAGGATGAATGAAGGCTGGAGATCTGCAAGTAAATGCCTTCTTTTTTAATAATTTTTTTAAAGGAATAGTTCAACATTTTGGGAACAATTGGCTTTCTTGCTGAGAGATAAGGCCTACAATACTACAGTAAACCCATATTCAACTCTGCACACCAAAGACGGGCTATTTTTTGGTTCAGTGTGTTCAATACTGTGTACAAAAGTTACAATGTGGTCACATTTCCTGTGGGTAACATCGTGTTACTGTCATGAATATAATGCTATGTTCCATTTATTTCGGACATCAGTGGTCAAAGCTGGGAGTGACGTCACACCGGAGTTTATCACATTCCAGTACAAGGAGTCAGAAGACCAAGATGTTGTTGGCAATACCACTTCAAGCCAGGTTAGCCATTTGCCCTTTTCATACAGAGATCACACTGAAGAGACGCTACAAAGTCCCTTCTTTATGCATCCTTTGCATTTTTACAAAGAACCAAATGAGGCGGCATCAAAAGAGGCATGACGAGCATGATATGTAAAACATCAGCATTGGCTTCTTGTGTGACACATTAGCATCGGCAGCAATTTCTAAACAACAATGGCAGAAACGAGTCAATAACAATAATTTGCCGTCCCTGTTAGCTCCCAGTTTGCGGACAATTATGGTGCGTTTCAGTTGTACTGGGAAGTCGGGATTTCCGAGTTCCGAGTGGGAAATTTCAACTGGAACACCCCCTGAAGTCGTAATTCTGAGTCGGAAAGTCGGAGAATCCTCACCACCCCCGAGTAGACTATCAAAGATGGCTGCCCCGGGTGTAAACAGTAAAGTAGAAGCTCCTGTAATATTCCATTTATTAATATTCGGACAAGGCAAGCGTGAGAATAGCTTTCGTAGATGTTGCCATCTTGTTTTCCAACCTCTTCTACCCGTTTGGCAACTTTTTTCCGACTTTGTAACTGGAACGCTGGTAACTCGGCTGTGACGTCATTCCCAGCTCTGACGTCCGACTTCCGAGGTAAACGGAACGCAGCATTATGGCCGCTGTTCTTATTCTGTGAGTCAGCCGCTATAACATGTCTCCGAAATGTCACACCCATGCTGCCCATGATCCCATCCTGTGGACTGTCCTGTCTATACAGACACCGCTGATTGAACGCAAGACCATCCTGTCCCTCCATTCCTACGTACCTATACACAGCATGGTGAGGTGGCATAACAGCATGATACTCCCGCCTTGAACAGGCAGTGTAAAAGGGACTATTGTTGGCAATACCAATTGATAACAATGCATTACATTACTAACACAATAGCAACATGTAGACAGATACAAGTTTGACAGTACTGTAAACATGAGACTGTTTTAGTGACACAAAAAAAAATGCAACAAGCAGCCATATTGGATTTTGAGTTCGGGGTTGGTGAGGTTCCGACTTTCCAAGCTGGAAATCCAAATTGAGGGGACGTTAAAATTTGCAACAGGGAACTCTGAAATTGTGTCCAAATTTGTTTATTGTCTTTATTTGTGATACATGGCCTTTAATACGAGGCTCAGCTTAGCTTAGCACAGGGACTGGAAACAGCCTCACAACTTTGTTTCACAGTTTGGTGTTTGTACAAATTAAACAAATTAGATATAACATGTTAATTAGTGAGCTAGCTGTTTCCGCCTTTTTCCAGTCTTTACACTATGCTAAGCTAAGCTAAGCTAAGCTAAGCAGCTGCTGACTGTAGAGTGATCTATCTTCTCTTCTAACTCTGCAAGACAGCAAATGAGTACATTTCCTAAAATGTCAAATTATTCCTTTAACTTTGCCACAACTAAAATAGCTTAACAGGCTATGGAAATATATAAATAAAGATTTTCTGTTCTTTCAGATAATAGATTCTCACTGTCTCACAGTGTGATCATTGTTAGCCTATCTATCACTTTAATCCTTTAATAGTAAATGTGGCAGATTTAAGCCAGGTCATTAACTTGACTCAGGCCACGTGTTATTAACTTGAATAAAACTACAAGAGGAGAGCAGGACTCCAGCTGATTGGCATACAAATCCCTAACTCATTACGTAGACATTATAACGTTGTGCACTCACACTAATTGGGTATCATGCCCTGTGGGTTGTTTCCTGTGTTTTTAAAGCAGTAAAGTTACATTCACACACAGACACGTACACACACAGGCTGCTGACTCAGCTTCAATCTGCAACAGAGGTTCAGTCAGTTCAGCTGAATTTGCTGTAACGCACCATGTGCATCCTCTGTGGGCTCGGACGTCACGTTGGAGCTGCAGATGCTCAAACAGACCTTCAGGGAAAAGCTCTGACGCTGTCTAATATTAAAGGAAGGGGTGAAGACGGCACACCAACAGAGACACTGCTCAAGAAGATTCTCAGTTAATGAATTAATTACAAATACAACTTCCTACATTTTTACTTCAGTGATTTAAAGTCACATTTTACTCAAACAAGTTTCACAGAAGCTGTAACTTAAAGGTTGACTCTATTATTTTTTTTTTTTTGTTTTATTCTGGGTTTTTATATCATTCAGCGTCTTTTGAGAAGTGTTAGTGATGTATGCAAAGACGAAAATTTAAATTTCTGCTCAAATCTTTGTACGTTTTAACCTCAAATTGCTGCCTTACCAAGCCCCCTCTTAAGAACGTCTTCACACGTGATGTGATGTAGATTCCTGCAGGATGATGTGCCGTCAAACAATAGTGGCAACCAGCTGCGTATCACGCTAACATGAAAGAACGCCCTATTTTCTTTGGTGTCTGATGTCACTGCCCAAGTGCTGGTTTTCGACAACTTCAGAGTGAGTCAGGGTACTGCTGCTGATTGGTGAGTTAGTTTGGGTTGTGTGACTTATGAAACCAAACGAGCGTGGCGTCCAGCTTCTGTGCCTCGGTACTCCTGTTTGCTTCTCTAAACTGGGAGCATGCCGAGCGACATCTAACTATACACTCACTGCGGGTCTATTAGTGTGTTTATACTCCAAGCTCTATCTCCAGGCTATATCAAAGCTCAAATTTTCCAAGCTAACACTTTGCTCACTCTCCATGATTACAGTGTCAGTGAATAGCGTGTGTGAGGGGTGGGAATCAGCACTGTAACCTACATTTTCATTTGAAAAACACACAAAAGAACACATACCCGCCCTTTAATTTGTCAACATGCACTTGGTATAAGAATAATCAAAGTTTTAAATGAAAGACAGCCCTCATATTTTCATACATGTTGTTCATATTTATCAAGCCCCTTTGTTCTCAAACCGGCAGCTTATTCCCAAGTTATCACATATTTTAGATTTAATTTAAACCACTGATTGAAATCATTTGTTGACTCTGGTTTATTCTCTGTTGTACTCTGCGTGTTTTATTATCCAGTAGATCTCCGACAGTGAATAATCAGCACACAGCTATAAAAGAAACCAAACAGCATGATGAACAGCCGCAGATGAATAATCAGCTGCATTAAAGCAAAGCATGAGAGTGGAAATTTCCAGCTGGCCCAGAGGAGGAGCAGAAGCTGTTAAACTACATTTTATGTCATGCAGTTTGCTTTGAATCTCTACCTGAAACCAGCTTACAACATTTTTTGCTCCTTAAATAGCGCTTTTTTATGACAAATAATTATTTATGGTTTTATTCTTTTCAGAAGCCAAATCCAAACTGATGTTTTGTATAAAGCAGTCCTATAAATATTCCTTCTGTATAATGCTGCTGGACATTTCTCAAAGGATAACATAGATTTGTGTAATGTGTTTATCCTTTGTTTCATTCAATTTGTCTATCACTCATAAAAATGAGGTGCAATGGTTTCACCTTGATTTTTTTTTTACAGTGTAAGCCACCCATTTGTTAACGTGAACAGCTAATCAGGCAGCAACTCAATGGATTCACACATGTAGACATGGTCAAGACAACATCAGAATGGGGAAAAAAGATGATTTACTGTAAGTGACTTTGAACGTGGCATAGTTGTTGGTGCCAGACGGGCTGGTCTGAGTATTTCAGAAACTGCTGATCTACTGGGATTTTCACACACAACCATCTCTAGGGTTTACAGAGGATGGTCCGAAAAGAGAAGATATCCAGTGAGCAGCAGTTCTCTGGGTGAAAATGCCTTGTTGATGCCAGAGGTCAGAGGTCAGAGGAGAATGGCCAGACTGGTTTAAGATGATAGAAAGGCAACAGTAACTCAAATAACCACTGGTTCCAACCAAGGTCTGCAGAAGACCATCTCTGAAGCAACAACACGTCCAACCTTGAAGCAGATGGGCTACAGCAGCAGAAGACCACACCAGGTGCCACTCCTGTCAGCTAACAACAGGAAACTGAGGCTACAATTCACACAGGCTCACCAAAACTGGACAATAGCTGGTCTGATGAGTCTGGATTTCTGCTGCCACATTCAGATGGTAGGGTCAGAATTTGGCGTCATGGATCCATCCTACCTTGTATCAACGGTTCAGGCTGCTGCTGCTGCTGGTGTCATGGTGTGGGGGAGATTTTCTTAGTACCAACTGAGCATGGTTTAAACACCACAGCCTACCTGAGTATTGTTGCTGACCGTGTCCATCCCTTTATGACCACAGTGTACCCATCTTCTGATGGCTACTTCCAGCAGGATAACGCACCATGTCACAAAGCTCAAATCATCTCAAACTGGTTTCTTGAACATGACAATGAGTTCACTGTACTCCTACGGCCTCCACAGTCACCAGATCTCAGTCCAATAGAGCACCTTTGGGATGTGGTGGAACGGGAGATTCTCATCATGGATGTGCAGCCGACAAATCTGCATCAACTGTGTGATGTCATCATGTCAATATGGACCAGAATCTCTGAGGAATGTTTCCAGCACCTTGTTGAATCTATGACTCCAAGAATTAAGGCAGCTCTGAAGGCAAAAGGAGGTCTAACCCAAGTAGGATAATCTTAACTTTTGTCACGTGACGTCACATCCATGTCTAATAAAACCCTTCCTGCCTCTGGTATTCAATGCAAATACAAAACATTGTTACAACACATTGTTAGGATCTCAACAAACAGAGGTGTAAATACAAATAATGAACATGCACAGCATATGTGTATATGTGACATTTGTGACTGTGTCTTTGGTATATTTGAAATATGTACCCTTCTCAACCTGTGGATAACTACAGGACAGGAGGGTGGTTCATGTTGAGACGTCTAGCGTGAAGGCAGCCAATGGTGGCCCCACAGTTGTGGGTGAACCTGCCGAGACGAGACAAGATGGTGAGACCAGCATACCAGCAGCTTAAAGGCTCTAAGTGTCCAAACCCAGCCAGGAAAGAGTTACAGCTGCTGTGTTATCTGGAGAAGCTTTTGGAGCAAAAGCGTGTGTCTGTGTGTGTGTGTGTGTGTGAGTAAATGTGTCTTCATAATTCACCTACAAGGTTGTGATGTCACCACAGCATCATTAAATCAAGCCACAGACAGAGGAGCGCTTTGAAACTGAACATGATGTTTACTTTCCTGCTCGCTGTTGATCTCATGGTGATTGCGCATTTGCTAGATGCTCGAGGCAAATAGGAAAAACCGACAAACAATGACATAAATGTGCACGCAGAGGATGAGACTGAGAGGGGGGAAGAGACTGAGAGAGGAAGAATGCCTGTGAACCACACTGTTTGACCAGTGTGAGTGTGAGGGGTGTCTGGTTGAAAAGAGGAAACAGTAAATGAGGAGCAGATTGTCCTGGCATGTGATGACTTGGTAATGTTGTGTGTGTCTGTGTGTACTTCTGTAATTACACTTGTGAACGTTGGTGGAAGTTGATGCGGAGGCTGAAGCGAGGGCGGATGACAAACTTGGGCCTTACGAGAGTCTGAGAGTCTGTCTGTTGTTTTCTTCTGGGTTTAACGTTGGTCATTGAACTCCAGTAGCCTCCTCCTCTTTATTCACTGTTCTTGATATATGTAAAGCTCTTTTGATAATGATTATAACTTAATTTTTCCCTGATTTTATGCATCTACTCCATCAGATGTTGGTTTCTTGCAGTAAAAGACACTCCTATTTACACTCCTTACTTTCTGTACCTGATAATAAGAATGGGGAGAAGAAGTGCACTGAGTGAGTGGTGAGTTGCTGGTTTTATTTAAGTCCCACAGAGTAATGAAAACATGAACAAACGCACACTGTAGCTCCCTTAGGAGCATTTTACTGGCACATCTACAGGTGACATTTTGCAGCCCTGCATTATATGTTTCTACAAACCACAAATCTGTTTAATTTGCACATTACAAAACTATCATATCAACGTTTCTAAGTGGCGTAATATATGAGCTGATGTCATCAGGGGGCGCAGGTGATGGTGGATGGGGCGTCCCTATACAGAGGCGCCTGCCAAGCTTCAGACCACTGGAGGGACTGTTCAAGACCAACAAACAACAAAACTGTTGGTGTTTGAGCGAGTGAGCATGAGTGTTTGTACAGTGGTGTAGTGGTAGTCGATGAGGTAGGTATACTCCTAGGTAGATGGATAGGTTACCAAAAAGAAAGTGGGTATATTCTCCCATATAATGAGATGGCTTTTTGGCTGACAGGTTGGTATACTTTAGATGTGGGTACTCGGTATACCTGCTTATATTTTCCACTTCACCACAGGTTTGTAGTAAGCCGTCAGTGTTTTCCAGCAGCTTTTTAGACTCCAAACATGGGTGTTTTGTAGCAACCTGTCTGTGTATTTCCAGCTGTTTTTTAGACTCCCAAAATGGGTGTTTTGTAGCAACCTGTCAGTATATTTCCAGCTGCTTTTTGGATTCCAGACGTGAGTGTTTCTTAGCAACCTGTCAGTGTATTTCCAGCATCCTCTTAGGTTTGAAAAATGGGTGTTTTGTAGCAACCTGTCAGCGTATTTCCAGCTGTCTTTTAGACTTCAAAAATGGGTGTTTTGTAGCAACCTGTCAGTGTATTTCTAGCTGCTTTTTGGATTCCAGACGTGAGTGTTTCTTAGCAACCTGTCAGTGTATTTCCAGCTGCTTTTTGGATTCCAGATATGAGTGTTTCTTAGCAACCTGTCAGTGTATTTCCAGCATCCTCTTAGGTTTGAAAAATGGGTGTTTTGTAGCAACCTGTCTTTGTTTTTCCAGCAGCTTATAAGCCCCAAATGTGTGTTTTGTAGCAACCTGTCAGTGTATTTCCAGCTGTTTTTTTAGACTCCAGACATGAGTGTTTCTTAACAACCTGTCAGTGAATTTCCAGCATCCTCTTAAGCTACAAAAATTAGTGTTTTGTTGTGACCCATTGCTGTGTTTCTACCAGCTTTTCAGGCTCAAAACAAGAGTGTTTTGTAGTGACCTGTCAGTGTTTTTCCCAGCAGGTTTTTAGGCTCCAAATATGGTGTTTTGTAGCAACCCATCAATGGTGGGGATAGTGCCACGAAAAGCAGTTGTTTTTACAGAGACACTGCTGCTTGTCCTGCAGGGACTGTGTCACCAAAACCGAATATTGTACAGCAGCAGTCTCTGGGGCAGAAAAATGAAGCCAACATGGAAGAGCCCAAAACTGCAATTCTTTGAATGAGCACTTGAGGCTGGTGCTAGATGTCAATCAATCCCTATTGACCTCCATGTAAAAATGCCCAACGCCACAGCAGGAAAAATACATGTTTACAGTCTGGTAAAAAAAAAACATGTTTTGTCTCTATAGCTAATTTCCCGCTTCACGAAAACTCTAGAGATGGAATTGTTATCTAACTCACCCTTTTGCATTTAATGAAGGCTTAACGTGAAAGGGCTGCTTTGAGTAACAGGCTGTCTGCCAATAGTGTCCCCAGCTTCTCAGTCAGATCCACCCCTCGGTCCTCCACAGCATCAGCCTCTTGCCCAAAAATATGTTCACAAAAAATGTCAAACTCGCTGCAAAACAGGAGTCCGCAAACCAGTGGGTGACATCACGGTCACAACATCCATTATTTTTACAGTCTATGGTAATTAGAGCCAAAACATGATCTTTTCCTCACCATAGCCAAGTGGTTTTGTGCCTAGAGAGTAAGAGTGAACTAAAACACTGAAGCTGTGGGCCAGAAACTTAAACAATGAGCTGAAACCCACCAAAACTCCATAAAGCTGAGGGAGGGGTTGATGTCAGTTTGGTTTCTTTGTTTCAGGATGACAGACCGGTTCGGTACCTGTTGGCTTAATTCAGGGAAGAGTGGAGAAATCCAGCTCCCTGAATCCCAAAGTTGTCACGTTTACATTGTATGTTTATGTGTCTGCTTAATGTTTGTGTTGACCTGCCCAGGGACTACAGATGGAAGTAAGGTATTGGCTAAATCTTGAAAAATGTGTCTGTGCTCCTAAAGTTAGATTAATGTTGTTGTTGATGTTCTCTAACAGTTAAAGGTATAAAAATAATACTAAACTACTAAACATAGCTGGCTTATCAATGTCAGTCACTGATAAGCATTCAGGAATCAGTAAATATCACAAAAGAGGAACAAAGAAATCTTAGAAAATGCAGATGCTTTCATTTCCTCTTCTTTGCTCACTTTCTCACGCATGTTTACTTATTGCAAAAGCCATAACGCTGAGAGTGTCTAAAGGTCATCTGTCTCACTCACAATAAAAGCAAATAAATAAATGTATAAATAATGCACAAACTATGATACACAAAGATTTTTAGTGCCTGAATTGTAAACCATGAAACTACTCATAGTCCGACTTTGTATTTCTACAAAATCCATGTGATTATCAGCAGGTTGTCAACACGATTATGTGGCCTGCAACAAAACATTTCAGCTTAAACTTATTTTTCACAACCCATGTTCAGGGAAAAGCCGTGCAGATGGCTCTGAAGTTGTAAACAAATGATCATGACAGTCACTGGCGCCACGATTTCAAAGTTTGCATGAATGTGCTTTCTGTTTTATATAAAATATTTAAAGCTTGTGGCTGTGTGTGTGTGTGTGTGTAGAATACACACCGGATAATGCAGGCTGATCTGGATCAGAAACTCGGCTTTCCATCAGAGATTGTTACAATTGGTCACGGGCCAGACCTGATCTTGTGGTCCACCTCACAGAAGTCCTTGTACATCATAGAACTAACAGTGCCATGGGAGGCTGCAGTTGGGGAGGCTGGTGAACACAAAAGCCCGAAGTTAACTGACATAGCAGGCACGGTATCACCAGGCTTCTGTAGAGTATGGCGGTTCGAGGTCAGGCCTCCCGACAAGCCATCAAGTTGCTATCAGAGGCTGCTGAGCGAAGCAGCGACTGGCTTTGGAAGAAGAGGAAGGACTCCAACTGGTCTGCAAGATGTCCAACATGAGGGGTAGAGGCAGAGGGGGGCACACTTGAGATGCCAGGTGTTGCCATTGAGCCCTCTGGAGGTGTCATGGTGCCCACCTGATGACCCTGATGAAGTGATTACCCCTCTCCCACTCAAGACACAAGTCACCAGGCAAGTACTCTTAGGGAGTGTAACAACAAAACCTAAAAGCTCAACTCTCTTCTGCTTTATAGAGATTCAAAAGTTCAGCTCTTTGTTTAGCTGTCCGGCCCAAAATGTCACTGTTTGAATCCTCACTGCTCTCATAGAGTTGTTTTCAGTAGGAGGCAGCTGTTTCCTATGAAAAAGCTCTTTAAACCAGAGGCGGGCCTACACTACCTGCTCAGCACCAGCAGACAGACACAGTTAGCAACTAGCTGCTGAACATAGAGGAACATTTAGCAGCTAAAGCACCAGATATTTCCTCCAGAAGAGCGTGGAAACTGAAGAGCTATGGTAATGTTTTTCTGTAACTCCTGAGGGTCGAGATAAGCACCTGTTTGCTACTTAAGATAAGAAAAAACTTTTTATATCCCGAGTGAAATTGCTGTGCAGCAGCTGCATTACAAAGTGAGAAGAGTGCAAATTTTAAAAGTCCAATATAACACTAACAATAAGCTGCACATCCAAAATATATGCAAAATATAATAAATACAGAGCCAGAATCAGAAAGGTGATCATGTCAGTGCTGGGCTGTGTTCACAACTGCTGCCCACAAGTGGCCAAAATCTTTATTGCAGGTTTAAAAGGATATTTCACCTTCAAAATGATCATTTTTATATCAATTTCTCAGCCTGTGTTGCGTTAAACTCATGAAAAAACTTTGTTTTTCCTGCATGCCTCTGCAGTGAATGTAGAATCCAAATGATACAATTATTCTCCATGAATTTAATAACAGCAAAACTATATCAAAACATCCATTTACAAACACTCTCACAACTTGTGCAGTATAATCCAAGTCTCATTCAGCCAGTCGTATGCTCACCACTTCCCAAACACATGCATTTCACTAAGACGAACTCTTACAGATACATACAGTGCACCACCTGTCTCATATCATTCAACATTCCAGATTAATATGAGATGTTGGAGAAATCACTAATAGCCAGAGTGATACAAACATTCTTCAGCTGGATTTGTGGAAACTTTTCGGTGTGTTTTCCCTCCCTGCTCCTCCTGCTGCCATATCTATGTTACAAATATGTGTGTGATCTCGGTCCAATCGCAACTTCCCTTCTACGTTCAGCCAGAAAAACCATGTGTTCCACTTTAAAGCTTGATGGATTCATAGACCAGTCCAGTTCAATCTGAAGTTTACCCAACATCACTGGAAAAATTAGCGTGCTACTGTGTATAAAATATAACCATCTCAGTCTGGCTTCATATCAATCAGCTTAGCCACATATTATAACTACGCCCTGATGTATCAGAGATGCTGTTTGACATTATATTGTGAAATACTGCATTTCCTGCTACATGGACAATATTGTGTGATCAGGGTATTCCCCTTGCATGAGAACAAACCTTTTTATATGGTGAACTTATTTTCAGAGGCTTTCTTGGTTTGTTGAAACCCCTTGTTTTCGGTCAGAATTCCCCTTTTAATATTTTTCATAAAATTTCGTTATGATTTGATTACTCTCCGTCGTTACACTGCAGGATCTCTCAGACGGGCTGTAATTGCCGGCAGATGTTTTGATGACACGAGAGGATGAAATTGGCTGCTGAGATTAAAGAGGTTATTTGAATTTTAAGTCTCCAACTCTACATGTAGTCTGGCCAAGTCAGGACCAGCTGGCTTTGATGAATGCATCGACCGCAAGTGGAAGTGTCTGGCTTTCTCAGCGTTCACTGTCAGTATTATGTGCGTCGCAGCGTGCAAACAAAGTGCAAAAATCAGGTCAAAATGTCTGAAACATGCAGATGCCTTGGTGTCTAAGTTGCACACAGAGGTTTTGTTATGATACATAAAACTGTGGTACCCAGTGGTGGGATGTAACAATGTAGGTACTTTAACTCAGGTACTGTGCTTAAGCACTTCACTTGAGTATTTCCATCTCGTGCTGCTTCTACTCACCTACATTTTTCTGTACTTTTTACTTCATTGCATGTATTTGACAGCATTTGTTACTGGTTATTTTGTACATAGAGTCAGATTAATACAGCAACTAATCATTTATGATATATTATTAAAGATGAAGCCACCTTGCAGTACATAGAGTAATAACAATGAGCTCCACCTGTGCCAGCTGCAACATTCAAGTGCTGTAAACACAATAATCAGACTGTCCTAATCCACTTTTTGTACCTCAAAAGTTTTAAAACTGCTGTGAAACTGCACCCACTAAGGGCAACAAAAAGGTTGAGTACATCATTATGTCAGTGGCACTGATGATAGTCAAGGACTGAAACGTTTGTTGCTGTTTTTATTCACTTTTTATTATTTTTTGCACTTTGGGTACTCTTCTATTTATGCACAGGATGTCCTAAACAAGTTGACTATTTTTTGCATTGTTGTGCCAGTATCCCCTCTGCCGTCCTTTACTGTTCGTACTTATACCCATGAACAGTAATGCACCATAATCCCTGCATAATGCCTGTAATCGTGAGCCAGAAGGCTGTGAGCACTTGACTTATTGGCTGCAAGCTGTCGAGAGCAAAGGAGGAAGTAAGATGCTGTAGAATGAAGGGAGACAAAGTTTGCACAGGGAGGTGGTCGGGGTGGAGGACAGGACAAATACACACAGGACTTTAACCCAGGAGACTATGGTTTGTGTCTGGTGTGAAAACAAAAGTCAACTTTGATCTATTTTAACTCACGAAATCCCGGCATCTGATCAGGATGCCTCTTGTTCACCTAACATCAGGCACGTCCCACTGGTAGGAGGCCCCGGGGCAGACCCTGACCACGCTGGAGGGAATACATATCCCATCTGGCCTTGGAACACCTTGGGGTCCCCCAGGAGGAGCTGGAAAGTGTTGCTGGGGAGAGGGATGCTTTGCTTGGCCTGCTGCACCCATAACACGGCCCCAGATAAGTGGATGAAAATGGATGGATGGATGAATAAATGGTTGCATGTACTGTCACATTGCCCCATAATGTCATCACGCTGTCACATGATGTGTGTTCTGCACAATGAATACTTGTAAGAGTGTATTTTTACACCCTACTACTGTTACGTTTACTGAAGTAAAATATCTTAATACTTCTCCCACCACCAGTGGTACCATGAAATGATCTGTAAAACAAATATAATAATTTCTAATGATGCACATTCATCTTATTTTCCTCCCTATTGCTCTAATTGACCATCAAGACTTTACGGTACCACTGTGGTTCTTTTTTGTTTCACCCAGTGAGAATCATTGACTCCCAGAAGGCATAGATTCCCATTTGTTTTCAGAAATACATCAAAAAGAGCTCAAAGACCACAAGTCTACTCAAGTGTATTGTGTGGGTTTTCCCTAACATGACTTAAACTTAAAAGTGAAGAACCTTCCCAGCACGACATTTCAGTTTCTTTTTCCATGTCACTGTCATCACAATTAAAGAGGAGAGTGCGGTATTTTCAAACCTGGACCCCATTTTCGGATGTTTTTGTGTCTAAGTCAGTAATTGGAAAAACAATTTTTGAAATTGTTGTGGTAATTGAGGTCCGTCCCTTGTTAAAAGTTAACAAATCGTCTACTGACTAAGAAGACGCCAGGAGCACCGTGAAGAATCTGTGTGAGGTGTACCAAGTAATTTTGTCTTACAGCTAATGTTAACCCACGGTCATTAGTGGGTTTAACAACAAAGTCGTGTCTGCATGAGTGTGTTGGGACCGTTTGCGTGTCAGATGTTAGCCACTGCTGTTTTGTTAGCTTGTGCTAACCGGGCAGATGTTGCTCTCTCCGTCTCGAGACTGGAAGAGCAGTGGTGATCAAGCAAGCTAGAGAGTAAATGAATGGCATTAACAAGAATAAAGAAAAGAATCAGAGTTGTTTCACAGCTTTAAAGCACAAATTACACACCCACACCTTCGCACAACCCTGCAGGAGGGTGTGGTATTGCCAGATTTTGTGTGAATTCTGCTAAAGCGCTTCATTCTGTCTGCTCAGCTTCTCCACAATGTGTGTGTGAGTGTGTTTCAACCTCGCCCTCGATCAAACAGACACACAGTCCTGCAGCTGGCATCCACAGAGCAGAGGAGAGAGTGGGCTAGTTGCTACGTTGTTATAGAGTCCCGATCTCATGCTGACGTTGGCTCGAGGCTGCACAACTCTACCCAAATGTTCACCCACAGAAACATCCCGAACAAGCCAAAATAAGAACAAGATAAGAGAATACAGAGAGAGGGCAGGTTAGCTGCAGATACACACACCAGATGCTGTTTGTAGGTCATCAGAGAGGAATTACTTTTGTGTGAGTCTGTGTGTTGTTCCTGCATAATCCTGCATAATATGCCTTTAATTAATACCTGTAAAGTCATACTTTCCTGTGTTGTGTGTCTGCCCCTCAGATACGTTTGTAATGACCACAGAAGAAGAGATCAGACAAGCTAACAGGGACACTAAAGTAGCACAAATGGCTTTGAAAAGGCTGTAAACCAGAGGCCAAAGATCAGCGACTCTTTGTGTACTCTCGTCCCTGGTGAAAATGTCTGCACATGTGCAGTAATAATTTTTTTTAAAAAGGCAAAGTTTAACTTGTGGAATGTGAGTATGGGTCAAAATTTCTTTAACTGTGAATAGTTAAGTAAGTAGAAGACGAACTGATTTCCAAAAGACAAAAACTTAACAGTGACACATTCCTTTAATATTTTAAGCAATATTATTATTATTTTTTTTAACTTAGTCTTTTCTAGTTTCAAAATAACAAAAAAGGAAACGGGCCAGATGCAAAAGTCTGGGCACCCTGCATGGTCAGTATTTAATAGTGCCTCCTCTGGCAAGTATCACAGCTTCTAAATGCTTTTTGTAGCCAGTTCCGTCTTCATGCACTGCTCTTTGAGGTCTATCCACACATTTTTAATCATGTTTAGGTTGGGGGACTATGAGGGCCATGGTAAGACCTTCAGCTGGCTCCTCTTGAGGTAGTCCATTGTGGAGCTGGAGGTGTGTTTGGGATCATTGTCCTGTTGTAGAAGCCATCCTCTCTCCATCTTCAGCTTTTTTACAGATGCTGTGATGAACTGAATCCATTCTTCCTTCTCCCTGTGAAATGTTCCAGTGCCCCTGGCTGCAACACAAGCCCAAAGCATGATCCATCCACCCCTGTGTTTAACAATTGGACAGGTGTCCCTTTTTTTTCCAAACATACCTTTGCTCATTGCGTCCAAAAAGTTCTATTTTAACTTCATCAGTCCACAGGACTTGTTTCCAAAAAGCATCAGGATTGTTCAGATGTTCCTTTGCAAATTTCTGAGGCTGAATTTTGTGGTGAGGACACAGGGAAGGATTTCTTCTGATGACTCTTCCATGAACGTCATATTTGTTCAAGTGTTGCTGCAAAATCTGCTAATCTGCTAAACCATCCTGCAGGTCTTTTGCAGTCTGATGGGAGTTTTGATTTGCCTTTCAAACCTATGAGCAGTCCTCTTGGAAAGTTTTCTTGGTCTTCCAGACCTCAGCTTGACCTCCACAGTTCCTGTTAACTGCCATTTCTTAATTAAATTACGAACTGAGGAAACAGCTACCTGAAAACACTTTGCTTGTTTTCTTATAGTCTGTAGCAGTTCATCTTCTACTCATTTAACTTTTCACAGTAAACAAATTTGTGACCAGGGGTGCCACTGTGCGGCCCGACATGTTTACAGGACATTTAGTACTTCCCAGCATCTATTCTGACGTGTTACATGTCCAAGTTCTTCATGTCCCATTGTTGGCACAGTAGTAGTTTACCACCTCTGCCTTGTAAAATATAGATTTTAGGGAAAATGTGCTTCTAACTGCTCTCCACTCCCCTTGTTAAATTTAAGCTTTATTACATTTTCCTTCTGTGGTTTTAAAGTTATGAAACTGAGCAAGTTTCTCCCATACATAGTTGTTATGAAGTGAAATAAGGTATTAAGGTTTCACAGATGTTTTGACTTTGATGACACACATTTGTGTACCACACTAACCTAAGCTATCCAGCTGCTGTAAAACAACAAAACAGCAAAAGTTTTACACAAACCGCATAAAATATTGTTTATTACTATGATTGTTGTTTTGCAGCAGACAGGAAAAGACGCCCATATTTGCATACAAATTCAGGATATTGTTCTCATATTCCCTCCGTTAGGTTTGTTCCCGGCAGATTACATCCTGTGTCAAATGGGCCTGGATGGGCGAGTGGGTGGGGTGTCTGTGGGACAGGGGTGTTGCTGGTATCTGATTCCCCCTCACACGTTACGGAAGTCTGGATCACATTTAAAACACATGTTAGGGCTCTGCGGCTGTGTGCGGTTTGGCAGCCCCAGAGGAAAAGACACTGATATGGGATTTAACAGGCAGGGGACTTGATCACTTGACAAACAGACATTAAAAAATAAAGACAGGAACACACAAGCAAATAAAAAGGGCGTGCTTTGAAGCAGCAGGGTCAGCAGCAGTGGGAGAGACACAGACATCAAGACAGACTATTACTTTAGCTTCTCGTAGCTCCTCCAGAATTAGCCCACATCTTAGAGGAAGGAATTGTGTGGCTGCTCTTGCACCTCAGGGCCTTTATACACGGACAAACCACAGCAGGATCTGGAGGACTGACAGAAGGGAAGTCTTACATACAGATATCGTAACCACTGAAATTAGCCATTAAGGGGAAAGCCAGAAGTCAGCAGGCTTTTTTTTTTTTTAAAGAGGTGGATATATAAAGAAGAAACACAGAGGAATCTGTTCAGGTCGTCTAGAAATACTCCACAATCCATTCTGACATCAGAGTGTGTGCTGATAAGAAGTCCTCAAGGGGATCTTGATTTTTTTTTTTTCTGAGGTAGTTTTCAGCTTTTGACTCGTAGTAACCTGGTTATTTTACAGGACACCTCAGGTTCTGCATCAAAGCTTCTGCAGCGAGAGGTGCATGTTTTAAAGCCTCTTTAACCTTCTCCATTTGGCTCGTGGGCGTCTGGGTTGCTGCGACAGGTTACGTCTGGCTCACACACGCACACACACACACACACACACATGCTCTTCACTGTGCAGCTGGAAGATCAAGAGTTTGTGTTGCACATACCTTCAGTGAGAGGACTGAGTGTGTGTGTGGTCTGAGGGACTCAGCTGGTCTGGGAGTCAGAGAGGCAGCCAGCTCTAAGTGCTTTCGGCAAGAAGAAAAAGGAGACAAATTCACGCTGCTGAGTGCTTCTCGCAGACTGCGGGCAGAGCCAAGGGATAATGATGAAGATTAAACGGACTCTGTGCAGATTCTCCTGCTTGGTGACTCTGTTGGTGGAGCTGAGCTGGATAAACGTGGGCCACAGCATGCACAGAGCGGGAGGAAGTAGGGTAAGTGTGGCGTGAAGCCTTATGTCTTCAAGTGCATGCAACAAGCCTCTTGTAATTTATATTTGATGTACAACAGATTTTGTTCTCACTGGCACTAAAAAATAATCGTAACTTATCATATTACTTTGTCCAGAGAGCAGAAATTAAAACACTGCATTGCTTTTATATTATTGATGCTGGCTCTCACTCAGTGCAGCTACACTCACATGTGTTCTCTGTCCATTGCAGCCAAAATTGACAGTCATCATGTGAGCACTCATATGTGGCTAAAAGGAGGGAAACCACTCCATAATCATATCTGCGTCAGAGGGATCACTGAACCACCTCACTCTCAATTGTTTTAATCTAGCTTTCATTGTTGCCTCTCTCCACTCGCTCTCTGTTTAAACTCTCTCCATCTTTACCTTCGTTTCCTGTCATCCCTTTCTCAGGCGCTCTCCCTCTCTGTTTCTCATTAGTGGGTCTATCCCCCGGTAGAAATTGCGGAGGGGAAACCTCCCTATTTTCTGTTGTTGTTTAAGTGGAAACAGCCAGCCAACCTGCCCCACCCTCCATTCTGCAACACACTGAACACATCAGAGGGCTCAGATCGTTACAGTTGTCCAGGGGATATAAAGTGAACACTGTGCAGACAAGTGCAATATTCCATGACTGTCCTCTCTGATGTGTGTAGACGGGCCATCCGGTATCAGGCTTTGGCTTTCCTGCCTCAAAAATGAACCTCTCCTCTTCTACTCTCTTCGAATGTCGACGAGTTCAAACAAAAACAAAACGGTAAAAATCTCAAGATCAGCTTAAGTTATAGACTCTGTATTTCATAACATACATTGTCCAAACCCTACAGATCTGTTCAGCTTCCATTTTGTTCTGGTTTATATCATCATGGGAACCCATCCGATGTAGCATGACAGGTGGTTTTATGGTTTTCTCCCACCGCTGCTGCCTCCCCTCTTAAAGAGCATGGTGGTGGTGTAGTTGGCTGAGGCCCATATTTGTCAGATGTCCCGGAGTTTAAATCCTGCTCAGTGTCATTCTTCTACTGTATATGAATGTATACTCTTTGGTAGAAGAGTCATGAGACTTCAGGATGAACAGCACTCAGAGACCGAGAGGCATACCGGAGCAGATACACGAATTTGCTGCAGCAGCTGTTGATAATCACACTCTGTCTAATGTGTGTGACATCATGCTGTAACCATGCTACAGCAAGCATCAGCTCAGATGAAAAAATAATGCACATACTGTATTATACAGTACTTTATTATATTTAACTTGCTTAACTATCTTTTAACATGACGAAGAGTCTGGATCCACACAAGCAGCTCTGTGAGGCTGTACTTAAGCTAAGTTCCTATTACATAACTTTCAAAGTAATCAGATTGCTGTACACACTATACAACTTGTTGCCTTGGCTTCAGCGTCAAACAGTGACAAAACAGCATGGCGAATTATGGAAACATTGCGTGCAATATTCCACCTTCCACCTAATTTTACCCTCTCTCTATTGCTTTTTATCTTTCTTCCAAATACACACACACATTGTAAAACAATGCAGCGCCGCTTTTGGGTCCGATCACCCATGAGCAATTGCAGGCAAGTGACCATGCTGCTGAAGCAATGTTTGTGCTGAATGTGGCCAGTGCCGGATTTTAAGGCACACAGGAAGCTAACTTGCTAGCTAATGTTGCTATCTTGCTAATAAATACCAGGAAATATGAGGTTAGTGATACATTTTCCAGTTTCTTGCATTCCATGCCCGTCTCCCGACCCACTGCCAGCCAGGCAGCATCTCTTTAGTGGGGCTGTTTGTATGTTTCATATTAAAATATCACCCTGTTACACACAGCAACAATCCCCACATGCTTCTTTGCTATTGGTTGACCTGAGGCCGGTTCACCAAAGCTGAACGCCATGTGAGATGGCTGTGCTGGGCAGCTGTGGCTCAGAGGCAGAGCAGGTTGTCCACCCATCGGAAAAAATCCCCAGCTCCTCCAGTCCGCATTTCGAAGTATCCTTGGGCAAGATACTGAACCCCAAATTGCTCCTGATGGCTGTTCCATCAGTGTGTGAGAGCATGTGAATGGTTACTGAGTAGCAGGTGGCACCTTGTATGGTATCTTCAGCCACCAGTGTGTAGATGGGTGAATGTGACTCAGTAGTGTAAAAAGTGCTTTGAGTGATCAAAAGACTAGAAGGGTGCTATACAAGTGCAGTCCATTAAAGGTGCGTTCACATCGGACCTTTTATTTTTGTTGCCGGCGACGCGTTTACATATTAAGTCAATGCAAACGGGCGACTGAGCGATTATTCGCTCAGGTGAAAAATCGCTCGGGCTCCGAGCGACAGAGCGAAAAATCGCTCGTCACTCGAGTTGAGAAATCCCAAGTCAACGTTCTTTCTCTTGTTGTCAGTCGCTTGTCGCTTGTGTGCCTGTGTGTCTGTGTGTGTGGGCTCTGTGTAACGGAGCAAAAAGGAAGAAAAGAGCGTCTCGCTTGAATGACGTCATCAAAGCAACAAGGCAAATTGTGCCAAATTAACGAGCGACTGCAGCTGAGCGACTAAAGCCGCGTTCACATTGGACCTTTTATTTTTGTCACTGTCGCTCATATCGCTCCTTTGTTGTCGTGGCTTTAGTCGCTCAGCTGCAGTCGCTCGTTAATTTGGCACAATTTGCCTTGTTGCTTTGATGACGTCATTCAAGCGAGACGCTTTTTTCTTCTTTTTTCTTTCTTCTTACGCATACAGAAGCACAGAGCCCTGCGGCAGCCAATCAGCGTTGAGCGACAAGCGACTGACAACAAGAGAAAGAACGTTGACTTGGGATTTCTCAACTCGAGCGACGAGCGATTTTTCGCTCTGTCGCTTGGAGTCCGAGCAATTTTTCGCCTGAGCAAATAATCGCTCAGTCGCCCCTTTGCATTGACTTAATATGTAAATGCTTCGCCAGCGACAAAAATAAAAGGTCCGATGTGAACGCGGCTTTACCAAACGAAGTTACAGTTTTGCTTTGCCACCAGACCCTAATGTTTTAATCACCCCTTTGTTTGCATTGGTCGGAAGTGAGGCAAATGTTTGCCCATGTTAATTTGTCTCAAGTGTGACTGTACCCTTACCCTGTCCTCAATTTGTATCTTGTTCTCTACTTGGCTGTAGCTTACAGACAAAGTCCCCGGCAGGTCAAGATATTTAGCATACTAGATATTGGGGGAGCGTCTGTGATGCAGCAGTGAGCCTCTCGGCCAATTTGCTGCTGAACAAGGCATTAGGCACAGCAGCGTTTTGAACAAAATGCAAACCTCATAATGCTACATGGAAATGGTAATGTTAAGCATGGAAGACTGTGTCTGAATTCACTCCTTCTTCACTACACTGGGTGGTAGTAGTTCAGTCCACATGGACTTGGTTAGTGAACTAGAGGGTCGCTGGCTCAAGTCCCCATCCGGATCAAATATGGAGTGTTGACTGGTAGTTGGAGAGTTGAGGTGCCCTTCAGCAAGGCACCAAACCCCCAACTGCTCGGGGTCCTTGTCCATGGGCAGCTCCCTCGCTCTGACATCTCTCCATTTAATGCCTGTATAGGTCCTGTTTGTGCATGTGTGTTTACTTCGGGCCTGTGTGTATGACAACAGAGCGAAAACATAAAATTTTTGATTAATAAAGTGTGTATCTTCTTTTTCTTCTACACAGTGTGCCACATCTACCCTTCACTGTTTTATCTGCTTGTATCATTTCTGAGTGTGAAACTTGGGATAGGGGCAACAAATGTCCGCACAAAATTCAGGTACTGTACATCGAATAGTTGCTGAGACAGTTAACTCTGAGGAAATGTAAGGAGATTACCTGTGTCTGTAGGATTCATCCTCTGGGGACCAAGAATGTCTGAAGCAAGTTATATAGCAATCTATTTAATATCTGCCAAGGTATTTTCCTCTGAACCCCACATGCCAACCCAACGTTGCTGCTAGAAAACACCTCAGGGCATCACCAAAGTCGGACTTATTCTCTTGGTACCATGGATATCTGAACCAAATTTCATGCCAATCCATCTGATAGTTGAGATATTTCAGTCTGGACCACAGTGGAGGACCGGGAGAGACCAGTATTGTCAAATAGACAGACACAGTGACATCAAGTGAAACTGAGACCAACATTGAAGAGGTTTTTCACGTTAATGCAAAACATTTAAGGATATGTGATTGTGATCCCAGCAGGAAGCGAAGCAGTGGGAAAGGAAAGTGCGGTCAGCCTCCAGCCTGGATGAACTGCTGAGGCTCGCAGACTTCCCTGACTGGAAGTTATGGAAGTGTCGTCTGAGACTGCAGCAGCCAGAGACCCTCTCTTCTCCACCTTCAGCGGGCTCACACCGCTCTACACGCTACGCTGCTGAATCTTACAGCCTGGAGATACTTAAAGGTCAGATACAACATGCAGTACATGTTACGAGTCAGTCGATGCACGTGTGTTGATGTGGTTATGAACGTTGTGTGTCTGACGTTTAGCCATAGATGAAGAGTGGCAGCGGACTCAGTGCATGCCGAGGGAAACGTGTGTCGACGTAGCCAAGGAACTGGGTACCGACCCCTCAATGTTCTTCAAGCCACCTTGTGTGTCCGTCCACAGGTTTGTTTGACATGATCCAAAACTTTAACATTGTTCATCAGGCCTGATGCTGCTGCTCTGTCCCTGTGTCCTGCCACTTCACTTTGATTTTAAATATATATTTTCCTCTATGTTTGAGCCTCTCTTTCGTCACTAAAACTGAGGTTTTTCAAAACACCTTCAAAGGCAGCAATACACAACGTATGGCCCGCGGGCCCAATCGGGCCCCTGATAGGGTGCCGGCTGACAATGAAAATAAATTGATTTACACTATTTGTATTTTTATTATAAAAACAGTGTCCGAGGGCATAAAAAAAAGCATAGAAAAAAAGCTTGTTTATTAAAATATGTACCAGGAGAGGATCCCCGACCTCAGATGTCCTCAAATCCTGGAAACACCCATGCACAGATTTTTGCAGAGATGCAGAGATTTTTCAAAACTCCAGTTTCTTTGTGTCTATATGAACGTGTAAAATGGAGCATTTTGGAAATGATGAACTCATCTCCTCAATATGTGCATGGCAAGTGTTTCTTTGTGTAATGAGCATGTGTTAGAAACATCACAATGGCGGGCCACCAGTTTGTTTATGTTTTGTTAGCACTGATTGGTCTCATGACTACTGCACCCCATCACTGACTAACGGAGCTGTCTGTTGCACCCAGTGTTATTTGGTTCGCCTCAGTGTCCAACGTTTAAAGTCTGCGGTTTGGGATCATCAAGATTGGTCGAGTCAGCAGATGGTGGGACAATTTTGAGGGTGGGGTTGTTATCAATGAGTAGTGGGAGGAAAACTTGGCCATGTTCAGGGCATCACTGGTGTTTTGATTGAACTTCTTTGTCCTCATATCATTGGGGGAAAAAGTCATGTAAAACTACGTGCACAACAAGAGGAGACTGCTAAACACAGCTAAGGCCAGTGAGCACATAAATAAATGGAGACATTTTGTAAAACAAAGATCCTGTAGACAGAATTTCTTTTTTTAAAAACGGAGGGGAAAATTATCTGTTTAAAAAAAAAGGATCTTTGTTGTTTACGTGTAGATGGCCTCAAGCTGACAAAACCTCACTGCAGTCATTCATGTTATATCAACATGTATTCAGTTGTGTTTAATAGATGCAGACGTGGAAACAAATGTTGAAACGATGTCAGTATTTGAGATGGAATTACAATGTGCAGGTCTGTCACATGAGTCCTTAGTCTCAAGTGTGTTGGGCCAGCTGGCTATAAGTGGTTTGGCATTCTGCTAACTTGAATGGGATTAAAATGATGTAATCTTGCGGCTGTTCAAATATTATCAGACCAAATGGATCAAATCCTGATAGTGTTGGCAGAGGTTGATGCTCAAAAAAATGTATCCACGGATTTACAGATGTCTCCTCAATATAAGTCGATAGGAAAAAGTATTTTTGGACCCAATGGCTTCACGTGAAGAGCCCAGGAGTTGTAACTCCACTGCTTGACATCTACAGAAATGGTATTCAAAGCCCGGGGTACTTCTCGGGGGGGCTGATCCATATACTGTAGATTCGATGTCACCACTAACCAAACAGAAGCTTTTATGAAAACTCTCATAAACATGAAAAGCCTTTTCTCCCCAGAGTCAGCTACAACAACTTACTGCAGCTTGTTTCATGCTCATCACTTTACCCCGAGGTGAATTTGTTTTCCTACTGACAGGTGCAGTGGCTGCTGCAATCAAGAGGGTGTCACCTGCAGAAACACAACGACTGTTTATGTGAATAAAACTGTGAGTACACAAATCTCTGGTGACACGTTGATATCTTTTTAACCTTCTTATTTAACCTTTTTCTGAGGGTTGGAACATTGCAACAGCAGCACTAGTTTTCTAACACTTTTACAACAGTGTCTCTGTGTTTGTGTGATTCTGTGCATTTCAGGTCCTGAGTGTCATTCCCTTCAAGTTTGTACCCGAGCCTGTGCTAATAAAAGTAGCTAATCACACAGAGTGCCGGTGCATGGAGCCCGCCATAATACGACGTAATGCTCAACCTCACGGGAGCAGCGGGTGAGTGGAAAACATCAGTCAATCTTAATTCTCAACCTGTTGTTTTTAATTGTGCTCTAATCCACGTGGCTCATTGGCAGCTGCTCTCCGATGGCCCTGCTGTCAGAGGCAGAAGACTCCCGGAGACTTTGTGCCAGTGGGCTGATCTGGGATTGTTCATCTGACAGATGCATACCCTACCCTTCCAGTACAGAAGGTGCGTGTGTGTTCCTCAACAACTGTTGGAATGATTGGCACAAATTTGTGAACAGACGTTCGTAGTTTCTTGAAGACGAATTCAGTTGCTTTTGGTTTATGACCAAATACCTGCAAATTAATGAGATCAAATCAGACTTAGTTGTTCTGTGCTAATTAGCAAACGTTAGCATGCTAACACACTAAACTAGGATGGTGAACATGTTTCAGTGGCCAACAAGGGTAAATACGCTGCGACGGCCCAAAACATTTCCATTAGGAAAAAAACTTGTGCTGCAAACAAATCAAAAAACACATATGAACAACAGAAACATCCTGCAAATGAAAAAACATACTGCAGAGGGCCAAAACAAATACGTCATACGTCTGGCTTGTTTGGGGCTGTTTGTCAGAAGCTTTGAGGAGAATAGGGTTTTCATAGAGAGAAAATCACTTTATTTTTTCCATCGTGATTTCAATGTGCATGCAGCACCAGCCTTAGGAAGCCAGCTGGCAGCAGACAGGTGACCACGAGGCACAGTAACAAAGTTTAAAAAAAAGGAAATAGAGCTATTATAGTTTGGATTTTTCCCCCATATGTTGTCATGTGTAAAAAAGACCCAAAATAAACACTGTAAACTTGGTCACAATAAGTGAATTATATAAACAGCATTTTATAGGAAGTACCTAGTACCTTTTTTATGTTGCTTCTTTACTTTTCCTCTGGCTTTAAACACAAACACACTCTCCTGTCTGGTCTGTCTCTCTCCAGCTGAAAATCAAGTTGTCTTACTCAGTGCTCCCCCTATAGGCCTGGAGGAATTCTGTTATGTTGACTGGATATGTAGCATTTTGTCTTTTGCATTTGTTTTTGGGAGTTTATGTGTTTTCGACTTTGCATCGTGTTTGCTGTTTATGTGTTTGTTTTGTCTTTCAGCAGCACACATTTTCAGTCGCAGGATGTTTCTGTTGTTGTATATGTTTTGGATTTTTGTATGTGTTTTTGAAGTGGCACAGTTTCTGAAGCTGCAGCAATGGAAATGTTTTGGGCCACTGTAGCGCGTTTGTCCTCGTCAGCCACCGTACATTATATCTACTAAAGCATCAGCATGTTAGCATTGTCTTTGTGAGTGTGTTAGCATGCTGATGTTAGCAATGAGCTCAAAAAGACTATTTGTATTGTGTATCAGATTACATTTTACACTGTTTTATAATCTGAACATCAGCAGGCTTATTGCTGAAACATTAAAGTGAACTGAATTGTATGGAAGTATCAAAGTATGGAAGTGTGGAGTCTTTTCGTGTACTTACACTGTCTTTGTGACTTTCTAACACCATTATTACCTCCTGCTCAGAGTTTCCAATCAGTTCATCGATGCCTGACTGTGAGATAGACGTCGAGCGCTGTGACTGTCTACCCAGACCTGTGTCGACTCTGCAGCCGAGACTGATCCATCGCTGTCATCTCAACTCCTCCATCTGTGCCCAAAGAAATCAACGTTTCGATCAAGTCTCCTGCAGGTAGACCAGAGAGACGCTTTAAAGTAAAAATCTGTTTGTTTACAATGGATATGTGCTTTAAATGCTCCAGTCTGTACTCAAAAGAGACATTAGACACACAAAGACATACCGAGCCGTGGAACTGACTGGAAATGTTGAGAGGAAATTTGTTATAAGGAAATCAAACATGAGGAAAAGAGAAAGAGGAAGAAGAAAATAAAATATAAGGATCCGGTTTCTGGTGAATAAAAGTGTATTCCTTGCAGCTAATCAAACATGCAGGATGAACAGAATTAACAAAGTGATTCCTGCTGAGTTCAGGTTCATCCAGGCTTTCTGAGCTCTGCTTTGTCTGAATTCATTTTTATTTTATGTTTCTAAATGGTCTCTCTCTTTTATTCACAGATGCAAATGGTCCAAGTAGAAGTCCACGGGGGGGAAATTACGACAACCTGCTCGCCAAGGATGTTTGGAGGCAGAGAAAAAAGGCTCATAATTTATTTACAGTCCTTTATTTATGCTGATCACTTTAACTAATTAAGATGATATTAACTCACATGACCATGTTAATTGATTTTTTTAACATGTTTACCTTTTGTTTCAATCAATGTTTAAAGTTTATGATTTGTACCTTTGTTCTTTGTGCACTGAATATGTAGTTTACATTAAAAGATTATTTTTATAATTTGAATCTGCAATGACTTTATGGATTATTGCTTAACTTCTGATGGAGTATTCCACTGTTTGTTAATCTTCATATTTTCATTTCCTCTTGCAAAATAATGGAGTACAGATCTCACCTGGAAAACATAACTTTGAAGAAGCTTTTAAACTTGTTGCACGCTTCATGGGCAACAAGGGCTGCTGAATTCTGACATGGAAAATTACGTTGTTGAGTATGACGGAGTATGAGGGCTACACTAAAAAAGAAATGATTTGAGATTTTAAGAATTAAGTCATAAAATTGCAGCAAAGTCCTAATTGCGCATCAAAAAGAATCATAATATTTAGGAATAAAGTGGTGATCTAATGAGAATAAAGTCATACTATTTCAAGAATAAAGTCATAATTTTACAAGAAAAAAACCCTAATATTATGGGATTAAATTCATACATTTCTGAGAAACACTTTACGGCAGAAAGTCAGGTGACATGGTATAAAGAGCTACAAAGTCCCTGACACAGAGAAGATGTGGTGGATGAATGGTTATTGCAGGGGACTGTCACCAGGTCGCTCTTCGTCCCATGTCACCTGAGCTTCTTGCATAAATATGTGAGTTTTTTTTAATAAATTTATGAGTTTAATCACATAATATTACATCTTTTTCTTGTAAAATCACTACTTTATTCTGGTAATTTTACAGCTATTTTACTTGAAGTGGTATGGCTTTATTCTTATTAAATTATGACTTTATTCTCATAGTATTGACTTTATTCTCAAAATGTCTCCTTTTTTTATTATTATTATTATTAATGTGGCCTTTATACTCAGTTCAGTGAACAATACCCAGTAAGTTAGATGTTGCTACTTCAGAAAGATGATAAGTGTATTGTAACCCAATCATCTTGTTCATATCATTTTATCTTCATTTAGAGTCGCTAAAAATATTCACCGTCTTTGGAAGCTTTTGTGTTTGTCTTAAAACCTGGAATCCAAATGGATTTGATATATTTTCTGTGATTAAACAGAAGAAAAACAAAGATTTTATTTATTTAATTAATTGTTTATTTGAAAAGGACAAATGCATAAGACATTGCTTCATATGTAAAAAAAAAAAAAAAAAAAAGAAGAAGTATATGTAATGCATACAGGTTTCTGGCCTTAGCTAATTTGAAACCTTCGTCCCGGGTTAAGCTTTTAGAATAACAACAGTAAGTGTAAGATTACCCAACATGGAGTAATGCGGTATAATAATGATACATATAAAGTAAAATGTAGGCACAGACAAAATCAAAGAGGAGACCACGAGAAGAACAGAGCCCAAAACAATTTAATAATATTTTAATATGAGGTCTGTGTGTGTTTGTGTGTATGCATACATGCCCACACGTCCATGTATTGTGTTTAACACACATGCGTGCACATGTGTTTATAATAATAATAATAATTTGAAGAACTGATGAAAAAACAGTTTAGTGTATAAAAACTGAGGCTGACCTGATTTCCTCAGGCAGATTGTTCCAGAGCCTCGGGGCCCTGACAGGAAACATTCTTTCCCCTGTAGTTTTCAGCCGGTGTGGAACAGATGAAAGACCTCTGCCCGAGGACCTCAAAGTACGTCCTGGTGTGTACGGTACTAAGAGGTTGGTCAGGTTTATGTGTGAGATCAAAGACTGTGGCCTGCACAATCAGTGTTCACAGACCTACTTTAGTTGCATGCTTTACATGTTTAAAAGCCTTAAGTTCTGTCCATTCTTTAAAATGTCATATGGTGATTCATTCCACAGTTGTATATCTCTTACTGAAATGGATGACTGACCAAATGTTGTTCCAACAAGTCGATCTAAATGATAAATGTAAAGCACAAAACACTTGTTGCTGTAGTATTCATCCCTATAATGGGGCACAAAATCAGCACTGGAGCATGAGAAGTCAGATGGTCAATGAAATGGAGATTACCTGGAGGGCTTTTGTATTGACCAGTATAATAGTATAGTAGAGTAGAGTAGAGAAGAGTAGATTAGAGTAGAGTATGAATACACATAAATCTGGAGAGCTTGTGATGCTGGAGTGTAAAAAGAATGCAACAAAATATCAGGAAAATTTCAGTTGGAAAACAAGGAGTAAGACAGCGAGCCAAAGCATAATGACAAAACTAGACTTTGAATGCCTAAAGCCAATAAAGACAATGTCTTTGAGTGGCTGCTGAGCCAGTATAGAATGTTGTCAGAAATCATGAAAAAAAAATCATAGTATAGTATGTGGTCAAAAATCATGAAAAAAAGTCATAGAATAGGATGTGGTCAAAAATCATGAAAAAAAATCATAGTATAGTATGTCATCAAAAATCATGAAAAAAAGTCATAGTATAGTATGTCATCAAAAATCATGAAAAAAAGGCATAGTATAGTATGTCGTCAAAAATCATGAAAAAAAGTAATTGTATAGTATGTTGTCAAAAATCATCAAAAAAAGTCATAGTATAGTATGTCGTCAAAAATCATGAAAAAAGTCAAAGTATACTATGTCGTCAAAAATAATAAAAAAAAGTCATACAATAGTATGTCATCAAAAATAATGAAAAAAAATCATAATATAGTATGTCGTCAAAAATCATTTAAAAAGTCATAGTATAGTATGTCGTCAAAAATCATGAAAAATAGTCATAGTATAGTATGTTGTCAAAAATCATGAAAAATAGTCATAGTATAGTATGTTGTCAGAAATCATGAAAAAAAAATCATAGTATAGTATGTCGTAAAAAATCATGAAAAAAAGTCATAGAATAGGATGTGGTCAGAAATCATGAAAAAAAGTCATAGTATAGTATGTCGTCAAAAATCATGAAAAAAAGGCATAGTATGGTATGTCGTCAAAAATCATGAAAAAAAGTAATTGTATAGTATGTCGTCAAAACTCATCAAAAAAAGTCATAGTATAGTATGTCGTCAAAAATCATGAAAAAAGTCAAAGTATACTATGTCGTCAAAAATCATAAAAAAAATCATACAATAGTATGTCGTCAAAAATAATGAAAAAAAATCATAGTATAGTATGTCGTCAAAAATCATTTAAAAAGTCATAGTATAATATGTCGTCAAAAATCATGAAAAAAAGTCATAGTATAGTATGTCGTCAAAAATCATTTAAAAAGTCATAGTATAGCATGTCGTCAAAAATCATGAAAAAAAGTCATAGTATAGTATGTCGTCAAAAATCATGAAAAAAAGTCATAGTATAGTATGTCGTCAAAAATCATGAAAAAAAGTCATAGTATAGTATGTCGTCAAAAATCATGAAAAAAAGTCATAGTACAGTATGTCGTCAAAAATCATTTAAAAAGTCATAGTACAGTATGTCGTCAAAAATCATTTAAAAAGTCATAGTACAGTATGTCGTCAAAAATAATTTAAAAAGTCATAGTACAGTATGTCGTCAAAAATCATGAAAAAAAGTCATAGTATAGTATGTCGTCAAAAATCATTTAAAAAGTCATAGTATAGTATGTCGTCAAAAATCATTTAAAAAGTCATAGTATAGTATGTCGTCAAAAATCATTTAAAAAGTCATAGTATAGTATGTCGTCAAAAATCATGAAAAAAAGTCATTGTATAGTATGTCGTCAAAAATCATGACAAAAAGGCATAGTATAGTATGTCGTCAAAAATCATGAAAAAAAGTCATAGTACAGTATGTCGTCAAAAATAATTTAAAAAGTCATAGTACAGTATGTCGTCAAAAATCATTTAAAAAGTCATTGTATAGTATGTCGTCAAAAATCATGAAAACAAGTCATTGTATAGTATGTCGTCAAAAATCATCAAAAAAAGTCATAGTATATTATGTCGTCAAAAATCATGAAAAAAAGTCATAGAATAGTATGTCATCAAAAATCATGAAAAAAAGTCATAGTATAGTATGTCGTCAAAAATCATGAAAAAAAGTCATAGTACAGTATGTCGTCAAAAATCATTTAAAAAGTCATAGTACAGTATGTCGTCAAAAATCATTTAAAAAGTCATAGTACAGTATGTCGTCAAAAATAATTTAAAAAGTCATAGTACAGTATGTCGTCAAAAATCATTTAAAAAATCATAGTATAATATGTCATCAAAAATCATTTAAAAAGTCATAGTATAGTATGTCGTCAAAAATCATTTAAAAAGTCATAGTATAGTATGTCGTCAAAAATCATTTAAAAAGTCATAGTATAGTATGTCGTCAAAAATCATTTAAAAAGTCATAGTATAGTATGTCGTCAAAAATCATGAAAAAAAGTCATTGTATAGTATGTCGTCAAAAATCATGACAAAAAGGCATAGTATAGTATGTCGTCAAAAATCATGAAAAAAAGTCATAGTACAGTATGTCGTCAAAAATAATTTAAAAAGTCATAGTACAGTATGTCGTCAAAAATCATTTAAAAAGTCATTGTATAGTATGTCGTCAAAAATCATGAAAACAAGTCATTGTATAGTATGTCGTCAAAAATCATCAAAAAAAGTCATAGTATATTATGTCGTCAAAAATCATGAAAAAAAGTCATAGTATAGTATGTCGTCAAAAATCATGAAAAAACTCATAGAATACTATGTGGTCAAAAATCATGAAAAAAATTCATAGTATAGTATGTCGTCAAAAATCATGAAAAAAAGTCATAGTACAGTATGTCGTCAAAAATCATTTAAAAAGTCATAGTACAGTATGTCGTCAAAAATCATTTAAAAAGCCATAGTATAGTATGTCGTCAAAAATCATGAAAAAAAGTCATTGTATAGTATGTTGTCAAAAATCATCAAAAAAAGTCATAGTATAGTATGTCGTCAAAAATCCTGAAAAAAAGTCATAGTACAGTATGTCGTCAAAAATCATTTAAAAAGTCATAGTACAGTATGTCGTCAAAAATCATTTAAAAAGTCATTGTATAGTATGTCGTCAAAAATCATGAAAAAAAGTCATAGTATAGTATGTCGTCAAAAATCATGAAAAAAAGTCATAGTATAGTATGTCGTCAAAAATCATGAAAAAACGTCATAGTATAGTATGTCGTCAAAAATCATTTAAAAAGTCATAGTATAGTATGTCGTCAAAAATAATTTAAAAAGTCATAGTACAGTATGTCGTCAAAAATCATTTAAAAAGTCATAGTATATTATGTCGTCAAAAATCATGAAAAAAAGTCATTGTATAGTATGTCGTCAAAAATCATGAAAAAAAGTCATAGTATAGTATGTCGTCAAAAATCATGAAAAAAAGTCATAGAATAGTATGTCGTCAAAAATCATGAAAAAAAGTCATAGTATAGTATATTGTAAAAAAAAACGTCATAGTATAGCATGTCGTCAAAAATCATGAAAAAAAGTCATTGTATAGTATGTCGTCAAAAAAAAAAAAAAAAAAAGAAGAAGTATATGTAATGCATACAGGTTTCTGGCCTTAGCTAATTTGAAACCTTCGTCCCGGGTTAAGCTTTTAGAATAACAACAGTAAGTGTAAGATTACCCAACATGGAGTAATGCGGTATAATAATGATACATATAAAGTAAAATGTAGGCACAGACAAAATCAAAGAGGAGACCACGAGAAGAACAGAGCCCAAAACAATTTAATAATATTTTAATATGAGGTCTGTGTGTGTTTGTGTGTATGCATACATGCCCACACGTCCATGTATTGTGTTTAACACACATGCGTGCACATGTGTTTATAATAATAATAATAATTTGAAGAACTGATGAAAAAACAGTTTAGTGTATAAAAACTGAGGCTGACCTGATTTCCTCAGGCAGATTGTTCCAGAGCCTCGGGGCCCTGACAGGAAACATTCTTTCCCCTGTAGTTTTCAGCCGGTGTGGAACAGATGAAAGACCTCTGCCCGAGGACCTCAAAGTACGTCCTGGTGTGTACGGTACTAAGAGGTTGGTCAGGTTTATGTGTGAGATCAAAGACTGTGGCCTGCACAATCAGTGTTCACAGACCTACTTTAGTTGCATGCTTTACATGTTTAAAAGCCTTAAGTTCTGTCCATTCTTTAAAATGTCATATGGTGATTCATTCCACAGTTGTATATCTCTTACTGAAATGGATGACTGACCAAATGTTGTTCCAACAAGTCGATCTAAATGATAAATGTAAAGCACAAAACACTTGTTGCTGTAGTATTCATCCCTATAATGGGGCACAAAATCAGCACTGGAGCATGAGAAGTCAGATGGTCAATGAAATGGAGATTACCTGGAGGGCTTTTGTATTGACCAGTATAATAGTATAGTAGAGTAGAGTAGAGAAGAGTAGATTAGAGTAGAGTATGAATACACATAAATCTGGAGAGCTTGTGATGCTGGAGTGTAAAAAGAATGCAACAAAATATCAGGAAAATTTCAGTTGGAAAACAAGGAGTAAGACAGCGAGCCAAAGCATAATGACAAAACTAGACTTTGAATGCCTAAAGCCAATAAAGACAATGTCTTTGAGTGGCTGCTGAGCCAGTATAGAATGTTGTCAGAAATCATGAAAAAAAAATCATAGTATAGTATGTGGTCAAAAATCATGAAAAAAAGTCATAGAATAGGATGTGGTCAAAAATCATGAAAAAAAGTCATAGTATAGTATGTCATCAAAAATCATGAAAAAAAGTCATAGTATAGTATGTCATCAAAAATCATGAAAAAAAGGCATAGTATAGTATGTCGTCAAAAATCATGAAAAAAAGTAATTGTATAGTATGTTGTCAAAAATCATCAAAAAAAGTCATAGTATAGTATGTCATCAAAAATCATGAAAAAAAGGCATAGTATAGTATGTCGTCAAAAATCATGAAAAAAAGTAATTGTATAGTATGTTGTCAAAAATCATGAAAAAAAGTCATAGTATAGTATGTCATCAAAAATCATGAAAAAAAGGCATAGTATAGTATGTCGTCAAAAATCATGAAAAAAAGTAATTGTATAGTATGTTGTCAAAAATCATCAAAAAAAGTCATAGTATAGTATGTCGTCAAAAATCATGAAAAAAGTCAAAGTATACTATGTCGTCAAAAATAATAAAAAAAGTCATACAATAGTATGTCATCAAAAATAATGAAAAAAAGTCATAGTATAGTATGTCGTCAAAAATCATGAAAAAAAGTCATAGTATAGTATGTCGTCAAAAATCATTTAAAAAGTCATAGTATAGTATGTCGTCAAAAATCATTTAAAAATTCATAGTATAGTATGTTGTCAGAAATCATGAAAAAAAAATCATAGTATAGTATGTCGTAAAAAATCATGAAAAAAAGTCATAGAATAGGATGTCGTCAAAAATCATGAAAAAAAGTCATAGTATAGTATGTCGTCAAAAATCATTTAAAAAGTCATAGTATAGTATGTCGTCAAAAATCATGAAAAAAAGTCATAGTATAGTATGTTGTCAGAAATCATGAAAAAAAAATCATAGTATAGTATGTCGTCAAAAATCATTTAAAAAGTCATAGTATAGTATGTCGTCAAAAATCATGAAAAAAAGTCATAGTATAGTATGTCGTCAAAAATCATGAAAAAAATTCATAGTATAGTATGTCGTCAAAAATCATGGAAAAACGTCATAGTATAGTATGTCGCCAAAAATCATTTAAAAAGTCATAGTATAGTATGTCGTCAAAAATCATGAAAAAAAGTCATAGTATAGTATGTCGTCAAAAATCATGAAAAAAAAGTCATAGTATAGTATGTCGTCAAAAATCATGAAAAAAGTCATAGTATAGTATGTCGTCAAAAATCATGAAAAAAAGGCATAGTATAGTGTGTCATCAAAAATCATGAAAAAAGTCATGGTGTAGTATGTCGTCAAAAATCATGAAAAAAAAGTCATTGTATAGTATGTCATCAAAAATCATGATAAAAAAGTCATAGTATAGTATCTCGTCAAAAATCATAAAAAAAGTCATAGTATAGTATGTCGTCAAAAATCATCAAAAAAGTCATAGTATAGTGTTATGACCCAAGTCATTATTTCTTGGTTTGTTGCTTTTGTCTTGACCTGCAGTTACCTCTATGGTGTTCTCTCTCCTCCTGCAGAGTGTGTGTTTCTGTGTTGGAGCGTGATTGGTTGCTGCAAAGCAGGTGGTGATTGCTGATTGGGCTGGCACAAGAAGACTGAAGACACTTGATTGGCTCACTGCGAGACAGAGGGCTTTTAAACCTTCAGCTGCCAGAAGCTCTCCCCTCCCCATTCACCTTTCCACCACCAACAAAGCCATTGTGTAGCTTGTGCTTGTATTATCTCGTGTGTGAGTACCAGCAAGAGTAAATTAGTGTGAGTATTTTTTGAATAATAGTAAGTAATATTATTTTGTTGATCACTGTACATAGAGCACTTTAAGCAGTTCCAGTAGGAGTGAGAAGCCGTTTTTATTTGACATTTGTTATGTTCTTTTCTCCTGTTTTGCAAGGTAGGAGTTTAGGTAAGAAAACTGTCTTTTGTTTCATTTTTCTTTGTTGTTAGGTAAGATTAGGGACAATTTCTATATTTTTGTTTCTTGTTTTGGGCACTGCTCATATATGAAGAAAAATAAACTGCGTTTCTTTTGTTGTTTAAAAGTCGTGTGAGTGGCCTTTCTTTGGAGTGGGAAGAGTGGGGGAGTCAAATGATGCTATGTCTAGGTTGCCCTAGACCAGGGACATAACAGTAGTTGGTCATCAAAAATCATCATAAAAAGTCATAGTATAGTATATCATCAAAAATCATGAAAAACAGTCATAGTATAGTATGTCATCAAAAATCATGAAAAAAAGTCATAGTATAGTATGTCGTAAAAAATCATGAAAAAAGTCATAGTATAGTATGTTGTCAAAAATCATGAAAAAAAAGTCATTGTATAGTATGTCGTCAAAAATCATGAAAAAAAGTCATAGTATAGTATGTCGTCAAAAATCATGAAAAAAAGTCATAGTATAGTATGTCGTCAAAAATCATGAAAAAAAGTCATAGTATAGTATGTCATCAAAAATCATGAAAAAAAAGTCATAGTATAGTATGTCGTCAAAATTCATGTAAAAAGTCATAGTATAGTATGTCGTCAAAAATCATGAAAAAAAGTCATAGTATAGTATGTCGTCAAAAATCATGAAAAAAGTCATAGTATGGTGTGTCATCCAAAATCATGAAAAAAGTCATAGTATAGTATATCGTCAAAATGTTGTCAAAAATCATTTAAAAAGTCATAGTGTAGTATGTCGTTAAAAATCATGAAAAAAAGTCATAGTATAGTATATCGTCAAAAATCATGAAAAAAAGTCATAGTATAGTATGTCGTTAAAAATCATGAAAAAAAGTCATAGTATAGTATGTCGTCAAAAATAATTTAAAAAGTCATAGTGTAGTATGTTATCCAAAATCATGAAAAAAGTCATACTATAGTATGTCGTCAAAAATCATGAAAAAAAGGCATAGTATAGTATGTCGTCAACAATCATGAAAAAAAGTCATAGTATAGTATGTCGTCAAAAATCATGAAAAAAAGTCATAGTATAGTATGTCATCCAAAATCATGAAAAAAAGTCACAGTATAGTATGTCATCAAAAATCATGAAAAAAAGTCACAGTATAGTATGTCATCAAAAATCATGAAAAAAAGTCATAGTATAGTATGTCGTCAAAATGTTGTCAAAAATCATTTAAAAAGTCATAGTGTAGTATGTCATCCAAAATCATGAAAAAAGTCATAGTATACTACGTCGTCAAAAATCATGAAAAAAAAGTCATAGTGTAGTATGTTATCCAAAATCATGACAAAAGTCATAGTATAGTATGTCGTCAAAATTCATGATAAAAAGTCATAGTATAGTATATCGTCAAAAATCATGAAAAAAAGTCATTGTATAGTATGTCGTCAAAAATCATGAAAAAAAGTCATAGTATAGTATGTCGTCAAAAATCATGAAAAAAAGTCATAGTATAGTATGTCGTCAAAAATCATGAAAAAAAGTCATAGTATAGTATGTTGTCAAAAATCATGAAATAAAGTCATAGTATAGTATGTTGTCAAAAATCATTTAAAAAGTCATAGTGTAGTATGTCGTCAAAAATCATGAAAAAAGTCATAGTATAGTATGTCGCCAAAAAACATGAAAAAAAGTCATAGTATATTACGTCGTCAAAAATCATGAAAAAAAGTCATAGTGTAGTATGTTGTCAAAAATCATGAAAAAAAGTCATAGTATAGTATGTCATCCAAAATCATGAAAAAAGTCATAGTATAGTATGTCGTCAAAAATCATGAAAAAAGTCATAGTATAGTATATCGTCAAAAATCATGAAAAAAAGTCATAGTATAGTATATCGTCAAAAATCATGAAAAAAAGTCATTGTATAGTATGTCATCCAAAATCATGAAAAAAGTCATAGTACAGTATATCGTCAAAAATCATGAAAAAAAGTCATAGTATAGTATATCGTCAAAAATCATGAAAAAAAGTCATAGTATAGTATATCGTCAAAAATCATGAAAAAGAGTCATTGTATAGTATGTCATCCAAAATCATGAAAAAAGTCATAGTATAGCATGTCGTCAAAAATCATGAAAAAAGTCATAGTATAGTATATCGTCAAAAATCATGAAAAAAAGTCATAGTATAGTATGTCGTCAAAAATCATGAAAAAAAGTCATAGTATAGTATGTCGCCAAAAAACATGAAAAAAAGTCATAGTATATTACGTCGTCAAAAATCATGAAAAAAAGTCATAGTGTAGTATGTTGTCAAAAATCATGAAAAAAAGTCATAGTATAGTATGTCATCCAAAATCATGAAAAAAGTCATAGTATAGTATATCGTCAAAAATCATGAAAAAAAGTCATAGTATAGTATATCGTCAAAAATCATGAAAAAAAGTCATAGTATAGTATATCGTCAAAAATCATGAAAAAAAGTCATTGTATAGTATGTCATCCAAAATCATGAAAAAAGTCATAGTATAGTATATCGTCAAAAATCATGAAAAAAAGTCATAGTATAGTATGTCGTCAAAATGTTGTCAAAAATCATTTAAAAAGTCATAGTGTAGTATGTCATCCAAAATCATGAAAAAAGTCATAGTATAGTATGTCATCAAAAATCATGAAAAAAAGTCATTGTATAGTATGTCGTCAAAAATCATGATAAAAAGTCATAGTATAGCATGTCGTCAAAAATCATGAAAAAAAGTCATAGTATAGTATGTCGTCAAAAATCATCAAAAAAAGTCATAGTATCGTATGTTATAAATGAGTCCAGGTTTCAATCCAATTCAGAATATATGACTGGACTTGACAAAGACTTGTCATTCTCGATCCTCATAAAACATACATTTGAAAAATTGGCATGTCCACGTGTAGAAATCTGAGAGGACACCTGACACAGAGTCAAAGCCACTACTTAATAGTTACTTGGAGGGGGTGAATATTTCTACACGTTTTGTATTTTGTCATTAAAATCGCTGTTTTTCCTTTGAAATAAATCATTTTGTTGTTCAGCCACATAAATCTTTGCCTGAATGCTGTAAGACAGTTAAAGGTACCTCTACACATTTTTTATAGGTGCTGTACACGCAGCTGTTTTGATGACATGAGAACTGCTGCATTCCCTTCAGTTTTGTATTCAACTTTTTTTTTGTCAGCCAGATAGCAGCAGAGAAGTTCGTTTTGTATTTGAGCTTCAAGGTGAAACTCCATTTTCTCTGATGATGTTTGACCTGCAGCAGCTTTTTTTTGATGACAGTGGAGTGTAAACACGGCTTCTCATAAAGCAGGTGCGTCATTTGCACTTGAGCTTCATTCACTGTTGTTGCTTGGTGAATATTGATTACAGTCTGGTATACCTATTTTTTCTGTGGCAGTGCTGCTGATCTGTACAATCCAAAGCATACAGTATATGTTCTCCCTTCTTTTGGCATCAGAGTTGATATTGCACCCATCATAAAATGGCAGACAACCATGATGTATAACAAAAAGTAAAATATGATACTGTATATATTTCAGACAAAAACTGGTGAACACTGCATATTCCAGATTATATAATACACAATACTAAGCAGTCCTAAAGTTACAAGGAGTTTTGTCTCCCCCCTACTGCACTGTTTGTGTACTCCTGTTTTCTCACTGTCACCTTGAGGACAAACATTACATTGCTTTTGTGACCAGAGTATGAGGACTGGGACCATTTCAGACAGTCAGTTTTACCAATGTGACACAAAGGAACAGCAGAGACAAGGTTTCCAAGTAGTAACAATAATCTTTATTAATTTTATGAACTAAAAACAACATGTAAAAACTTTCTTGTTGGGGACCATAGAAAATGTGACAGTCCGAGGAAAACTAAAACCCAAACATACAAAAAATGGCTGTGTAAGTTAACAACTATTAGTCAGGCGTTAGATTGGGGCAGAGCATCATGGGATTTAAATCAACAGTCATGAAATGGGTTCAATCATCTCTCTCTTGAGGCAGGAACAGACATTCACGTCTTAAGGACAGACATCAAACCCAAGGAGTGTGCTGGCCATCAACATAAACATAACTCACCACAGGAATAGGGAGCAGTGTCTTCGGCCTGAGGACGTGTATGGTGTGTATATAGAGTAGCATGAATGAGCTGAGCCTAATCAGGCTCTCTTAAGGTGAACTGACCTTTAAGGTGGCCCAGCAAACCGTACTACACCTTCTTTCACATAGTTTGAAATTGGGCATTCGAAGATATACTTCCTGCATGAGGCCCCATATTTTGACCAGTGTTCTCCAGAGTAAAAGACAAAAGTTTGCATGTAAAGCTGTGAGAAATAAGCTGTCCCCACGCTTTGTTGTATGGAGGGTCATTGGTGCAATGTACAATGTATCTATCTATGTATCTTCTGTAATCAGCAGATTTTAGGTTTGTGTCCTGGCTAGCTCGTACTCACCTTTAACTTGAAAATCACTTGCTGCTCATTTCCAATGTCTCTACTCTGCAAACTGTCTGTCAAAGTAAATTTAAATCTAGACACATCCAGATACCTGGTAAATGGCTGTTCAATGTGTGTTAAAATGAGTCTCACAGCTGTCACAAGGCCTCTTCTGTTTTTTCCAGTGTTACTTGTTAATCATCTCTCTTTGAAAAATTTGTCCCTGAAGGACAGAATCAACAGTGCTAGATAAACCTTCTGTAGAACTGTTAAATAGTAGTTTGTTTGATATTAAGAGCTCCCTAAACAACAAGGCACTCAAAATTCCCAATGGCTGTGATTATGTAGTGGTTAGCACTCTGTGTTGTGGCCGCAGCAATGCTGGTTTGAATCCAGGTCATGGCAGCAGTACAAAGCTGGACTTTTTTTATGCTGTTGCTTGACTTACTTTAACCTCTGCTTCATTTTACAATGTTGGAAATGGAACATCTTAAGCTAAACCTCCTGTATGAGGCCCCATATTTTGACCAGCATTTTTTCCACACTTGCAGTCTGAAACCCTACGAAGGCTTGCGTGCAATGCTGTCAGAACCAAGTTGCTCGCAGAGTCATCATACAAAAATCTAGTGGTGCAATGGGTGATGCATCTGACCATGGATCAGAAGATTCTAGACTCAACTCATGGCCAGCTTGTACCAGATGAAGCATCTGTTTATCTATCAGGGAACCTTTAATTCCATAGATGTTCAAAAAATTACAACTGAGCATGAGCTAAGGTGAGATGATTAGGTATTAATCATTTGTGGACAGTCATTCAAGTCTGATGATACAATAAGGGTTGGCCAAAAGTATGTGGACTAGAGAAAGATTGACCCCTGAACATCACATCCTTATATTACTACTAAACTTCTACTTACAATTCCCAGGGCGTTAACAAGAGGGAAAGTTTGACATTTTGTGAATGTCTCACCAAAGACTGCATCTGATGCCTGTGTCACCATCATATCTGGCACTCTGTTGCTTCAGTCATAAAGATTTTCACACATTTCACCAGGTTATCTATTAACTCTCCAGGTTGTCAAAGGAATAACAACAGCCACATGTCACAGGCTTTGCTGTCAGGAACATTCAATACCATGTTACAGGACACCAACCTGCATGAAAACCTTATGTAATTTTACCTCGTATGCAGCACAATGGGAGAAAGGAAAACAGTGTGTGCATCATGATGAAACAGTTTTTCACACTAACCTGAAAATACAATAAAGCAAGCTCTTCCCATCTTCATTCGAAACAACAGCAACAAGCCTATTACGGCAAATTACTTGGTCACAAACAAACAACAACAAAAAAACATACCACTTCCAATTTCATCATGTTCAGGATGATTGTATTTTTTATTTTTTATTAAAAAAAAAAAAAAACAATCTTCAGATTTAAAAAAAAAAAACACTTAAACTGTTATTCTCATTTATTTCTTGCTTCAGAATACATTGGAAGCATTTTTTAAATCAGTTAAATCAAAGGCAGGTAAAGGTTGGTGAATGGATTTAATTTATCCATTTTATCTGGGTATTCCAGCGGTCTGCTCCGAAATCTATACTGCCATGAGTACACTTACACACAGTACACTGTTCACACTTACAGAGTGCACATATTTCAGCAAGTAAGTGCTGTTCCGATTCATTACTCTATGGCGCACTCACCGGATGTTACGATCACGACTACGGCTGCGACTTGTCAGTGACGTCACCCACCAAAAAACTGGAACAGACGGCAGGTCAGTGGTTCCACCCACTGACCTGTAAGTGGTCCTGCCTCTTCCACTACGTAGCTAAGATGGCGGCCGTTGAGTGCGAAAAGTGTACAATGATCCACACTCTCAATTTTGGCCGTTAAGAGTACACATCAGGGTCTTTTAGGTACACATATTTTTCGCCGCAATCGTAATGTGAACGCCCTGTGTACCCAAAGTGGGTAAGGTAAGTACAGAAAGTATGGGTATTGGAACAGACCGCTGGTGTACCTTTCCCCAGCAATGTTTACCAGCTCCCCCTGGTGGATCCTGAGGTGCTCCCAGGCCGGAGGAGATATATAATCCCTCCAGCGTGTTCTGGGTCTGCTCTGGGGCCTCCTACTAGTTGGACGTACCTAAAACATCTCTAATGGGAGGCGCCCTGGAGGATCCTGATCAGATGCCCAAACCACTCCTTTCAATACGAAGTAACAGTGGCTCTTCTTCCAAGACCCTCACAGATGTCTGAGCTCCTCACACTATCTCTAAGGCTGAGCCCAGCCACCCTTCAGATGAAACTTATTTCCGCCGCTTGTATCTGTGACCTTAATCTCTCAGTCACTACCCAGGGCTCATGACCATAGGTGAGGGTTGGGATGTAGATGGACTGGTAAATCAAGAGCTTTGCCTTCTGGCTCAGCTCACTCTTTACCATATCAGTCTGCCACAGCGCCTGCATCACTGCCTGTCCATCTCACACTCCATTTTACCCTCCCTCGTGAACATGACCCTGGGATACTTGAACTCCTTTGCCTGGGGCAGTAACTCTCTCCCTACCCAGAGGAGGCATTCCACCATTTTCTGGCTGAGAACAATACTTAAAGGTGTTGACTCTGATCCCATCTGCAAACCAGCCCAGTTAATATACTGGGTCATCAGATGCATCATCAAATGGCGCTAATGCGCTAAAGGCATTGCAGTATTTTTATCATTTGCCGCAATTTCCCTCAAAAAAATCACATAACAATGCTGCAATTTTTATCGCAATTTTTGACAAAATTGGCTGCGAATTCAAGGGTTTTTATTGTTGCGAGATCCTGGAGGGACTGACTAACACACAGATGCCAAAAACGGCAGTTCCTTAATGGCTACTTGGCTTCAGAACCAAGTCAGTCTCAATGACCCCCATGTTATGATGCCCAATTTTACAGCAGAAATAAACATGCTTACAGCCTGGTACAAAAAACGTTTTTGTCTCCACAGCTAATTTAGCCCTTCATTACAATTGAACAGGGAGTGAATTTTTATTTTACTCACCCATTTACATTTAATTAATTTAATTAAAGTTAAAGTTATGCACAATTAAAGACGTGGCCTCTTTAGGTGACAGGTTATATCCGCCCTTGCTCCTCCACAGCTCTACCCTCTCAGCTCTACCCCCCATAAGTCTTCAAAACTGAACTTTATAGATCAGCGGGGGATATCACCGTAGCTACACGCATTATTTTCAAACAGTCCATGATCACTGTGAAATGAAGATAAAAATTAAATATGGATACTTTTGTTAATTTTGTTGCTCTCTAAATTTGTTTCTGTTTGTCACCAGACAAAATTCATTGGAAAAAAATCTGACATGAAGATTTGAGATAAGATTTGCTTTAATGTGTGATGCCATGAAGAGGCCGCCAATTGCAAAGCCTGCATGGTTTCCCCATGAGGCGACAGTGACATTAACTGTGGAATAAACATGATGACATTTCAGTCCTTTGACGTCCTTTGATAGTTCTCACACGTCTCTCTTTGGTTGCACATGAACAGCAACCACATATGGATCAATACACTGCGAAGATAACAACACCTACACACCACACTGACCTTTAGAGAGACTGTATGTGGGGTTCAGGAGGACTGTAATTTTGCTTTTATGTCCTTTTCACCTGAAGGTCATTTTCATATATGCTTTAGGAATAACCTTTCAGATGTTTATCGATAGAAGGATGTGACTGAAGCATCTATTAATTATTAAAGCCATTCAATATCAGCTACTTCCACCTCTCCACATCTGGACTATACGTTGATATTGAGTGCTCTGATAGAGAAAAAGAACATGTCTGGACAGCATGTATCAACAGGTCTGTGAACAACACAGATTTACTGTTTTAATGCTTTAATATGTTAGTTTTATTTTCTTTCATTTGATTGATTTAAGTTTTAAGCACTACACGTTGTTGGGGACATCATAGATATATTATTTTATTTATTTATTTTTCTCTGGAGGGGAACTTTAAATGATTAATAGCCTTTATTGATTGCAAAAATTATTGCATTTGATGTTATATTTTCTGCAGATAATAAATGGACCTGCAAAAACTGACAATGCAGAAGATGTCAAAGCAAATCCCCTGCAGGAAAAATTCCCCCTACGTCCATACTGTCTTACAGGAGCTCAAGAGGAATTGTGCAGAAGTTATCTTCCTGAAGGATTTACACTGAATTCCTTTTAAGTTTCTACAGGTCTCCCTCATGTTCATGCAGCGACCTTTACATTTCTCTGCAGGACTCCTGTCACACTTTTTGAAAGAGATTCAAACATGCGTGCTAATGTGCTTTAATTAGTCTTGATCTGAGTTTCTTTCATTACTTAAAATAAAAATGCAAATACCTAATCCCTATTTGCATTCCAGACATTTCACAGAATGAGCCCGACTGTAAAGATGACATGTTAAGTAGATGGCTGAGACGATGCAGGACAGACATTTGGCACGGCGCTCACACCACAACTAAACAAACGCCATCCAGATTGAATTATACACCCACTCATCACAACCTGGGCATGATCCTCTCCCACTGTGAAACACCAAAATAGGACATTGCTGTGTGACATGGTGACTGTAAATCTAGCATGTGACTGTGCAGAGTAATCATGTCCACTGAACACAGCCGTGCAAAAACTATGTGGTGTATACACACTCCAAAGGACTCAGACTCCAAACATATCCAGAGTACAGCGACGCACACGATGATCCACTCTCACCATGTAGAAAGTGATATAGTGCACACTGAACTGACAGCAATTTTTTATTGATTTAATTTTTCTGCAGTTGGAAAGAGAAATAAATGGTGTAATATGTTATCGTTAAACACCGACAGTCCGCCAAATTATTTCCTTGACAAAGTTAACTGCATTAACACACAACCAGAAAAAGATATTAACATTATTTTCTTATACATGCATTTACATTCACTGTTCATTTTTCACACTGTGTACAACTGAGACGCAGTTTAATAAACATTCTGCAACCAGACGACAGCTGACATTTAAAATACATCTCTCAAGGTACGATTACAGTTTCACTGTTATGACAACATCCAACATTTGGAAATATAATACATAAATATTCAGAAGAATTTCCACCAATATAAGAAGATAACATATATTAGAGCACACTGATTGGTTGACATCACAGCAAAAGCATCTTATGATCATATCAGAAAAAGTGCCACAATAAAAGTACGTTGGTACAAAAGGGACGACCTGCCTTATTCTGCCATTTCTAAAGACCAATACTCCTTTCTACTTTGATTCTGATTGTTCTTTTTATAATGCCTCTCTATGAGTTAAGCAGGATTTATACTTGTGCGTCAACGCTATGCAGAGCCTACGCCATAGCCTATCCATGTGGCGTACGCTGTTGTGAGCATTTCTACTTGTGCAGTGGTGTGTCTGTGTGACTCTGCAGTTACACCTCCAAAACACTAGTTGGCGGCAGGGTTTCTGTGAAGTGCTGTAAAGTTTAGTTGATTCAAAACACACATTAAACATGGCTTAATAGACCCTTTCTGAGCCTACGTCACGATTAGGTCACGTGTTCAGCTGGAGGCAAAACAAACAGGCAGCTACTAACGTTGGTCGCTAGCTGGCGCCAGGACTTTGCCATCTCTGCTATCATGGTGTCATCTTGCTGTGCGGTCAAAGAGTAATGGCTTAAATCTAAAATATTATCGGATACCACCTGCCAGTCAAAAAAAAAAGAAGACAACTATGGCTAAATGCGATCAGAAGAAAGGACTGGACGGAGGCAATCATCAAAAATGCTCGTGTTTGCAGCGCGCATTTCATATCAGAGGGGTGTACTACGAAGGAAGCTCAACACAGCCAGGCTTTGTGTTCATGTTCTGGCTTAACAAAACCCAAAGCCCCTAAACAGAGTTAAACGGTATCACGAAGGTGGTTATCAACTTGGTTTGTCAAGTCTGGCTCTCAGCTTTGTGCTCCTGCACGTTCACATAAAAAGAGGTGTTTGGCGTCATATGATTCTACTTCCGCACATGGTCGCTGATTTCAGCCAAGAGGAGCAGGTTGTTTTAATGGAGATGGTATGAGCGATATAAAAAAGCGTGATCGCAGCCAAAAGCAACACTGTTGCTGCAAATATGATAATTAATAATAAGTAAAGAGAGGAGGCTGATTTTAATTTCTGACAGCTGAACATTGAGGTACTTTGAAATACGAAGCTTTATCCATTTAAACAAAATAAACTAGAGCAACAACTGTCATTTTTAAACTGTGTTTTATATTGTTTTCATATATTTTACTGATCAATTATAGAATGTGAGTGTTTTATTGAAAGTGAGGCTGGGTGTGCGTATGAATATACAGTGAACTTTTTAGGTGCTGTACAGTAAATCTCATAGCCTGTTGTCTCTGTACAATGACAACAAAGACCTTTGTAACTGTGAAAATAGCACAGACCTATTCAAGATTTGTGTTTGGGCAACACTGCCATATAACAGGTCAAACACTGAAATTAATTTATTCATGGCCACATCAAAGTGAAATGATTAACTTTACTGATTACCTATCTGATTATCTGTAATGCTTGTTTCAGTGTCCTCCTGACGCTCGGCTCAACAGTGAGTGTCGTATTCCCTCAGCTGAACATCTGTAGGTGGAGACGCTCAGAGAGAAAGTAAACACAGCGGATCAGTGCGATCTCTCCCTCCGTACAGATGCTCGGTTCTGATCCAGCTCCACTGGACTTTCAAAGTAAAGGTTACGCCAGCTCCAAACGCGCTAAACTGTGAAACAGCGGCGCTTTTACAGCTGATTTTAAGATTAAACTCTGAACATAACCTGGTCGGGACCAGGCTATGAGCTAAGCATAAGTTACCATGGTGATCTAGCCAGGTTAAAAGAGAGCCACCTTCGTGACACTGAAAACTCTGACTTTAGACTCAACATACCTCGCTAACACATTAATCTCGTAGTACACCCCTCAGGTAATTTCTACTAACGTTACTAGCTAGGTAGCTAGCTAAATAAATCATTTTCTGGTGTATCTTGCCGTGCCTAACATTACATTTTCAGAAATTAGTAATCAACTAACTTAGTAGCTAAAGTTAACCAGCCCAACCAACCAGTATATAACGTTAGCTTAGGCTGCCTGACACTGATAAAGCTTCATCTTATTTTGTAGGCGAGGCTTCTACAGATGAAAACGATTTATATGCCCTTAGTTTCTCTTTACTGTAGACGCTTGGTTTCTCTATTAAGTAACTGTAAATCTCCGGCCATTCAACAGAGGGTAAACCTGTCACGTCGTCCTTCCATTGAGTGAGCGCGTAGGGGTCTGTCAAGATGGTCCCATCTGATAATGTCAGTTTTTTTAAATAACACTCCCGATCCCGTATAGTGAGTGTCTGTACATACTTCGATAAATTAGCATCTTCTTTGGCCATGTTGTGCACGATAACGATCGCCAAAAAGGCCCAAAACAATATAAGCTAGCTAGCCGCGCTTGGACTCGCCACTGTGCTCATTCTACTTCTGCCTCCAGTGATCGCCCCGCCCACCCGGATGTTTACGTTCTGTGAAGGGGTCTATACAGACCATTTCAAACACAAGTACACGAATCAGCTTCACTATAACTCACAGCATTCCAAGACAAACACTTGTGTTTATCTGGACACATTTTCCCCACTGATACAGCATGCTAATGTTATTAGCACAAGCCTATAGCATTTTACATTGTATAAACTAGCCTAGCGGCTTTTCCTCTGCTCATATGAAACCAGGGACAACAGCAACATTTAACAAAGGAAATGTTACAAAATTCATCTCCATTACAGCTCAAAAGGTTCACCGACACAACAATTGTCTTATTCTAAACACATTTTCCAAACAAATACAACATGCTAACATTATTAGCACAAGCCTATGGCATTTTACATTGTATAAATTAGCCTAGCTCCTAGCAGAGATTTCCGCTGCTCATATGAAGCCAGGATAAATCACACACAAGAATTAAAAAGCTTTTTTGTGGAGGCTTTATTGTCTTCACAATTTATTGTTTCTGCAAAATCAAAGTAAATAAAAGTTTCCTTTCTACTGAGGGAAATGGTTTCAGCTTACAAATAGACAGGAGGTCTGCATTTCTTGGGAGGTGCATGTCAGGCTAAACATAGGCTCTATGTCAACGCAGAGCCTACGGTATAGGTACAACATTGATTCAACGCAGAAGTATAAATCCTACTTGGTGTTGAATAATGGCCGATAAAGTACTTTTACAGAACATTACAATGCCACAGTATGTTTGACCTTTGACCTTTTGTCCACAAAATTACATCACTTTATCATTTTATCCTATTAGACATATAGATTTCTGAGTTATGGCCACAAACATGTTTTATGAGGTCACAGTGACCTTGAATTTTGACCTATAACCACCAAAATCGTATCAGTATCGTTAAGTCCAAGTGGACATTTGTGCCAAATTGAAGAAATTCCCTGTCACGAGAATGGGACAGACAGATGGATGGACGGACGGACGGACGGATGGACAAATGGATGAACAGACAGAAATCCTAAAAAAAAAAGATAACGCCTCCAGCCACAGCTATCACCGGCGTGGAGGCATGAAAAGCAACAAATGAACTGAGATTTCCTTTGAAATAACCCCCACAGTTTGATGGTAAAAAAGTCAGCTATTACTAAAGATATTTTACATATTTTTAAATTAAATAACACTCAGTGTTTAATACACAGGTTCATCACCAAAAGAGCAATGCATTGAATTGACATGTATTTGAGTGATATCATACTAAATGACCTCGTTATGTGGGAACAGTTCGGACAGCAAAGACACACACATACAGAATCTTGTAATTCTATCTTTGTGAGGACCCTCATTGTAATCATGCATTCTCAAGCCTTTTAATCTTCCCTCACAACTAAATGCCAAACCCCAACCTTTACCCTAACTGTAACCTGGACCTTAAACCCAAGTCTTAACTCATAAACAGGTCATTGAGGATGTGAGGACCAGCCAGAGTGTCCTCACTTTGTTTGTTAAAACCATGTTCAATCCTTACACACAATTCTCCTGATTGACCTGTCTGCCATTAATCATGCTCAGACTCGACATGGAGTGATGTGAGCTGCGGACGGATGTCACACGTGTGTTATACTGACTTGGGCTCTGTGAGGAGCGTTTGCGTATCATACGGCAGCAACAACACAGCTGCTGGTTAAACTGCTTCTGGAAGGTCTTGCTCAGCAGGTAAAGGGCAAAGGGGTTGAGGCAGGAGTTGGTGAAGGCCAGGATACGAGCTATGACGCTGCACACAAAGTGAACCAGGGAGGTGTCCACCTGACGAGGAACAGACAGGGTGAAGGACTGATAAAAAACACAGAGGTGTACGTATACTGGAGAAACAGACACATAATTTGGAGTTGACTACACTCTGAACAGATACACAGTTACACTTTGTTTTCATGTGAACCACGTTCCATCACATGCAGAAACATCTTTTTTAAAATAAACAAAATGGGGAAATATGTCCCAATAAGCTACTATAACTTGTTTTTGTTTGTTTTTGTCAAAACCTTTATCTTTTTTTTTTTTTTTTTTTTTTTTTTTAAAATCAGACCCATTTTGCATTTTAATAATGGGGTGTCTTTCATCGCAGGCCCAATGAAATACAGCTAACATCAACCTTTCATCTACATTCACCATGGTCCCACCAGCATCTACACAGTATTTACAGCTGCGTCTTGCTTGATTTGATTGGCTGCTCAAGATAAGTGTGACACTGACGGTGTGACTCCGCGCCTTGTGCTGAAAAGTTGAGAGAATTCTAACTTTTGTGTGCAGCTAAAATCGGCTAGAAAATGCAACGCATGGCACAAGACAGGAGCGCACGCATGGTGCACCACGCCATTGGAAAACAATGGTTTCACAGGCGACATGTTTCTAGCAACGAGTCTTATTTTGTGTATTTTTTTAGGCAGCTAAACAACTTTACATACGAAGGACGCTAACGGCAGTAGAAAACAATTTAAGAGCTGTATAGATCATTTCTAACATCTTCCAGTATAATGTAAGCACAACCCTACCCTACCAATCGCGGCGGCTGTGGCTCAGGGGTAGAACGGGAGATCCACTCATTGGAAGATCGGTGGCCTGAAAAATTTCACACCTTTATTTGGTTTGACTCACTTTCACACTGCACTTTTTAAAGTGGACCAAACCACCTGGACAACATCACGCAGTTACAACAGCTGCTTGTTTGGGGGCGGTATTGCCCACAACGATCACTGACCAGGAAGAAAAAAAGCATGAGGAAGAAGAAAACCCGGCTCATCGATTGGCCAGGACCGAAAACGGAAATCTATCCCCTTCAGCCAGCTTGGTCACCACAAAATCAATGGAGCAACACCAAATTTATGCAGTCTCGGGGTTTCTGTTTTACGTCTGCCCATGAGACATTTTCCAACTTTTTCTTTTTTTACCTCTGCTTCTTCCGGTTCGCGCAGTTGGCTTTGGTTTTTTTCTACTACTTCCTCTCTGTGGTTCACTGGATAGTCCGTTTGCATTTCCCACTGTAAGCTAACCGCACCAGGGTTCTCTTGCAAGTGAACCGAGACCCCCAGTTGTCAAGCGGACCCGGATTTGCTTGTTTGGTCCACACCAGAGTTTGAACGAGCGTTCACACCCCTACAAATGAACCGAGCTATACGTGGAAGCGGACCAGGGTTCGTTTAAAGCGGACCAAATAGCACCAGTGTGAATGCGTCCTCAGTATCTTTGGGCAAGATACTGAACCCCAAATTTATCCTGATCGCTGTTCCATCAGTGTGTGAGTGCGCGTGAATGGTTACTGGGCAGCAAGTGGCACTATGTATGGCAGCCTCGGCCACCAGCGTGTAAATGGGAGAATGTGACACGTAATGTAAAAGCGCTTTGAGTGGTTGTACATGTACAGTCCATTTACCAATGCCATTTACCTACTTCTAGTATAAATCTGAATGAAGATAAAAATAAAAACATTTTGTGAAGTAAACAAATAAAGACAGATATAGTAACTGTGCACTAAACTCCAACTGTATACAGACAGACAGAAACAAATAAACAGATATACTCGATTAGAAATGTAAATAAATGCTTCAGTGTACCTGAGAGTAGTGATAGGAGCGATACAAGAATACGACGTGACAGGGGAGCCAGCACAGGGCGAAGAGGACAACAAACACCAGCACTGTCTTGGCCAAGCGCTTTCTGGATTCAACCTGATGGTTTTAGTAAAAAAAAACAAAACAATGTTGTTATATCATAGACATTTAAAAATAGATATTGAAGTGTATTTCTAGCAGTGGTGGAAGGAGTAGTAAGATCTTGTACTTTACTGAAGTAAAAGTAAAAGTAATCAGTGTAAAGCATAACGACCCCTTTCAGTACTAGATCATATATTGGATTATTGGTTTGGTAGAAACAAGTGCAACGTGATCTCGTCTCTACTCGACATATTTTGCTGCTTGGGCAGAAGCCCTTTGAGGGGAGCCTTTTGTATTGTATCTTGACATGGAGGGGGTCGGCAGTAAGAAGGAGTCAGTGGTTAGGTTTAGGTAACGAAACTTAGTTCGCTAATTAGTTATGGTTTGGAAAAGATTAAGGATGTCACTTAAAAACAGCTGGCTTTGAGTGGCCCAAACAGTAAAAAGGGGCCTGTGGGTAGGTCTAGACCAGGGGTCGGCAAACTTTACTATCAAAAGAGCCATTTTTAACCCTTTTTTTTTTTTTTTTTTAAATCTGACTGGAGCCGCAATCCATAGTTGTGTCTGTTAGTGATGGCAACGCAGCCTATTTAATCTAGCCTATAAACATTCCTAATAGGTCTAAATGAGCATTCATCAATATGTTTTACAACAAAGCAGCCACTCTGCAGTGGGCTAATTATAATTATTTGGTACTTTAAGTTTGCAGCGTTAAAGCAAACACATCTGTTCTCTATTTTCCTCTGAGCCTTTTTTTGTGGATTTAGATTCAATAGCTAGCCTCACTAAGGAGACTTAAGACTAGCTATCGCTATAGAGATTTGGTAAATTTTAGGAAAAGGTACCAGGCCGTAGATGTATGACACACATAGTTGATGGGATGTTTAAAACTTTTTTTTTAAATTCAGTGTATAAGCTACACATTTATCAGTCCCTCCAGGATCTCACAGCAAAAAATCCTTGAATTTGTGGCCAATTTTGTCAAAAATTGCGATAAAAAGAGAGATTTTTTGCGGGACATGACAAAAATCGGAGAGGTCGGGACAATTTTTTTTTTTAATTACTGCCTCCAAAAATAAGTCATGTAATGACTGGCTATAATAATCTTAGTGAATATTACAAAAACAGCTGCAAATGTTTCAGTTCTCCTCTTAATTGTGCATAACTTTAACCCTTAATGAAATGTAAATGGGTGAGTAAAATAAAAATTCACTCCCTGTTCAATTGTAATGAAGGGCTAAATTAGCTGTGGAGACAAAAACATTTTTTGTACCAGGCTGTAAGCATGTTTATTTCTGCTGTAAAATTGGGCATCATAACATGGGGGTCATTGAGATTGACTTGGTTCTGAAGCCAGCCTCAAGTAGCCATTAGAGGAACTGCAGTTTTTGGCATCTGTGTGTTAGTCAGTCCCTCCAGGATCTCGCAACAATAAAAACCCTTGAATTCGCAGCCAATTTTGTCAAAAATTGCGATAAAAATTGCAGCATTGTTATGTGATTTTTTTGAGGGAAATTGTGGCAAATGATAAAAACTGAACAAAAAAAATGTGATTTTTTTTTAATCACATGCTATAATAATCATAGTGAATATTCCAAAAACAGCTGCAAATGTTTCAGTCCTCTTCTTTAGTTTTATTGAATTAGTTTCAAAACATGAACTCCAATAATGTTTTCAAAAAATCCTGAGTGAATATTGTAGCTCTCAAAGCAGACAATGTGACTGTAAAACAACATGTAAGCTACATCTGCTGTAAACATAACATTTGAATCAATTCAACACATATTGTATGCTTTTAAACACAGTGACAATTCTTATGTCAATACAGAGCGTTTCTCCATACTACAACGCCATTAGCGCCATTTGATGACGCGTCTGATGACGTTTCAAATGACATTGCATGTGTTACGACTTCTGGTGAGCCGGAAAATGCAGAAAAATTGCGGACTTTCGTTGAATTTGCATTAATTATTATGGTCATGATTTTCTGGAGGGACTGATTTATACAACAATGTAAGAATCACTTTCGGGCTACAACAATGATAAATGAAAATTAAAATGTAAAATAATAACTGTTATTTACTTAAGACTAGAGGGTGAATGTGGCTCCTGAGCTACAGGTTGCCTACCCCTGGTCTAGGCAACAAAAGTACTTGGTTATGGTTAGGAAAATAAGGTGGTAGTTATGTGAGGCGACTCAAGTAAGGGTTCGGTGGGAACAGCAGCAGCACGTCTCTAAAAACACAAATGCGGCAGTCAATGTTATTGTTTGCTGGTCTTGAACACCCCTCTGGATCCAAGTCTGTTTGCTCTGAGCATCTAATGATGACATGGATGGCTTCACACTGGAGTTAGTTGAAGGCCTGGTGCATCTCACACAGCTGCTGAACAGTGCCCCCAGTGTCTTCACAGACACCGGGCACACTGCCCTAACATCATACTCCGACTCTCTGAGAGTGAGACTGGGTTGAAAATTAATGTGCTGTAGTGAAGAAATTGATTATGTAAATATTAATTATGTAATATCAAGTTAAGACAGCTGCAGGCTGTCTGGTGGTCACGATAAGAAGAACCTCGAAGATGTGCTCTGTTCTCTATCACATGTTTACAGACTGGTTTTATCGGGTGTATGGAGACAGCGAGTGTATTCAGATATCTAATACAACGTGTTATTAAAAAGCCAAAGGATATAAGCAGAAACAAAGTAAAGTTTCTTTAGGTTTTTGGTGAAGATGGTCCCATGTGTCCTCTCCCTACGTAAAGCTTCTCTGACATCACATGCATGTGCTGTAATAAAACCATACATACAAGTCAGGACAACTTGTCCTGACAGAGTTTCATCCATTCATTAGTATCGCAAGTACACGTTTTCTTCATAAATTTGATTTCTGATGCATTAACAACATTTTTAGGTTGTACCTTGTGGAGGTGAAGCTACTACTTTGCTTCCAACTGGGCATTTAATCTTTAATATCTATAAATGTATCAGCTATTCTGCACACAAAATGTGAATCAGTAAATGAACTAGTGATTACAGCTGTCTAATAACTGTAGTGGAGTACAATATTTACATGTCAAATACAGTGTGGTAGAGTAGCAAAAAACATTAATCAAAATATAAAGTATCTCAAAATTTAATGACCAGGACTGTCGCTGCCATTGAGGTGATTAAGGTTTTGTGACTGGTGTTGTTTCAGGGAATTTGGGGGATTTAACTTTGGGGAAGTTTCATGCTAAAAAAAAAACCTACAAACACATGGTGGTCATAAAATGGGGCAGATTCATAGATCTCAATAATAACTTGATACTGGACGCCAAGATGGCGCCTATACATTCCTATGTAGTTGCTCACAGGTCGCATTCGCCCAAAAAGTCACCAACTTCTAGGTTTATTTCTGTGGTATGTGTCCCACTGAATATGCACAGTAGTGCTGCTCCTGCTGGCCCCACCCACAAGTACCCACTCTGCTCATAGACTTTACACTGTGATGACATCATGGATTTTTAAAAAGCTCTGATTGGCTTTAGGAAAGTTTTACAAATATAAAACCACCATGACTCAAAAGTTCAAAAAGAAAGATTTGTAATTGATCTTGTTTGCAGTTCGAGGTGTCCTGTCAGCCGTTTTACAGACGTCTCTTTTATAATTGTGGTCTACAGGGAAAATGGTTTTTGGGTCGCAGGGGATGTTTTCACTGCACTACCATGAGTGGCCACTGTGAAAAAACTGACTTTTCGCTTAGCCCCGCCCCTTTGTGATGGTCCCTCAAGCTGTCAGAGTAAGCATGGAGCCCACACTGTAACTAACTGCACTCCCTGAAGACATATTTTAGAGAAATGAAACAGTGATTGCAGAGAGCAGCAGACAGAGGGGTCTACAGTCTGTGTTTGAAGGATATATCCAGGATGTCAAACTGACTCAGCAGCAACAACAGGTTAAAAAGACAAAGATAGTTAGAAGCTGAAGCTGAACTATAGGCTACAGATCACAGTGTAAAAGTGAACCACCACATCACTGCTGATCCACACAGAAGACAATGAATATAAAGGGAAACTTTGCTGATATTGAACCAGCTGTGTGGCATCGCAGTGTGTGCAGATGAATGGTGTTTGGCTTCACCTCCGTGCTGCTGCCTCCGCCTCAGGGATCTCCGGGGGAAGTCAAACAACATTCATCTGCGCACAATGCGATGCCACACAGCTGGTTGAATATCAGCAAAGTTTCCCTGCTTCCCTTCACTGGTTCCTGTACAGCAGGGTCGGTCTTTGTTTCACTGTTCTAATCATTACAAAGCAAAAGCAGCATGTGTATACATTCAGTAGGCTATATCTTCAGTAGCTAGCTAGCTAACCCTACACTTTTCAGGGTTTGATTTTGGTTTTGGAACAGGGAAGAAACGTATATCTTTTTCCAACCTCTCCAGGTAACGAGTATCATTAATACACGACGTGCCCCAGGCACAACATTTAGCTCCAAATCCACAAAACCAGCCTGAAAATGAAGAAAACATTAGAGTCAATGGAGCACAGCTGTGTTGTTGTCGGACCCTGCTCTGAGCCGTACCAGTGCTATATTATGATTGGCTAGTCTACATCCGGGGGCAGGACTTAGCAAAGTGTCAATTGGCTGCAAAGCTGAGCGGCTTTTCTGGGGGCTTGAGCTGATTCTAGTATTTTAAGCAGGCCCAGCGACAAAAAGGGACTTTAATTCCTAATTTTTTTAGTAGTTTTAGGCCAACTAATAAATAAATAAACAAAAGGGGCGAGGCCCTGTTAATGACAGTTTGAATACTGGCCTGTCGTTTTGCATGAACGTTCCCCTCCACAGGCAGGTTTGTGGTGCTCCTCATCAGGCTGTGGGCGATGAAGGTGTAGTACACGGATATGACCAGCAGGGGAATGACGTAGAGGATGAGGAAGGAGGCCATGGAGTGGATCTTAGGGTGCAGTTTGCCAGCTGGGGGATAAGGGGCACAGGTGATGAAACTCTCATTTGTGGAGGTGACGGTGAAGGTGTGGAGGTCAGAGAAGACGGCCTCGGGGATAGCCAGGATAAGGGAGAAGAGCCAGATGAGCGCCGCCTTCAGGACAATACTGGTAGTGGTGCTTGATGTTTGGATGTCTAGAGGCTTCACAATGGCCCTGTATCTGATAGATAGATAGATAGATAGATAGATAGATAGATAGATGACTCTGCAGGGAAAAATTAGTCATCACTGAGTTTGAAAGAAAGACTGAATAAGTAATAGACATAAAAACAAAGTACTGTAACCCCTTGGCCTTCATGCTGCTTTCTACTGTTTACTAACCCTGTTTTCCGGCGCATTCATGGAACCGAACATGATACGCCAATAAAAAAAATAAAAAAAACAACAACAAAAAAACGTTAGGCATACTCATCTGCTGGTAATGGGAAAAGCAGTCTATCGCCTATTTTTAGCAGGTTTTTCCACATTTAAAATACCCATATATACGCGCTACTTTTGATGGATAAAGGACGTAAAAATGGGTCAGTGGTTAGGTTTAGGCAACAAAACTACTTGGTTGGGTTTAGGAAAAAGATCGGTCACTTGAGTCGACTCACTTGACAAAATAACTCAACACTGACTTTTAGTTTCACATTGGACACAAACACTCCTCTCCTCGGTCAGAGTCATGTGTTTGTTGGACCCATCCATCCACCTCCTCTCCCTTCTGCCCTGAGTGGACTCTTGCTCTTTAGACTGCATCTGTTGCTCTGAAAGTGTATCAATGACATTGACAGGTTTACACTGGAGTTGGTTGAAAGCTGCTGTGTCTAATACAGATGCTAAGTGGTGTCCCCAGTGTCATTACAGTTTAAGCAGGGGAACACTAGGACCCAGGCAAAATTTGCCCAGTCAAGGTGAGGAGCACGGTCTCACTCTGAAGTTGACGAAATCCAGCGCCTGGGCAGTGACTTACGGCGTCAGAAACCAACAAAAAAAGGCAACCTTTAACGTCAGCATCATTTGCGGCCGGTTGCTGTTATAGTTTAACGCTGCCTGGCAGCGCCACGGGGAAACACAGCAGGACAAGGATGAAAATTACGACGGTGAATGTCCAAGTGGGCTAGGCCAGAGGGGTGGTAGATGGGTCCAACAAACACAGACTTTCACCTGAGAGAGCGGTGTTCACTTCCCGTCAGATTCCTAAACCTAACCACATGTTTTTGTTGCCTAAACCTAAACATGTATGTTTGTTGTTGAAGGAAAAAACACATCAATTCGCGGTGTTGTACCAACAGGCAAGCATATGCCCAGGAGTGATCACGAACCAAGAATGAGGCTCATATGGTTTTATCTTTTAGTGCTGCAGTTGGTGTTAGCCTGAGGTCACAGCAGCAGCTGGTGCAGTGGGAGTTCACCTGTTGAGTTGTGGTGATATAATTTAAGATGGTAGTTTGGGTGTTTTTCTGTTAAAACAAAAGGGATTATTTTGTCTGTACTTTTGGTTATCCACATATAGCACATTTCCAGTGCATAGGCCATAATACCGATGTGCCACACACCCCTGCAGCAAGATGCTCTAACTTTTCATTGTTTTTCTATTATTGCTGTTAGGGACCCTGAATTCAATAAAAGCCTGTTATGGCATTTTGACCCACACTTGTTGGCTTCCTTATTAAAGTTCACCTGTAGTTATATGAAAGTGAACCTGGGTGTCACACAGTGATGCTGGGGACACTGCCCAAACTGCGCAGTGAAACCAGGTGGCCTCATGATGAGCAAACTTAACTTTAAAGGAACAGTTCAACCAGTTCAACCAGTCTCAAATGTGATCACAGCATGTTCACAGGATGGTAAAAATGGCTTTTGCATATGCACTTCTACATCTGTGACAAGTTTGCAGGTTGTGCTGCAAATTCGAAGCACATTAAAATGAACTTACCTCATTGTACAGGTAAAGCTGACACTGGCACTAAGTTACTGCCCTGTCAAAATGGTTTGGCAGCAGTTTTACTTGCTAGTAATATTCTTGTCAAAGGCCTTTAATAGCACTTGAACAAATGTGAGCCTGTGTCTTTTTCTGCCATTGTCTATTGTGTCATTGAAGCTACATGTGAATACTAGTATTAGAAAATGATGTGCATCGTGACCATGATCCCAGTTCGTATACTGACTTCAGGAATTACTCATTTAGACATTATTATAAGCCACACAAAACTCAGGGACAAAGTCAGTTGAAGCTCAGCTGTTGTCTGTTTTTTCCACATTATCATTTTCCACACATTTCATTTGCTCACAAGGTTATTCGTTTACAGCAGAGAGGTCTGTCTGTACAAGAGGCAGGTTAACAGGTTTTCTGCCTCTGTGGGCAAAAAATAATGAAGTGGTCAAAGACAGGATATAAAGGAGGGAGAGCTGGAGCATGTGCACGCTCACACACACACACACACACACACTGTCACAGGAAATATTGCCTGAGGTGATAAAGATTTTCTTCTCACTCACAATGTTTACTGTAATATTTATAATAAAGCATCCTGAAACATTAAAATAAAAAGCCACTGATTACCTCTAGCCTGCACGTCAGCAGCCAGAACCACACAGTTCTTCTGTGCCTATAATAAACCCCTGATCAATACACAGTAAACATTTGCTTGCCATTATAATAATAAGGTATTTAGTTTGTACATATGGCCTGTATCTGTCTCTATAAAGATAAAAACAAGAGGACATCTGGAACACTTGGCTGCCATGCAGGCCATTTTAAACTGATTATAGGGTCAATGAGATGATTATAACAGAAAAAAACCTGCCTACCTGTCAGCAGAGAGAGCTGTGAGAGTGAACACAGACACCCCGACCGAGGTGAGCTGAATGAAGGCGATGACTTTACAGCCCACTCTCCCGAACAGCCACTCCTCTGACAGGTAGCGGCTGGCATCCACCGGAGCGCAGGTCACCAGCAGTAAAACATCCCCCAGCGCCAGACTGGACATGAAGAGATTCGGCACATTGCGGATGGATTTGGCAGAGCAAAACGTCATGATGAGCGTGATGTTACCGATTAACCCCAACACAATGATTACACCGTAAACTGAAGCGATGACCACGCCGGTGAACCACATCGTCCGTGCCGTGCTTTGGAGAGCAGTGACGCTGCGCGACGCGTTTGGGTACAGATGGTCCATCTCTCCCAGCGTTCAACCAACTGCTCAGGAGATGTTTTTATTGAAGTTCAAACTCAGGTCCCTCAGGGGGTTCAGGAGGAAGGCAAAACTACAGTGGTGCCAATTTTGTGTCCAACTTTAGAGCTGAGTCCTCCTCAGTGTTTGGACGTGGGGGTCCGATAGGGGCTGCCACCCAGTGCGCTCCACGGCACACAGCAAGGACCAATAAAAACAATCGATACCTGTGCCTGTGGTGTTGAATTCAAGAAAAAGGGTAAGAAAATGATGATAAAAAGTTTTCAATTTAAGAATTATCTCAAGAAGGTAAAATGGGCTACAGTCTCCCTGTTAGATCTGTATCAGCTTTCGCTTTAAATTATTAATATTTTTAATTTTTATGGATATGTTTTTAATTTTATTTAATTATTTTATTTTTTTATTTTTTATTATATTTTTATTATTTTAAAGTTTTCAATTTGAAAATGATCTCAAATGTGTAAAATGGGCTACAAACTCCTAGTAAAGATGCTGTTAGACATCTGAATCAATTTTAGCTTTTTATTTTTTCATTCATTTATTTTATTAAAGTTAATTCTATTTTAGCCTATATATTTTTTTTAATTTAATACATTATTTTGTATTATTTTATTATTATTATTATTATTATAGATTTTAAATTTCTATTCTGTAGCACTTTAATGACGTTTTGTTTTAATCTAAACGTCCGTTTCTGATGTGATTATTTTTGCACTTTGTCTGGATGCTTTTGATGTTTAATCAAGAGATCCTTAAATTGCCTTGCTGATGAAATATGCTGTGTGAATAAACCTGCCTCGCCTACTCATAAATCTGTCATCCTTTGCATATTTTATAAATCAATCAATCAATTAATTAATCAGACTTTATTTATGCAGCACCTTTCATACAGACAGAACACAAAAAGTGCTTCACACAATAAAAACATTTTTATTTTAAGCCTTTTTATTTTCTATTCTCTAGCTCTCTAATGACGTTTTAATTGTATCTAAATGTCTGTTTATGATGTCATTATTTTGCACTTCATCTGGAGGCTTTTGATATTTTATTAAGAGCACTTTGAATTGCCTTGCTGATGAAATGTACTGTATAAATAAACTTGCCTATATAAGTAGATAATAATAATAATAATAATAATAATAATAATAATACAAAAACATCAACACTGTGTGGCCCTCAGGTCTTCAGGCAGGCTGTTACACAGATGTGGACCTTAGTTATGAAATGATGCCTCACTGTGGGTTTTTGTTCTAACTTTGAGGATGATTAAAAGGCTACTACCAGCAGACCTGAGGGTTCTAGAGGGGTCATAGGATAAAAGCAAATCTAATAAATAGGTAGGACTACGACCAATAAGAGCTTTATTAACCAATAAAAGGATTCCCTTTTATTTTTGCCCCTATTTTTGTCAATCCCCATAGACCCCCTTGTTAAAATGCCCAACTTTACAGCAGAAATAAATGTGTTTACAGCCTGGTACAAAAAGTGGTTTTAGGTGTGGGTGTTGGGTGTTGATCTGCATTTGAAGAACTTTATGGACTTCCTGTGAAAGCACAGTTTTTCTTTAGGGTACAGTAACTCCTAACGAGCCTTTGGTTACTCAGCCAAACCCCCCAAAATAATGTTGAAGACAAAACTCAATCAGATTCTCACCTGCTGTTATGAAAGGTCAGATTGCAGGTCCAATAACATTTATAACATTTATAACAGCTGAAAGCAGATACAAATGATTCAAAAGCCACACAACAGTAAAATGAAACAAGTTGGAGCCTCTCTTACCTGGTCACGGGCAATTTGTCTTTCAAGTTTAGCTCTCTTTGGCCTCTCTCTTTTTCCTGCTTTAAATGAATACATGTTAGTATTCTACCCCATCTACACTAATGGACCGAGCACTTTCAGCACCCTTGGCAAGCTTCCCTTGTCGCTGTTGTGTGTTTGAGCTTCCTACCAGAGCATGAATGCACCAAATGAAAGACTACACACCTATCTGTTAAAGGTAATGTTGCCTTCAGTGACTCAAGATGTGAGCACACAGTTTCATTATGCAAACAATTACTTGTTTGCCAGCATCTTCTGCATCTGAGTGAGCTCTCATCAATGCTCTCTGGACGTTTTCTGGTGTCACCATCACCGGGACAGACTTGGCGTCTTTGTTAAGTCTGTCGATGGCGATGTCATTTGCCCGCGCAGTGACATCCTCACAGGATGGGAACTGACATAAAACAACAGGTTTCTCAGGATCTGCAGGATAAGTTTGTTCTTTCCAACTTCTAACACACGTTTATGATTATGTGCTGTGTTTTCATGTTATTCTATTATTCTGCAGGCGCAGTGGGCTCGTGTTTGAAGCCTGTGAATTTCCACCGAACGTTATCTAACAGGCTGTATATATCAGAGGACTGCTTTCAAAAGATCCATCATCCTCACCTTCACATTTATACAATTGTTGACCTTGAAGGGAAAGACATTTTTTGGTAAACAATGCTATGTTGTGTCAATATAAAATGCTAGTAAGAATGCCTGTAGCAGACACACGCTTGAACATTCAGATAAATCATTGCCATGGATGGATTACTGGACAGGCCTACCAGGTACAGGCCCAGGGGCCCAAAGCGTCAGGGGCCGGCTGGCCTTAACCTTAAAAATTGCTCTAGAATATCAAGACACATATAAACCAGGAAGAGACCCACAATAACGACAAAGTAATGAATAAAATGACCACAAAGAGAAACAAGAAGACCACAAAAACTACAGACACAATATGACCCCAAAGAGACAACACAAAAAGAGGAGACAACAAGAGCCACAAAAGAACTACAGAGACACAAAACAAAGGGAAACCAAATGCCTACAAAAAGAGTAACACAGCTGATTCAAAACTACAAAGAGATAAAATTACCACAAAGACACAAAACTACAGAAAAAAAGCTCAAAGTGACTACAAGGAGACACAAAACAACTTCAGAGATTCAAAACTAACACAAAGGCACACAAAAGAACTACAAAGACAAAAGAAGTGTTTTGGTGATCATCTTGATCTCCACTATCTGCCTGATAGATATATATATGGAGGTATATATATATATATATATATATATATATATATATATATATATATATATATATATATATATATGTACCTCCATATATATATATCTATCCATATTCTGCTGTGGTTCCTCCTGATCCTCATTTGAATCTTCATCACAAAAATCCAGGTGCTTGTTTACAGTCATTTAAGTAGGACTCCTGTGGAGCTGTTGACCAGTTGGGGTAAAATTAAAAATTGTTAAACATCTGTCCGACATGTCTGAGGTTCTCTCAGCAAAAAGCTGCGACACAAAGCTTTAATACAGCTCTTCTGATGCTTCTATCCTTCACACTCCCTTTTGTTCACACATGTGTCAGGGGCGCCGCCAGGGATCTTGGGCCCCCCCGATAGCCGGCCATTAGGCCAGCAGAAAATTTTGATACTGTTTTGCATAAAACTATGCATTTTAATGATATTTTTGACTATCAGTCCCATATTTGTGAAAAGAAAAACATGACAGTTACTTGGTAGGGGAAGCACTGAAAATACAATGATTACATTTTGTTTTACCTAAAGGTGTTTTCAGTGATTTGACCAAAAATAACAAAGTGAAATGTGACTACCAATACTCCACTACTCACTGTCTCCCTCTTGTAGCCCCACATGCAGGTCTAAGTTATCTCCAAAACTGTAGACTCACAGGTGATGGCATTAGATTTGTGGTGGAAAAATACATATATAAGGCTATATGGTTGTTGCTATTTAATCTTCTGATTTCCAGAAAATGTAAACATTTCTCTGATTGGATTGAGAGCAGTCACCCAGTCTGCACGCACTACAGATGTTCTCTGTTCCTACTGCAAAGCAGGGGGCTGAGAGTCCCAAACTACTGACCAAACATTATATTTCAGTGATAGCTGATGCTTTTTAAACCATTAAAATCGTTCTGAAATAAATACAGACTGTAGGCTTTTTAATTTCAGAACGATTTTTTATTCTTTAATGTTGTTTTCTCCATAATAATCGATGAATTCAACACACAGCTGCTCGTGTCTGTTGGGAACATGCGTCATTTTTTGAGCAGAGCAGCTAAACGTTTGCCTGCATTGATTATTTAACTAAAACAACAGTGACTTGACAGAGTTTTCTTCAGAAATATGAGCTAACATGGGGAGAAAAGTGAGCTAGCTTATAAACTCTGGACAAAGTTAGGAATAGACAACAGGCTAATGTTCCAGAACTTTCCATCACATGAACCACTAACAGACCCACCTTGCCTATGAAAGATCTGGGTGACATTCTGTGGACCCTTTGCTTCTTCCTCCTGTCTGAGTTTGTCTTCTTTTCTCTTTTGGCTCCCTGACTTCTGAGGCATCCTGCCGTCTCTGCCTCCACTGCTGTCTGTGAAAAGTTCAACTCTGCCGCTGTGTGACGGAGCAGGTGGACTGAACCATTTTAGGTAAATAGAGAGGGGGGATGGGCGTTGAGAAATGTTTCCAAAACAAATAAACTTAGTGTTACTTAGTGTTTTAAATAAAATATATGTGTGATTGTAAGTGTATTACTGAGTGTCATATTATTTTGTCAGTATTATAATTGTATTGGGGGCCTCTCTGGGCCCCTGTCAATCATGGGCCCCTAGAATCCTTCTCCTTATTCTCCCCTTTTCGGCGCCCCTGCGTGGAGTGGCTGTGCTTTTAAAAATCACCAATGATTGTTTTCACCTGTGTCGAAATCAGCTGATTCCTCCTTTTGACCAGTAGATGGCGACAGATCCTTTTAAAGCACAGGTGAGAGCTGTTGAAGGTTTTAACTTCAGGTGACATATTGCTCATGTTATACCCTCTCTTCACATGCTGAACATGCTTTGAATTATTTTTCTTTTTACAAAACAATATTATTGCTTTTAACAAAAGCCACTATTTCCCATGATTCTTTTGAGATATATATATATATATATATATATATATATATATATATATATATATATATATATATATATATATATATATACAGTACAGGCCAAAAGTTTGGACACACCTTCTCATTCAATGCGTTTTCTTTATTTTCAAGACTATTTACATTGTAGATTCTCACTGAAGGCATCAAAACTATGAATGAACACATGTGGAGTTATGTACTTAACAAAAAAAGGTGAAATAACTGAAAACATGTTTTATATTCTAGTTTCTTATTATAATAGCCACCCTTTGCTCTGATTACTGCTTTGCACACTCTTGGCATTCTCTCCATGAGCTTCAAGAGGTAGTCACCTGAAATGGTTTTCCAACAGTCTTGAAGGAGTTCCCAGAGGTGTTTAGCACTTGTTGGCCCCTTTGCCTTCACTCTGCAGTCCAGCTCACCCCAAACCATCTCCATTGGGTTCAGGTCCGGTGACTGTGGAGGCCAGGTCATCTGCCGCAGCACTCCATCACTCTCCTTCTTGGTCAAATAGCCCTTACACAGCCTGGAGGTGTGTTTGGGGTCATTGTCCTGTTGAAAATAAATGATGGTCCAACTAAACGCAAACCGGATGGGATGGCATGTCGCTGCAGGATGCTGTGGTAGCCATGCTGGTTCAGTGTGCATTCAATTTTGAATAAATCCCCAACAGTGTCACCAGCAAAACACCCCCACACCATCACACCTCCTCCTCCATGCTTCACAGTGGGAACCAGGCATGTGGAATCCATCCGTTCACCTTTTCTGCATCTCACAAAGACACGGCGGTTGGAACCAAAGATCTCAAATTTGGACTCATCAGACCAAAGCACAGATTTCCACTGGTCTAATGTCCATTCCTTGTGTTCCTTGGCCCAAACAAATCTCTTCTGCTTGTTGCCTCTCCTTAGCAGTGGTTTCCTAGCAGCTATTTGACCATGAAGGCCTGATTCACGCAGTCTCCTCTTAACAGTTGTTCTAGAGATGGGTCTGCTGCTAGAACTCTGTGTGGCGTTCATCTGGTCTCTGATCTGAGCTGCTGTTAACTTGCGATTTCTGAGGCTGGTGACTCGGATGAACTTATCCTCAGAAGCAGAGGTGACTCTTGGTCTTCCTTTCCTGGGTCGGTCCTCATGTGTGCCAGTTTCGTTGTAGCGCTTGATGGTTTTTGCGACTCCACTTGGGGACACATTTAAAGTTTTTGCAATTTTCCGGACTGACCACTCGTTTTTCTTTAGTTAGCTGATTGGTTCTTGCCATAATATGAATTTTAACAGTTGTCCAATAGGGCTGTCGGCTGTGTATTAACCTGACTTCTGCACAACACAACTGATGGTCCCAACCCCATTGATAAAGCAAGAAATTCCACTAATTAACCCTGATAAGGCACACCTGTGAAGTGAAAACCATTTCAGGTGACTACCTCTTGAAGCTCATGGAGAGAATGCCAAGAGTGTGCAAAGCAGTAATCAGAGCAAAGGGTGGCTATTATAATAAGAAACTAGAATATAAAACATGTTTTCAGTTATTTCACCTTTTTTTGTTAAGTACATAACTCCACGTGTTCAAAATAAATAGTCATGAAAATAAAGAAAACGCATTGAATGAGAGAGTGTGTCCAAACTTTTGGCCTGTACTGTATATATATATATATATATATATATATATATATACATATGTATATATACACATACATACATATTTATATGCATGTTTTAAACAGGTGAAAATAAATAATGACCCTTTATTATTTCTGTAAGGTAGATACCACATCACTACCAGCACTACTGCTACACTACTGCTACTACCAGTAGTGTAAGGTAGTTACCAGTGCACATTACTGTGGGCGAACATGCACATGCAGAGGGGGGAGCGGAAGTGGCTGGAGTGCCTGCCCCTTTTGTCCCTTGACCCCAGGTGCCCTTATGTCAAGCTTTTTTTGTGGTGAAGGCCTTCCTGTGGCCCTTCACAAGAACATTTATTACTATTGTTAATAATTCATAATAAATGACCTGCCGCCAGCCAGTTCATCATATGACATCACCTTATGACCCTTCACCTGAAACTTTGCCGTGATGTGCCCAGTTGTCAAGTGCACACGGTCCAACAGTACAATAATATAGACAGTACGGCAGTATAACCATTGGAAGTTGAAGAACCGGTAAGTGGGTGAAATAAATTATGTGTTACGTGTATGTTGTTTCATGTTTCAAGACGAAGTGATATGATAATGCATGTACGTTTGGTATGTTAACAGATGCCCGACCTGGTTTTAGTTATTTATTGTCCCTATGTTCAGGCTCTTACCAGGTTTTTATATTGGCATTTTAGTGGTTCTTATTTATTCTGCTTTTGGTCCTGATCAGTGAGCCTGTGAGTACCTGTCCATGTAACTGTCCTCTGTATCTGTCCTGTGTGATGTAAGATGCCCTCTCCTGCTACTGCAGAACAAATCTACCTTTGGGTACCAATGAAGTCACCTTGACCTTGACTTGACCTTGGCAATAGAAAGTGCTCATCAGGAGCTTACATTTGATATATATAACTCATTTCTGCCCAAAAGGTCACTCTGTGGGTGATAGGTGCATTTTTGCACACATTTCCAGAACAGAAATCCGCACCAAAATAAACACCTAAATTTGTATGTAGCAAGTTTTCTTTCCATTTGTCTAAACGAAGACATGTTATGGAAGCAAAGAGCCCAAAATATTATCACTGACCACTGTGTTGAAAACCTGCAGTAACGCCCCTTAAACAGTGTGAAGTTGTCCAGAAAAATGATACTGAGACACACACAAGATTAAATACTTTATTATAAACTAAAACAGTGATCCAGTTCCTGATTTCTCTTGATGATTGATATCAGAGACATGAAGAGGTTTACCATAAACCCCTCTAAAGCCTCTCAGAGAAAACACTATAAACACCATTATTGGCAAAGTTTAACTCACATCTTGCTCCCTGAAAACACTACAACTCTGAAATACTGATGAGTTCACAAACCTGGCTGCGCTGTTATACTGACAGTTACTGATATGAAAAAAGCTGAGTATAGGAGTGTGGAGCTGGAACCATACTGTGGTCGGTCCAACCGCTGTAGCATTTATCCTTGTTTAAAGTCACACTGTGATTGTCAGTTGCGTGCTCACCACACTTCATTAAGAGGCATGCTAGAGTAAAATGTTAAAAGTGTTTTTAAGTGTTGGTCAGTACAGACTGATTTAAGAATATCTAACGTCAGTGTCCTTGAAAAAAAAAAATCTGTGTTAAACAGACTTTGGCTGAGGAGTATTAATGATTAAGTGCATTGGATGAGACGTGTTGTCGACTAAAGGGACACAATGATACTGGAGCTGAGGCGGACAGCTTAAATGCACCGTGACCACAGTTACTATCCAATGACATGAGGTAACTTTTCATGTGCTGACATCCTTGGTAAAATAATAAAATCCTAGTTTACAGTCCTCACGCCTAGTAACAAAAAGTAAAATTGACATCTGATGACAGGACATCAGTTGTGAAAAATCAAACAGAAAAATACAAAAACAAAAAGTTAACAGTTGGAATAGGCTGTAATGGTGAATTAAGAGCAAGTTGTTTTCATTCTGAGACTTCAAGCACTCAAATTCCACTCCGAAAGCTTTGCAAGCGTAAGAGCAAAAGGTCCCTGGAGGCTGTAGTGATCCTCTAATTAGAAGTGTGCTGTTGCTTCACTGACCGTCCTTTGGCACCAGTCTCCTTGCACTAACAAACCATATACTGCGCCTTCTGCTATGGCACTGAGCTGTGACAGCGGTGCTACATCCAGGCTGCACGTCGTACTCTACTCTCTGCCGTGAGGCTCCATGAAATGCACTGTGGAAGTCAAGGTGAGTCTCTCTCTTTAGACGGTGGGCTGCTGGCAGTTTGTGCAACTGTGTACCGGCCTCAGCCTGTGTGTCTGCACCTGCACTGTGCACCTGCTGAGACCGTAGGTGTGAAGCAGCAGGTGACGGGCCTTTGCCTGGACGTCCTCCCAGTTGCTGGCACTAGAGGGCGCTGTGAACCCAAGAATGCATTTACATATAAAACAACTGACAGCACTGTATGTAACAACAGTCCTTATGCACAGCGGACACTTTGACATGTCATAGCAGGGAAAACGCAGATGTAATTAATCAAATTAATAATGACAGCATTAGAGTGAGGTGAGTCAGTATCATAGGAACGGTTTGCTGGGACAAAAAGGGATACTCTGCTGATTTTAAACCTGAGGCCTGTACTACGAAGCAGGATTTGGAGTTAGCGAGGTAGCTTCAGGGTTAACTCTGGGTTTTCAGTACTACAAAGCTGGTTCTCTTTTCACCGTGATAACTTCAGCTGTACAGTTATCCTGCTCCTGATCACAGCCTGTCAACATCCCAACCTCTGACCAATCAGATCACCAAAGAAAAAGTATCCATGGACAGAATCAGGAGTATATTGTTATAGGTCAGCAGAATCACTTCATTGTTTCAGGGCTCTATTTCCACTGGTATTATAACAGAGTTTCTAAAATCGCAGAGATCATTTACACACTAAACACATAATTTTAGCAGGATTTAAACTTCTGCAAAGTTTATTTCAGTCCGCAGTTATAGTGTTGCTATTCCTACACTCTGATTCCATCACTGCAGCTCAAAATAGCAAGAGACACCTGTGTGATGAGAACTAGGAAAATAACTACTGCTAACTAACTACTACTTTTCCACTCTTTACTTCAGTAGCAGAAACAGTCTGGCGTCACATTAAAGTGTTTACGTGATATATTCAGAGTAGTTTTGTCATCATCCAACTAAATAGCTACATGTAATTTAAGTCTCGACCAATGGTGAATTTTTGGATAGCTATTTTCAGTGTTTCTACATTTTCCATTATAAGATTACAGAGAATTGCTCACATCCCATGCCAATCACATTCACTGTCTCGTAGTCGCAGACACTTTCGGTGCAGTTTCATCACATATCCTTGAATCAGCCTACTTCATTCATGGTTCTGATGTTGGTGCTTGTAATTAACACCCCCGTCTCTTTCACATGAGCACATTTGTGGCTGGATAGGAAAACCCAAAGTTGACTGAACAACCAGCTTTGTGGTACCGACTATCCAGACGACCAATGTTTGGGTTAGTCAAGCCAGATAACTTAAAATTATTCTGGGTATGTTGGACTGGCTCCGTAATACAGGCCTCTGGTCTGTGTCACTGCTGTGTGAGGAGTGTGTGCAGGTGAACAGTGTTAAGGCATCCCCCAAGGCTCCCCACCTGCCTTAATATTGTTCATCTCTGTACCTCACACACTCCTCACACCACAGTGACAGACATGGTTGGAATCGGCAAAGTATCCCTTTCAATTAGCCATCATCAAAGTAATTAGTCTTTAATGACTATAACAATGGTTCGATGGCTGTGCTTTCCTGCTGTGACAAGTCAAAATGTCCGCTGACAAAAAAGGTGTATTCCCCTCGACATACTAAATATATACAGTGTTTTTTCCAGTTAGTAGACCAAAAAAGTCAACATACTTGAAGGGGATCCATTATAATTTTTCTTATATTATTTATTATATATATATACTTAATTTATATTATTATATATATATATATACTTAATTTTGAGGATTTGATTCATTTCCTTTGTCTTATATAAAAAGAAATTCATTATCTTTGTGCTGTGGACTGTTGTTTAGTAACTTGTGATGAACATTTTTCACTGTTTCCTGACATTTTATAGACCAAATGATAATTGAATAATCTAGAAAATAATCAGCAGATCAGTCATAATGAAAATAATCATTAGTTACATCACTACACTTTAGACTTATAGGACAAAAATACAACAACAACAAGTTTTAAATATGTTTAGAAGCCTCTTTATGTAACCATCTACTTTAATGGGACTACAAGAAGAAATTTTTCATGTAGATTGTTAATAAATAAGTCAGAATAAATCAATAGTCACCTTTATATCATTGGTGGAAACTATACTTTGTTTTTTTGTGTGAAAACCAAGAAATTAAATGTAAACATGGGAAACTATTACTACTTTGCCTGAATCATAAACTACAGACTTGACTATAACCCCTCTTCTTTATTGGGTGTATTGTTGTTATGGAGCTACTCACTGAGTTGTAGATGTACTAGTGCTGCAGTCTTGTCAGCTGTCAGCGCCCACACGTTCAGCTCATCGACTGATTGGACGTCCTCCAGCTTCAGAAGGTCCTCTTTAATTCGTCGGGTGTCCAAATGTCTGGGAACACCTGACACAGCAGGATAAAGACAACACCTTAATGCACCTACACCACTCTAAATACTATACAACATAATCTAACAGGACTCTAGGACTACAGTTCAGGGCTCTAAACTAAAGGCGTCCTGCCGTCATAGAAACATTTTGGGACTGATAAGGGACAAAAGGTAGGCTTGGTCTGAAAAAATACATCTAAATAATAAATATATACCATAACATTTATATCTGATGAAGATGTGAATGTAGAATTGTGCACACAAAGGCAGTTACAATGGTGTCCCACGGCGGTGGTGAGATTTTACGCTTTCTGGTGTCACCGGCAGCCTAAGTGGCAAAACCGTGGAGGAGACAAAAACAAAGACGGGGACAAGCTCCAACCACTGTTTCTGTCTCTCAGCAGAGCATGGCAGACAGGTGGCTTTTTCACATGTACACACCCACAGTGTTCACAAATTAAAAGACAAAATGGTATCACAAAGTTTACAGATATTACAATTAAAAAACCTGTTCATTTATAAATGTAATGCATGTGACATAAATATAAATCAATGGATATGTGTATTTAACATATGTTTTTACAACCTTTGACCTAATTCAAATTTAATATTTTTCTAAGTGTTTTAATTTATGCCATGCATCACTTATAGTTTTGGAAACAATTTCATTGTACAAAAACAGTCAATGTATAATTGGGGCGGCCTGCATTTCCTTTGGGACAGTTTAAATACGTACTCTGAGACCATTTGGGACAGCGGTGACAACAAATTAAACTAGATCCCTAAAGGCCAAAGACTTACCCTCCAACACGATGACTGTTGTGTCTCGTACGATGCGGAATGTGGTGAAGAGAACCAGAATGGAGAAGATGTAGGTACAGATGGGGTCTGCCAACTTAAACTCCGGCTGTGGGGTCAAAGGGTAACATGAGATCAACCAAAAATCAAAGTTATTTATATTTCTTGAACCATAATTTGTTACTATATTTCATGCAGACATTTGTCGAGCGGCCACTGCATGCTCAGCCATTCCTGTAGTGAAATTGAAAAGTAGAGGCCACCAATTACATGCATCACTGGAAACTGAATGACTGCCACTAACTATTACCTCCGCCAAGGGTTATGTTTTTGGTTCGGTTTGTTTGTCTGTTGGTTTGTTTATCTGTCTGTTTGTCAGCAGGATTACAGAAAAACTACTGGCCGATTTTCTTGAAACTTGGTGGCAGGGTGTAGGAGGAGGAACCCATTAAATTTTGGAGCAGATCCAAATCACAGGATGGATACACTAATGATTTTTTACTTTGGATAACATTGTGAAAAAGGGCATTTGGCCTTTGCAGAGGTCTGTACTCTCCAACTGCCCTTCTAGTTCAGCAAGGCTTAGTTGGGAAAGTCCACGTGTCACATCAGCCTCCCTCTAAATTACCAGTTATGGGGTCAACAAGTAAAATGATTACTTTGGTAGGTACAAATTACTCTTTGATGCACAGTGCAGCTGTAAATAAGAACAGAAAATCAAGCTGGTCTACTGAAAGAAAAGTTAAACTATATCAGACATTTTAGAGACAGTTCTAGTAAGTAATAATAAATGTAAACTGTCAACAGAAGGGTACCTTGAATCTGACAATGTAGGCAGCTATGAGCACCCCAATACTCTGGACGAGGTCTCCCAGAGCGTGGATGAAGGCAGCTCTTACGGCCAGGCTGCCGTGCTGCCTGTGCTGCTGACCTGAACCTGCTGACTGTGAACTTGAAGCGGCTGCAGAGCCGTGAGAGTGACCGTGGCCGTGAGAGTGGAGGTGACCGCCTTGATTTAACAAGAAACCCATTCTAGAGGATAAAGAAAGAGGGATTTGTTTTAAGCATCGCTGTCACATATATTTTATCCCATCATGGTTTAGCTAACGTAAAAACTGCTTACAGTGACTCTTTGGTCCATAGTCAAACATTACACAACTTAAAGCTATAAGTACATTTAAGACTTTGGACTGAACTGTCACATATTTGCTGACACTCACTCACCATCGTCGTACTTTTTCTTTAAATACACATTGACATATCAGCATTTCTCTTACATGAGGTTTACAGCCACCCCCACAGCTGCAGTGATGAGCATGACATCTCCGTCTATGTCAAAGTCTTGGTGTATCGTCCTCTGAACCGCCTCATAGAGCAGGATGGCTGTCAGGATGTAGATGAGCACCACACTGAGGACCGCCGATACCACCTCTAGGACAGGAAATCACAGTCAGTTGTGTATACAGAGCATGTTCATGACAGTAAACACAGACGCTGTGTGGAAAAACCTGATTTCAACTGCAAGAATGTGTCTAAATATAAGAACAATAACCGTTAGCTTAACAGTACAGGGAAGAAACTATCTACTAGTGTCGGACACAATATTAAAATACATTGCCGAATATATTGGCAAAAATTGACAAAATTTTTATCAACAAGCAGCCACTTTTGGTCATGCCCAACCATTGTTGTTTTTAAAAGTCAAACTGAAAACCCTACTCTCGAGCACTTTTAACTTAATGTTTGTAAAACCTTATGTTGCAGCTCTGCCTGTGAACATCATGTTTTTTCCATTTTCCTCATGTTTCCCTGCTCCCTCTCCCGTTTATGTCTCTATGAGGGCATGACTACTGTAATCAAGCACCTGGGTGAACTTCACACCGGCGTCTCATCTTCTCCTCATCAGCCTCAGTAAAAGAACCCAAGCGTCAACTCCACTCTTCACCCGATTATTCAGTCTACTCCAGTGGTAGTTATTTGTTTATTGTCGGCTGCTCTAAGCTGTTACGAGTTAAGTGTTGTCAGTGAGATTTTTCTAACATGAGTCTTCCTTGTGTTCAGATTTTTCTCCTGTCAGCACTCTCCAACGACTTGTTCAGGGGACTCTGAAAGAGGAAACCACTCTGTCTGCTCTCTGCCATTCTGCTTCAACCTGCCTATTTTCAGTCTCCATCTACTCAGCGCTGATGATTCAGCTATCTGCCAGCACCTAGCCCGACTAATAAACTCAGTGAACTCTTGTTGCACGTCTAAAAATAAATACAACCTCACTGACCCCGAAACTTTCGTCAATAAAATCTTTGAAACAGTTCGATCTTCTGCATTTTCACCTCTGTCCGAGGCCTTTAGAGAGTTGTTTAACCAGTGAAAATAATGTGGCAGCAGGACACAGCCGCGACAAGACAGATGAGCGGGTCACACATTTCCTGACTCAAACAGCTCACTTTCAACTGGCCAGATAGTAATATTCAGGTGGATGATGAAGAGGAGGAGGATGTGGACCGAACACAGAGTGTCATGCAGCTGTGGTGCCCAGGGAGAGAGTGGTGACAGCCAGATAGGTAACTCCAGTGGAGAAAGGCAAAGGAGGAAATTTGTCTTTTCATTTTGTCTTGTATTGTGAATTTTTGCAACGACTAGAACAACAAAACACATCTGACACTGGAAAATACCTCCACTCCCGTCAGGTTTAATATTGAGAGGGTACTGGAATACAAATATCTTGGCATCTGGCCTGATGGGAAATTACATTTAAATACAGCATCACAAAGAAACCCCTGTTGATAAACTTCAACAGAAACTGTGTCTTTATTACAGGAACAAAACCAGCTTTCTCTGAGGTGTAGGGAGAATACTGTGAAGGAGTTTCCCTCTCACTTCCTGTATCACAGAGACGCTGCCTTGACACTGAGGCCCCTGAGCTCCTTTCATCGTTCTGTCCTTACGATCATGACAGGTGAATTTTATATGAAGAAAGTGGTTGGCCGCAGGGTTTTATTTATTTACAGCCCTTGTCAGACAGTTGCCATCTTATACCTTATGTTTGCTGCTCTGGCACTCTGGCCTTTACTTAACCCGCTGCACTGACTGGTTGATGCCTCAGGAACAGTGTGATCCAGCAAAGACTGTTTTTACTGTTTCAGTGATGTCATTCAAAAATAGAAACTCTGATACCTCTCTGTAACTTTGAGACTGTTCCCTTTCACTGACCTCTACAGTACCTGGATGTGGTTAATTTCAGTGAGCCTGTACTTTGTTTTTTGTCTATTATTCTGTTTTATTAATGACTGTTTCATTTTGTTGTGTTGGTTTGTTTTTCCATTATAACTGGTTACCAATTAGCTCTGTATAAATGTATGAAACTGGGTTGCATTTGCTTCAGGCAATTGTGTGACGATCTGCTTCTTACAGGGAAACTTTAAAGAACCCGACTGCCTGCCAGCTAAAAAGAGATGTTTGACAATGCTGGGCTAAAACAAACACAAAAATAGTCTTACCTTTTTTTCTACATTTAAAATGGGGCTGCACAATATATTGTTTTTTTATCATCATCGTGATGTTAACTTGCAGCATATACATATTGTAAAATTGCACTCTGAATATAGACAGAATGTATTAGATTACATTAGTATTAGATTTTTGTCTGACACATGACATGCTGTTAACTCTCTAGCCACACAGACAGAGACATCGCCAGTTGGCAGGAAATCCAACAATAAAGAGTTACATCAGGCCAGTAAGTATAATCAGACAGTTGCCAAATTGGGTAGATGCTTGAAAAAGTGAGCGAATGAGCAACGTTTCTAAATCTGCTCTACTGTCTGAGACTTTGCTTGCTCTTTGTGCAAACAGACCGCCACACGTGAAGACAGACACAGGCAGGCTTGATTACTTCATAGGGGAAATGATGTCAATCCTATAACATCATGGAGAGGACATTCATTACATCTTACAAAAAAAAACATATGACTGATTTGTGAGCGATGACTTGATTTATGTTGTGGTGTTTACAGGTGATTTTTGCAGTGAAATCTTGGGGGAAAGTGAAAATTTCAAAAACATTTGTGATGTTATCTCAGATTCAAAGCCTATTGTTTTAAATATCAAGTGTTTCCTACAGAATTAGAATCTATCTGTCATGGTAGAGGTGGGTGGGTGGGTGGTGGGGCTGACAGTGGATTTCAGCATGGCGCTAAAGGTCCCTCTGTGAGCTGTTCTCCTGCTCTCTGCCTGATTAGCACAAGCTAACACAGCAGCAGTGGCTAACATCCGATACAGAGCCCTTGAACGTACACAACAATCTCACACTGACATCGAAACCTGCTAATAACAGTTGGGTAACATTAGCCATGTGATGCTAACAGTTAGCCGTATTATTGTGTGTTTGTGTCGCTTACAGTAATTGGCGTTTATTTCCATGAGTGATTGCAGCCATTTGGCAACAGTGTAGTGTTCAGTAAAAGATCAGGACAGGTACCAACAAAGCAGTATTTTGTAGACATCTACCTGCACCAAACATCACAGTTACACTGTAATAGGTAAACTCCGCTGGTAGAAAGTAACAACACAGTGGTGTTGTAAGGAAATGACAAATATTCATATTGGTAATGGCTGAAGTGATCTAAATGTATCTCCTTAAATCTAGAAGTACCACATTTGGAAATCTGATCTTGCTAGAACACCGCTGAACACACACTTTCTCCTCTGAACATGATTCATCTGCATCAAAACCACAAGTATCCGTTTGTCTCATTCATACAGCAGTTGAGAGAAAGGGGAAGAGGAAAGAGGAAGTGTGCAAGCATCTGAGATCAGAGGCTTACCAAGGCGATGTAGTCCGAAGGTGAACCTCCTGGTGGGTGGCTTGGTGGAGAGCCAGAGAGCCAGGAGGGAAAACAAAATGCCCACCACGTCTGTTAGCATGTGGACAGCGTCAGTCATAATGGCTAAGCTGTTTGATATGTAACCACCTGAAAGTAAAAGACAAGAAAATGAAAATGACATCTGCTGAGATTTTTATGCATGTACAGATTCTGAGATACAAAACAATAGTTTAGATGGGTGCTGGCTCCGTGCAGATGTACATCAACCACAAAGCACATGATAAGATTTCTTGGTAGGTTGTGAGGTTACAAAGGCCACAGTCACATTTAAAGTTTAATTTTTAGTGATAATTCGCTCTGAAAATAATTGAATTTTGAAAACAGGGACAAAAACATAGTATATAATCTAATGTGACCCTGGGAAAACGAAATCTAATTTGAAAAGCAGAAGTAGTGGTCACACGCTATCAGCAGAAATGTAATAAAGAAACTAAGATTCAGTCATCCCTTTGTTATTAGAAAACACAGACTCATAAAGAAAGCAAAACCAAAGAAATGCATCCAAACATAAGTAAAACACATAAGCACTTTATAAAGATAAATCAATAATTCAAGAGATTTTTTTAGCACAAGCAAATCAGCAGGTCGCGCTTTAAGAGTTGAAATGGCGGTTTGACGTGTATAATCAATCATAGGGGCCTCTGGCCGCTTTCCAACCAGTCTGACAGAAACTGCAGCAACTATGTGATGTGAGATAGCTGTCAGATACAGGTGATGGACCTGATAATATGAACACCTGCACAGCTGATTATTCATGTCTATAAAACAGCCCTGAAACAAATACAACAGACTGAAACTTCATTAGATGAGTTATCATTCAACTAAGATAACTTCTGAGGCGAAAATGTGTTAATGTGCATGGATGGCTAACTGAACAGGCCTACAAGGCACAGGTCCAGGGGCCAAAAGTGTCTGGGCCCAACTACACTTGACCTGAAAAATGTCCCTCTAATTAACACGAAACGACCAGGAAGCGGCACGAAAAGGCAACATCTCTGCAAAGGAACTGCACAGAGACACAAAATAACTACAAAAGGGGCAAAACAATCACAGAGAGACACAAAACTACCAAAAAGATGCAAAAGATCTCAAAGAGACACAAAATAACTACAAAAAGGGGCAAAACAATCAAAACGTGACACAAAATGACAACAAAGAGACAAAAAATAACCACAAAAAGGGGTAAAACAACCAAAAAGAGACGCAGAGTGATGACAAAAAAAAGAGGCAAAGTCACCACAAAGTCTGTGTGTGTGTTTCCTGTCCTATGTAGGATAGGTGTGGGGCCTTTTATATGTCTATGCCATAATATGCCCGTGTTAATGTGCATTATATAATCCTGGACTCAACAGCCAAAGTACAACAAAAAATATTCTGGCTTGTCTCTACAGATCATTAGGTATGCAGATGGCTGTACGCCTGGGTTTAGAGATATCTGTCTCTAAGATTTCTCCTTCCACCAATGGAGGTGAACAGAATGTCATTCGAAAAAATATATTAAAAAACAATAGCCTAACTCATTGAAAACACAACAATCCCTGTGTGAAATAGCAACTCTGCTCCACACACTCATAAAGGTTAATGTTTCATGATGTTAACGGTCTTTGTTTCCGGCTGCACAGCCCACTTACACAATAAAACATTCTTGGAAACCCACTTTCCGGGGGCACGAGAGTTCATTTTCTCAACTTGCTTAACTGTTGATAAGTGAAAGGAACAACCTATGCCTCACTCTGTTTTATTATTGTAAGATATTGCATCACTAAGTTGTTTTTATTGGCCTTGTACAAACACATCTTCAAAGACAGTTTGTCCTCCACCTCTCTGAAATGGTAGTCATAAAGTCTCCTGTGATAAGCAGTAGTAAAATAATCAGGTAGTGTGGGGTTCACTCTGCAGATGCTTACCTATAATTTCACCTGTCATAAAAAGGAAATACAGCAAAGCTGCAATGACCAGCCTCTTCATCACTCTCTTGTGCCTGATCATCTCCCTCTTCTTGGCGCAGTTGTCACAGGGGTCCATGTTTAACCCCGGGCTGCCCAGGCTGGAAGAGGAGTCGAGCAGGGAGTCATCGTCATCCGCCACCACCAGCGTGTTCACCGCCACTCCGTTGGACGGAGCTCCGGCGGAGTAGTCCGACATCTCCCCGGACACCACCACCTTCAGCTTGTTGAATTTGGGGGTGTCGTCGTCCACCAGCTCGTCGGAGAAGTCAAAGGGCGCAGTGTCGCTCAGGTCCCAGTCGCTCCTCTCCCTCCTGAAGGCGGACCGCACCTTGCTCAAAAGGTTCCCACCTGACATCTTTAATAATTAGGTGAGCTCCGTGTGTAGGTTACTGTCCTCTGAAGTAATCATTCACATCTTTGTGGGGTGAAATCTTTCATGTCTTGCTTCATCTTAGCAGCTGGAGGAGACAAAGAAACGAAAGTGGCACCAGAGATTCCCGTTACACGCCAGGACAGCTCAGCAATTTCATTAAACCAAGACCCCAGCAGTTATTCAACTCAAGTAGGTGACTTCACGCGTTAAAGATACATCATTGAGTCACTCACATTCCCCACGTGAGCTGATAAACTTTGAGTCCTCTTGAAAAACAGCCTTGGGCTAAACAGTAACAAGCTAGCTAGTAAAGGTTAGCTATCTTGTCATTTTAGCTCGCGACACACAGACAACCCTTGTAGTTTTGTAGTTTGTTAAGAAATATGAGCCGAACTTACCTTACAGACTTACTTCACCGCTGTGCCAACTTAGTTTGCCTGTGGGTTAAATACTGTCATGGTAATACTGGTGTAAACATCAGAGCATCAGAGCCGAAACACTACCACCGCTTTCGGAAGTAATAACACTAGCAAGTTTGGTTACACCCGCAGTCACGTGATGACGCAGCGTCACATGACGGTTTTTTTTTTCCTAGACGCAGCAACAAATCCAAAATCTTTCCCCGTTGTCTCTTCTGCTTTTTGGCGAAATAACTCAACTCTTCATACCTCTAATTGCTGTTAAATAGAGAGTCAAACAGGTAAGATGTTACAGACTGAGGTGACGTGTTTACATAGCGTCTGGGTGCTAATGTGTCACGTTGAAGACATTATGAAGCAGCTCAGTAAGCTAGCTAAAATACTTCCTCAGCAGTCAGATGATGTGATGTCGTGATAAATAACCGATAACTGGTAATTTCCATCTGATAAAATCTGTCTGATTTCTTGGTGGCTGTTTTTTAGGCTATTAAAAGCAGTCTGGGTCATCAGAGTCGTTGCACATGGAGGTAGAGGAGATGGAAGATGAAGGACCTTCGCTCCAAAGTGAACCTCCACACAGTGAAGGTGTGTGTGTGTGTGTGTGTGTGTGTGTGTGTTTAACCTGCTCTCTGCTGTGTGCACCTGTTTGTTGACCAGGCTGCATGAACTTCAGTATACTTTACCTTTGCAGGTTATGCCTGTCATAGGGCAGCTCATGCACCCTCATTCACTTGTGAGTGACCACCACTAAGCTGTAGGTGGTCTAAGGGACTGTTCTTTGTCACAGGAGGAGGGTGTGCTTTCCAATACCCATACCTTGTCCCAGTAGTTAGTGTGCCAAATTTAGTATGCCAAAGACACCAGAATGTTCTACAACATCCAGTCAGGTTTTGCAATATGTAAGCCAGCATGCTTTTCTGGCTCTTCTGACCCACAATCCTCTGCGCAGTAGACTATGCGTCACATCAGCTGAGCTGCAAACTGATGACAGCAACCAAGTGTAATAATAGGAATAATGAGTGTTTAAGTGAACAAAATAATCCTAAATATTACAAACAACAAGAGGACATAACTAAAAGCAACAGTGATGCAGAACTGCAGATTTATTTTCACTGTTGCAGATATAATATGTTAGAATCTACATTCTGTACAGTTCTCACTTAAAAGTTAAACTACATGCATTGCAAAATAACAAGAGCAGAGCTCTCTGGGTTGATCTCCGTTTCTGGCGAACTCAGTAAGCAGCGTTTGTTTTATCTCCATGGAAACAAATAGCAAGAGGATAAAAATTCAGGGTGTAATGTTATGAGGAAGTTGTTTGTCTCGATTGTGTGCAAACTGCATGCCACATTTTGTGCTTTTTAAGGGCAGCTTCAGTACCTCGTCAAAGTAAAAAGAAAAAGTATATGATTCAGAACGCACCCTTAGTTTTTAATCATTTATTTTTATTTATTTTGACACTCACTTTTCTCCCTGAAGCTACAGTTGCTTTTCCTTGAGCCTCACTGAGTGATCAGGGGAAATTCATGACCCTCCCTCCACCATAAATAACGGTATTTTTCGTATTCATTCATTCCTTTCCCATAACTGCTTATCCTGTAATGGGTTTGCACTGGGGGCTGGAGCCTATCCCAGCTGACGTTGGGTGAGAGGCAGGGTACACCCTGGACAGGTCTCCAGACTATCACAGGGCTGACACAAAGAGACAGACAACCATTCACACTCACACTCATCACCAAAGTCACTGTCTTTGGACTGTGGGAGGAAGCCAGAGTACCCGCAGAAAACCCATGCTGACACGAGAAAAACAAGCAAATTCCCCCACCCAGGGTTAACACCAGGAACCCACTGGCTGTGAGGTGACAGTGTTAACCACTGCACCACCATGCTGCCATTTTTTTCTTATATTCACACCAAATGGAGGCATGGGGCCAATACAGCAAGCAAACAGCAGGTTAGTGAGAGTTATCACCAAAACAAACAGCTGAGCAACATGTGCATATAATGCCCATATCATCAGCCTCCAGAATAACATCAGGGACTTGGCACAGCAGATGTTATTAGATTTCAAAAACTTGCCCTTGATGTTTGAAAGTTAAAAGTTGAAAACGAAATCCTGGAGTTGAAAAAAAAAAAACCCTTGGTTTTTCATTACTGTCATGCACACGGTGGCGCAGAATTTAATGTTTTTGGCAAAGTTTTAAGTGGGACGTGTAGAATTAAGTGATTTTGATGAAATATCATTATCACTATTTTACATTTAGATTTGGTTATGTTTACTGACGGACGCATCATCACGCATGATGTGTTCAATGACCACCAGGACTGGAAAAAAAAACAAAACAATTATTTCAGTTTCTACAGTTTCTGGCTGTGATAAGTGGTGTAATTTTGGAGATTTTTAAAGAAAACGTCTTTCAAACCCACCAGTGGGTTTTGGGGTTTAGAGGATATTTGAAATAAATATCAAATACAGCCATTTAAAGTTGTGTGTCATTCTTCTGAACCAGAAAAACCCACAAGTCCCTCCTCAGTGCTTATGCCTCCTGCGATTTGCATCACCACCTACCCCTTTATAGATAACGAACAGTCCCTAAGGAAGGGGCTGTGAGCATCAAAACAATGTTAACAGTCAAAGGTTAGGCATGCAGTTTATTTATGTATCTGTTTAACCTTTTGTACAGAGTAGGTTGGCTCTGTATTCCAATCTGAGTGATATCCTGGCCGTTGGTCTCTTTACGTAAATAGTGTTCTTATCAACTTTCAAGTCATGATTATGACTCAGACTTTTCTTCTGATATATTCAGCTTGGTGCTTAATAAGACAGAAGTGCCTGAGAACCAAACAAACATGCATCCCTCGCATTATCCAAACTGTGTTTCTCATGGTAATTAAACCCAAATTTGATGTATACAGTGATGCATTGTCATCTCACAGTTTTTTTTAAAACCCCAACTCAAACGACTACACAGTCATATCAAGTCATCTAATGACATGAACACCCACAAGTTGTAAAAATGGGATTTTTTTTCTTATCTTTGCCATCTTTCCTGTATGATAAGACAGCCGCAGTACATCCTCCCTGACGTGTTAACGCCTATGGTTTAATCTTCACACCTCCGGTTTGTCACTCAGACTTTTAGTTTTCAGTTGGTTCAAGCCCAGGTCAAGATAACCTTTAAGATTTCATCAGGGTTATTTTCATAGACTTCAGAAAGATCTTTCAGAGTTACATGGAATATTATGCAACTGTTTGCGCAGGCTGAGTAGGATGCATGATAAGTAAACTTACGTTTATGAGTAAAATCGACCATATTAGGACTCATACAGTGAAACAAACAACAGGAACAGACGGAGTCATTAATAAAATAGAATACTAGGAAAAAAGTTAGAGGTGCAGTCACAGATAAGCAGAGGACGGTTATTTCCGCAACCACTCATCCTGTTGGGGTTAGCGGGGGGGGCTGGAGCCTATCCCAGCTGACACTGGGCGAGAGGCAGGGTACACCCTGGACAGGTCGCTAGACTATCACAGGGCTGACATATGGAGACATTCACACCTACGGCCAATTTAGAGTCACCATCAACCTGCATGTCTTTGGACTGTGGGAGGAAGCCGGAGTACCTGGAGAAAACCCATGCAGACAGGGGAGAACATGCTGTCTCCGCTCAGAATGGCTCCCCTACCCTGGGTTCCAATCAGAAACCCTTTTGCTGTGAGGCAATAATGCGAACCACTGCACCACCGTGCTGCCCCATTAAATTATAAAGAGCTATAAATGTTTTGATTTTAAGTGACATTGCAGAATATTTTATAAGGTCACTGTATTATCAGTACAAGCGGTCAGTCTTATGTAACTCAGGGGACAGATTTCTTGAAGCAGTGGGTTAAGCTAGAGTTTCAGGGCAGCAACAGTGAGATACAAGAATAGAAGAGCAATTTTCCATGGCACTTTTGCAGACAAATCATCACTGTGCAAAATCCAACAGATAAGATGAAGTAGTATGTTCATGAACAAATTGCTTTCTGTCTATTTCTATCATATTCTACAACTGGTTCATGTACAGAAGGGTCTTGTGTGACACAATACTAAATGCTTCGTACATTCCTTCTTAAATATTTGACAGATCTCCAGTTGTCACAGCAGGACTCACTGCGTCTGGAGAGCCCTGCCCCTGTAGAGAACGTGTTTGTGGATAAGAGAGCAGTGGAAAAACTCACAGAGGGATTACTCTCTCACTACCTACCAGATCTACAGAACTCTAAACGAGCCCTCCAAGAGCTCACGTGAGTATTTCCTTACTTGGAGCTTCGTGACACCCAACACTTGATAGGAACTGCAGTATTTCTCTTGTCATCAGTATTATGTCACCACAAAAACTTAATAAGCACTTTTTTCTTCTGCTGGTGACAAAAACTGTGAAAGTGGCAGGGAACTAGAAAAGATCAGGAAAAGGGAAATATGTGCCTCGATGCTGCCAGTTTATGTTTGTTGTATTCCAAAGGATTTCTACTAACAGGTTCAAACTGCACTGATTTGTTCACTCCTGTGGTGAATAAGCCCCTGCAGGATTTGAGTTTTTGTCTTTGCCTCTGTGGAAAACTCCATGAGATTAAGGAGTTACGTAAACTAAAAACCATGCTGTGCTAAGAGAATCTGACTAAACTTATAATAGGCTTTGTAGCAATGCAAACGTACCTGTAAATCACCTTTTGATTTGCCTTTTAAATGTTAGTTTAGTTTAGTTTAGTTTAGTTTAGTAGCTTATTTAACAGGGGCCATGCACAACACAACTACTGAGCCATAGTTAGCTATATAGCTTATTTGCATCTGTGGTCCTTGGGCAGGAAAATATTAAAGACAATACAGACATAACAATACAGGCATCACATGTAAAACATCATACAAAATACACATTATATAGTCTTGACAAACAGTCGATTCCTGACAAAGGTTCAGATCAGTGATCACATGATTGGTTTGTCTCGAGACTTGTTTTAAGTGTTTAAAAATACTGAAACTAAAGCTTTTTCTGGGAACTGAGTTCCATGTATCTGCCTCTCTGCCTGAAAGTGCTGATTGTCCAAAAGCTGTGTTTCTAAATTTAGCCGAGCAGTCACCTCTGGCTGATACCCTGCTCTTCTTAGCATTGTCCCTGCAGAATGACACACATTGTTTAAAGTAGTGGTGACACAAGACCATGAGTTAACTCATACATTTGGCACATATCTACAAAAGATAGAAAGCTGTCAAATGTCAGTAAGCTGTATTTTTGAATAATGATAGCTTCTTGATTTTTTAATTAAGAATTTTCACAGATGCATTCACAGGTTTGTGAAGAGTGTTTAATGGTTTTATCTTAGTTAGACCTGCCTGAGACCAGCTTGTAGCACATTAAGATGACTGAGGAATGAATGAATAAGGCAGTCAGTGTCTAATATGTCTAAAATTCATTAGACTGGCTTTGACACTTCTGGAGACCTTTTCTATGTGAGGGTGGCCCCATGTATCCCAGGGTAAAGGAAACTAGAAAGTCAGAAGTGATAAACCACTCTGTAAAAAAAAAATCTTCCATGACAAACTTCTGTTACGTGGTATGTGAACGATAATTGAAATGTCTTTGAAAACAAGCTGTCTTTGCCTGCACAGTAGCCAGATGTGTAGTTCAGATACATACAGATACACACTGGTATGCAGTAATCAAACAGGAGGCACTGGATGGACTTGATGGATGGGTCGACCAGCTGCTTTAATGCTGGTACCTGCTGGTGTTCACTTGTATGCATCAAGTCATAACAACCAACCTGAACTGTATTTCACGAACTCTGTGAGGTACTTCTAAACATCCTGTCGTTGTCTAAATGATTAGCATATGTGCATTTTTTATTGCCTGTTGATTTCTTTCTTTTCATTTTTGTCTCAATCAGACAAAATCAGCTGATCCTGTTAGACACACTGGACCAAGAAGTCACCAAGTTCAGAGAATGTAATGCCTTACTGGACCTCAATTCACTGGTATGTTTGGACTGAATTATAATCTGTGAACCAGCCCATAGAAGTGATTTCTAACTCAGTTTGTTGTCTTTAGTTTACAGAGGCGAAGTTTTACCACAACAAACTAGTGAACATAAGGAAAGAGATGATTATGCTCCACGAGAAGACAACAAAACTAAAGGTACTGCTCTGTAACAGTGTTTTCAAAGCATTCATATAGTTGATGCCATGCTCAAAGTTAAGCAGAAAATATTGATGGATGGATGAAAATTAAATGGAACTTGCTGCATTTTTTAACCTGGTACAATTTTCCAATTTCTTGTGTCCAAGTGATGAATAGAGACAACATTTTTTTTTACTTTGATTTAGTATAAAGAGAAAGCACTGCAGCCACAGCAGCAAAACAGGCTGCAGTATTATCTGTGCACCATCAATTTACGTCCACTAAAAGTTCTTGTATTTGCCACTGAAAGGCTCAAAGTTTTATTATAAGTGTGTGACAACATTACAGAAAAGTCCCTCCAGAAACATTTTTCTTTCCCTTTCATTGACGTTTCCCTTTAAACAATGCCTACACTTATCAAATGTTGACTTTCATTTTCTCTTAGAAAAGAGCTCTTAAGCTGCAGCAGCAGAAGCAGAAGGAGGCGCTGGAAAAGGAGCAGCAACGTGAGAAGGAGCTGGAGAGAGAGAGGCAGCTTATTGCCAAACCTGCAAAAAGAACTTAGGAACATCCCCAAGTATGTCTGCTGTATTAACGGACCATACAGGTGCTTTCTGCATGTCTTAGCCTGTTTATTACGTGTCAACTATATGTTACATTACTGCTGACCATTTTCCAAAGCAGAAGGATTTTAGATTGGTTTTTTAAGATGATTTTGGGGCATGTTGGACAGAATACAGTAGAGAATCAGACAAAGTGAGGGCAAAGAGAGTGGAGATAAGACACAGTTAAGGTTTCCAGCCAGATCCAAGCAGCCATTGTTTTCACATGTTTTGATAATGTATTAAAATGTACTTAAAACATGCTTGATACATATAATCCTTAACGCTGACTATTATGTTGTAGACATAGTTTTTACAATACTTTATTTCCCATCTCAATCCAGTTGCATGTTTTTTTTTTAAAGTACAGACTATTTTCAAGTTGAGGTGTTTGAAATCAACTTGAGTCTAAGTTTACCACCTGTTAGCTACTGAAATACTTTAATAAAAGTTTTAGGGGAGAACCTCTGCAAAGAAATGGTATGAAGTTGTTAAAAAAGGACTCAGACCGGCTTTCAAAATTTGATTCATCCTTGTTTCTAACAGTATTACAGAATGGACTGTAAACATCTGTAATTGTTAGGGATGCACGATATTGGATATTTTACCGATATCTGATATGGAGATATGTAACAACTAATTTGATCAATAACCAACACAGATATGGATATATCCACTTTTTCCTTACCTAATTTTAAAGATCCTAAAGTCTCTTTTGCATGCTCTTATCGTGACGGCACACCAGCAGATAGAGACATGAAATACGATACTTTTCAATGTATGTAATATTCATTTATTGTGCAAATTTAAAAAAGCATGTTGGCTGATTCGGATAGTTTATTTTTAAGCTGATACAAATGACGTGCCGATGTTTTTGTGCATCCCTAGTAAAAATCATTTTGTGTGTCTGGCAGAACATGCTTGACTTTAGGGACGTGAGTTGTTATCTGGTAGCTTGACTCCTGTTGTTTCTTCACTAGTACGATGACACTCACCCATCTTTGTAGCTGCACTGCAATGTTTAGTGAGAATTCTTTATTCTTTTTTTAAAGGTGAAACAAAAACAAAAATCTATCCAAAAAATCTTTACAGACTAATGAGAGTAGAGTAATATGCTTTGGGAAATGGTTCACTTTATAGACAGCATGTGTGACTCTTACTAAATGGGCTAAAACGTGCAAAAAGTCAGGTATGATCCTTTATGTTGGACATTGCCAAGATCACCACAAACCAAAGACATGGACTGAATCATCAAATGCTGGTACTTCCCACTATCAACCTCTGGTGACAGACACAAACTCAAGCACTTCCCCGAGAGTGGAAGAAATCACTCAAAGACACTTTTGCAGCCATCAGACAATGACCGGGAGGAGAATCGGTGCGTTTGCCATCTTCTGTTGAAGAAAAAGTGTTAATATATGTCGTTGCAGGGCTTCAGGCCTCATTAGTGTTGAATGTTATAAAACAGGTATGTTGCTGTAAATCAAATAAGTCTGCACTAAACTTAACTGGCTGTATTTTTGGGGTCTAGATGATGTAAGAATGGATGATAATATTTACCAAACTTTGCCCCCATCATACACAGCATGTGTACATTTCTTTAACAGACCTTTCGAGAGGCTTCTATGCACTACTTAACGCCTGGAACTCCACTGTTTGTACAATTAATAATTAAAGCTTCAAAAACTGGTTTGTTGTAAAGTGACTTACACTTTTAATCTTTCTGGTTTCAGTACCTCTTCTCAGCTGTGCAACACAGCTCTGGTTCCCAACATGGGGGTCCCGATTCCCACTAGGGGTCGCCAAAGCTTCACAGGGGTTAGTAAGGCCTTCTATGGTGTGTAAGAAACCTTTTTAGACGGTATACAGCCATCATATATCTCAGTAATTCATTAATTTCTGCGAGGAGGACTAAATGAAATTATTAATTTTAAAGGTTAGGTTATTATTAAAGAATAAACTTTAAAAAATGTAAATGAATAAGGACACGGTGAAGACCTGAACACAAGCTGTGGTCACAGAGCCTTTACTCTCTGCTTAACACCCTCGTCCTGCATTAGAAAAGGACACAGTTTAAAAGACCAAAGAGCCAATAGAATAATGGTCAAATGTCAGGGAGAAGAAAACACTGAATTTGTCAAAAAAAGAAGCCTACTAAATATGTATGACAGAGAATCATTTAAACCGTCACTAGAAATGTCCGGAAATCTTATCTCTGATGCAATAGTCACAGGAAATTATCTGCTCAAAATTCATCCGCATTGCTTCCTGCAGTTGTGGCGTTTACTGTTATTTTGTACATTCATCAGTTGCTCTGTGCTGTTACTGGTAAACATTTAATATGATATGAAATATCCATAGTAGATGTCACTTTGTCAGGGGCGGTTAGTTTACTCCATGATAGAAAAGAGCTCCTTTAAAAGAGCATCGTGTAGGGTTTAGCAAGACTTAATGGCATCTGGACTGCAGACTGCAGTCAGAAACTTCTCCTGGTTTAAATTCCTTCAGTGTTGGTTGTTCACGAGGTTTTTACTGGAAGCTAAATTATCCAAAAAGGTCTCTTTCTCTCCAAAACAAACAGACTGGGTGATTTAAACCAGTAAAAACACTGAACAAAGCGGTTTCACACTACAAATCAGTGTTTTAGCCCAGCACCTGCTAATGTCTGCTCACCTTTTTTCTCTGATAATTCAATATCCAGGTGCTCAGGTTTTTTTAATGGGGCCGAATTATCTGCAGAGGTCTGTTCCTCTCAAAAACAAAAAGATCGAGTGATTGAAAGCGGTAAATACACTGCATAAAGCAGCTTCATGTTAAAAAAATCAGTGTTCCAAGGAAGGATCCTACAGAGACAAGTCAAGAGCCTTCAAAGCATTCAGTGAACACACATTGGAACAGGCTAACAAGTGTCCCCAGGTGTGCGTCATTAACCCTCAGCGGACTGAGGTAGTTTCAGGATACTGTGATGATTTTGGCACTCTCTAATGTCGTTGTACAATTTGAACAAATGTAAGCAGTATTTTAAAGTCATGTGACTTTTAGGGAAAATATATTTCTGGATTATACTTAAAAAACAAACAGGTAGGCTTAATGAAACTTATGTGGCACTTGGCGCTCCATCACTGCTGTAAATGATGAATTTAAAAACTTTTATGTTTTATCTTAATCCCAGTATTTATAAAAAATGTCATCATTCGGCAGTGGACACACTGGATAGTGTAAATTATGAGGTGTCTGTCAGTATTTTTATGCTTTATGATAAAAACTCCTGGAGATATTAATCTAAATAAACTATTATTACATATCTAAATCCTGCCGAGCTCCGCCTGCAGGTTTCATTAAAGAGGCCTTGCCTTTACTTCCAGCAAATCATGTGCAAAGACTTGTGGGTACTTTTTACCTGCTGAGGATACACACATGCATCCTTTGAAATTCTCTGAATGAAGGACTCTGTCCTTGATAGAATTTGAAGGATCCTTGACATTGGAACAGTCCTTAGGTGGGATTTGATGATGTAGCATCCTTGAAATTCAGCCATTTAAGGATCCTTCCTTGACTTTGAGAAACACCCAGTGTTTGGTTTGTTCATTCTGGGCTACTGTAGAAACATGGCGGACCCCAGTGACGAGGAACTTTGTAGATATAAGCAGCTCATTTTAAGGTAACAAAAACACAGTTCTTATTTTCAGGTGATTTTACATGAAAGAAAATATTTATTATATTCCATATCTGCCAGTATATGCCCCTAAATCCTACACGCTGAACCTTCAAGGAAAAAGTTGGGACCCACTGCACTCCAGAAGGTGTGAGGATCAGAACTCGCTGAAGTGTGTTTTTTACAGTCGCACTCTTGTAATGTAAAATGGGTTCTTGTGTGTGAGGGTAAGGTCTCCACATCTATAAGATGGCGTTAACTTCCTCTTTTCAGTCTCATGTGTTTGATTGACTCTATAAACTGTAGTGAGTGTCTCGGTCCAGCAGGTGTCAGCAGAGACCAGAGTTAATTTCACCGGATTTCGAGCTGTGATGTTAAAATGTGCTCTGTGGAGTTTCAGCAGGTTTTTGCTTCATCTTCTCTGCACCAGCTGGTGTTACTGATTAGAGAGGAAGATCTTTAAAGTGAATTCATCCAGTGTGATCTTTAGTTTAAAGAAAAACCTGCAGTCTTTGTCTTCAATGCATCGCACACAATTCAACATCGAGGATGTAAACTTGTACCTGATTACCTGATCAGCTTGAATGCCAGGCAATTAATGACCTGAAAGAATGGAGCCCCAGGACTAATGCTGGTTTACTGGCACTAGTTGGTTCCCAATGCCGCCTCAATTTTCTCCCACAAACCTCAAATTGTCGCTGAATTGGTAAACACTGGATGTTTTCAACCAACATTGTCTCTTTTCACGCACACTTTATCCACCATTATCACGTACCAGCCGTACAAACAGACATCTGTTGACAGAAAAGTAGGTTACATTCCTCTCCATCCCACCACAACCATGTGTCTGTCCCACCCCCCTCCTATTCACATAAACTCTAATTTTATACTTACTACTACAGCAGGAAACTCAGTCAAAACCAACATGGCTCGGTCCACCCCCGCCCAGTCCTCCTTGGAGCGGAAACTGCACCACAGTGTGGCCATGGAGGGGTCCAGGCTCAGGGAGAGGGGCAACTTGATTCCAGCTGATGAAAGTGAGGCAGTGCAGTGGAAACCACACTTTGAATATAGTCTTCAGTACCTTGACTTTGGGTTTTGTTTGACATATTTTCTGCGTATGTCTAAATCCAGAGGCTCCATATACGAATGCCTTTTGCGACACTGATTGCTGTTGTTTTTCTTCATTTTTCTGAAACTGGGTCAGTGTATTGCCAAAACCAAAAAGAAAAGAAGTTTTGCTCAAGCCTGTCACATATAAAAGTCGGTCAAGGGTTCGTTGGAGGCCAAAATATTGTCAAAAACAAAACACAAACCTTGCAGGTGCTGTAATATTGAATCAGTTGTTTATCTTTTTTTAGTTTAAGGGACAGTTTACACCTAAATCAATAATACATATATTTGCTCTCACCTGTAGTTCTGTTTATCAGTCTAGATTGTTTTGGTGTGAGTTGCTGAGTGTTGCAGATATCAGCCGTAGAGATGTCTGCCGTCTCTCTAAAATAAAGGAACTACATGGCACTCAGCTTGTGGTGTTCAAAGCGTCAAAAAATGCATTTGAAAAACTCAACAGCAATGTCTCTTTCCAGAAATCATGACCTGGTTACTCCAGATAATCCACAGACCTTGTTGTGAGCAGTTTCATGTAGGAACTATTTTCTTTCTACCAAACTACATCTACTAATGGTATCACAGCACAGAAGGAAGCGTGCATTTACTGCTAGCTAACGTTACAGCTCATCCGAGGAGTACACCATTAATATTTACATCTCGCTCTGTCATGAGCACGAGTCTCTCGTCACAACCCGGTGTCACTCTGAAGTCAACGAAATCCAGCACTTGGGCAGTGACTCGTGGTGTCAGAGACTGACGAAAAACCCGTCCTTTAACGCCTGCGTGATATGCAGCTGGACAAGAATGAAAGTTAAGGCGGCGAAAGTCCAAGTAGGGTGGGTGGGTTTGAGGGGGGGTGGATGGGTCCAACAAGCACAGACTTTCACCCGGGAGAGCGGTGTTTGTGTCCTGTAAGATTATTAAGCCAAACCCTGTTCTTTTTTCCCAAACCTAACCACGTGCATTTGTTGTTGAAGGAAAAAAGCTTCAGTTCCCGCTGTTGTACTGATGTAGTGCATTTATTTTGAAAGAGACTGTAAACGTGAAATTTCCTGTGAAAGCAGAAGTGTATTTAAAAGAAGACAATTAATGTAACAGGCAGAACTTGACACAGCGTCCCAGAATGTCAACAACCAACATACCCAGGGTACCTTTCACGTAGTGTCTGGATGCAGAAGGTCAATGACCAAACGTCGATATGTGACGAGGTCAAAGTGAGGATGTGTTGGTCGTCCATGAGTAGACACACACTTTCTTCGGCGCGGTGATACCATTGGCGGGTGTTGTTTGGTAGAAAAAAAAATAGTTCCCACATGAAACTGCTCACAACAAGGTCTGTGGATTATCTTGAGTAACCGGGTCATGATTTCTGGAAAGAGACATTGATGTTGAGTTTTTTTAAATTAATATTTAGGCACTTTGAGCACCACAAGCTGAATACCATCTAGTCCCAGTAACACTCGGCAACTCAAACCAAAACAATCTAGACTGATAAACAGCACTACAGGTGAGAGGGAAAATATGTATATTTGATTTTGGGGCGAACTGTCCCTTTAATAAAGCACTTTTTACACATTTATTTACCAGAAACAAGCATGAAATGAGAAGATCCCACTTTACTGCTGTACTTTAGTGATTTTAATTCGTGAATGATGAGTGGGAGAAAATTTGGATGGTCCTGGGTCACCAATTGAATTAATATTTCTTACAAAGCCAAAGTGAACCACACATTCATAAAACACTTCAAAATCTAATTTGAAAAAAATCTTTGTTTAGTTTTTCCCTGAACTTTGTGTCGCACTTTTAATCTTTATTATATTTATTCACGTTAAAATGTTTTCGAGTCTTCACACGGTGTGATATTTAACTGAACCTCTAACATGCTCTGCTCTTCATTAGTTAATCCTCTGATTGAATGGCGCTCTGTTTTTCCAGGAGGAGGGGGCGTCTGAGGCTTCAGAGGTAGACAGCTCAGAGGAGCAGTGGTTTCCGAGGCTGGGCTCTACTCCTCCAAGCATTTGGTTTTAACTTGTCTCTGCTTTTAGAAACTTGGCCGTCGGGGAAAACACAAACCCCCCTTCGCCAAAGCCACAAGCGAGTCACAGACATGGAGCAGCAGCAGATGATGATGTTGTATAGCGGACGGCCTTCCTGTCTCAGTAAACAGTGATTCAGACGGGAGAGGTGTGGGAGGCTGTGGTCTGCTTCAGACTGGCAGCACCAGGCCTCACCCAGACCCACCATAACAGGATATGGTCATCGGGCCCACACTGATGGTTGGATGGTTGCATCATGTTATTATTTCCCTTAGCTTTTACCATTTGGCTGGTGTGGTAGTATTCGTGCACACTGTGTACCATGTGAGAGCTGGGTTGAAGGTTCTGGAAAACATATCTCTTTGTGGTGTTGCTAACCAAAGTGACAGTGAGTGAGGTTACTTTCCCTCCTCAACCAGGTCTTATATAACTCTACATACGCAAGTCTGGATAAGTGGGCATGGAGGACATTAGTAATTACATTTAGACCTTTGTGACTCAACAGATGGTACAGAGTACATATTTAAGCAGAGGAGTTTACAATGTAACCACCACATCTTCCCAAAACAATCATTTAATAACAGTTATTTAGATACTATACATTGATGGGAACCAAATATACTGACCCCAGTACAGGTCTGAGATATTTTTACTGTGTCTCACTCCAGTGTTATTATTTAATGGTACTTCTAGTCCTGTACATTTCAGAGAGAGATATTGTGCATCATTTATCTGACAGTTACAATGTTTGCTTTGCAGGTAATGATTTCATCCACAAAACAGATGATCGACTCATAAGATATCATTTACTGACAGTACAGTAAAATTAGCTTTGTCTTAACACAGTTGGAGTAACGTGCTGGAGGTCACAGTGCAAGATTAATTAAGGAATATGCAAAATGAAAGCCAGTAAAAAAACAATGTAAATATGTTAGCAGAACTATCAGTAAAGTATATATGAGTTACTGTAATTCTTGTTTTTTTAACTTTTTACTTTATTTTTTATTTTTTATTGATTATTTATTTATTTTATTTCAGGTATTTCCTGTTTATAAATTGTATTTTATTTATTTTCTTCCTTGGTGTTTTTCCTCTTTACTATTACTTGTTTGGATTATTTTTATTTTTATTTATTTTTATTTAAAAAAATATTTGTCTGTTGGTAAATCGGTGATATGCATATGAAGCTGTCTTTAATTTAAGTGTTATGTGGGGTTCTTTTACAAGGCCACAAAGGTTTTCCATCTCACCTGTGCATTTACTTATGTTACTGTATTTTTTGCTTTTGTATTTTTTTATCATATGCCCAAATAAAAAACAAAAGAAAATAAGGCATCAAAAGTAAAAGTACTCTTTCTGCAAAAAAAAATGGTGCCTTTGATGATAGATTATTATATATAACATAATTTTTTTTAAATACTGATGCATCACTTTAGCTGATCAGGATGGCAGCAGTTTTAGGTACTTTATTTACAGTTAGTGTTTTTTTACTCCAGTGGTTCCCAACCTATGGGTCCGGCCCGTCCAGCAGGTCACATGATAGACATGAAGGATTGTGGGATGATCAATGGGAGAGGAGAGAAGAAAAAACAAAGTCTTACTACACCACCAGCTTCAAACTGTCACTTAAACAAAACCACCTGAGACAACCAGAGGAGGGAAACATGTCTTTGGTGAAACGGCGAACAACTGTGAAACCACTGGTTCCATCTTAAATGGTGCACGGCATTTTATAAACTCACGGGTACTGTATGTTTATATGTGAAATCTTTATCTGGAAAATAACTTTTAACCACCAGAGGTGGGACCAGGTCACAAGTAAGTCTCAAGTCAAGTACCAAGTTAAGACAGACAAGTCCAGAGTTAAGATTGGAAGACGTTGCATCTCCGTCTGTAATTTTCGATCCATGTTTTGCACACTGCAGTTTCATTATTTGTTGACATCCAAGTTTTTTCTACGCAAACCAAATTATCTTTGGTATCATTTTTTTCCAACTGGTAACATTAGTGCTTCGTGGTACTGGAACTTGACTGGATGATGTTGCATTGGTTTAAAAAAGGGGGAATGTTGACTTGAATCAATAGTGTTAATGTTAGCTGATTCAGGAAATGAAGAGAAATTATTGATTTGTGACACACTTTTAAATAACACGCTTTTAATCTTTGGGTTTTGGGGAAGGTATCAAGTACTTTCAAGTCCAAGTGAAGTCCCAAGCTTTGTTGTTTAAGTCAAAGTTGAGCTGCAAGTCTTTCAATTTTTTTCAAGCGGAGTCTAAAGGCTTTACATTTGTGACTCTAGTCTGACTCATGTCTGAGTCATGTGACTCGATCAAGATCAAGATCAAGTTCAAGATAAACTCTATTGTCCCACAGTGTGGGAAATTTGTCTTGGGCCCTACACCCATACTGCAGCCACAGAAATACAACACACAACATAGTACATAGACAAATCAACATTATACCCAACGCAGCAATAAGATACACAAAAAGATAAATAAATAGCATCATATGCTAAAAATACCTCCACAAAAATGTGAATCAGCATGTGGTCATAATGCAAAGCCACAAGCCTCGGTTAACCACAGCTGTTAAACAAAAGTAGTCCTGTAAAAAGTACAATACTTCACCTCTGAAATGAAGTGGACTTTCACAGTATAAAGTGGCGAAGTATGTACTTGGTTACTTTTCACCATGGATGAAAGCACAAAACTGAATGTGATTTTGTCCCTCTCCAGGGAGCGCCTCAAGTTTGTTTAATGTGCTTTGGTGTATTTAAAATAAACATTAAATTGTAATAAAGCAGGCCCACCTTTAAGCCCTTATCATGTCAGCTCATATTAGGCTTTAGTGATGCAAACAAAATTTCAATTAAATCAGTACTAACCTGCTGACACAGCAAACCTGCAGCTTCCGGAGCTGCTGGAGTTTTAAATTGTTTTTTATGTGTTAATGGCTCAGTATCAATGATACAAGAATGAAATAAAGCCCATGTAAACACTGTATGTACACTCCTAACCCTGCAGCACACTGACCTTATAATGCTTATGTAACTTTATTTCAGTCAAACGTACTGTGACCCATAACTAAATGTTTTCTTCCACCACCCATGTGCTGCAGCAACAGCAGTGCAGTGTGTACAATTTAAGTGTCTAATGCCCTGCATGGGTTACACAGTGTCTTGTTGTGTCTGCACTGTGGTCAGGCCAGTTCCACTCAGCGTAAACACAGACGGAGCTGGCGAACCACAGTAGGTGAAAGGCTGTCCTCAAGTCAGCCCCACAGGTGCAGCGTTAACCCCGAGGAGCACGCTGCTGTGCCAGCTTTAGAGGGTCACATTTTCAAAATAAGTCCCCCCATCGTCACAAAAGCTTTTATGGCACCAATGGCTGGTTTCATGGGCTCCTCTTAGACTGTAATAAAAGCAGTAAATATAGAAATAGGCTGAAAAAGGAGGCTTTGAAGAGCAGCGTGGTTCCATAGTGGTCGAGGGAAAGCATGATTTGATTAAGTGAATGCGCCCTGCGCTTGTTTTCCTCGGTTGTGTAACAGAAGAAAACAGGGAATATGTTAAAGGACGCACTGCAAAGTTATGAGTGAGACAAAGAGATTGTTTTCAGACAAGACGGCCACAGAGATGCAGTCACCTCTGCCGCCAGGATGGTTAGTGGTTGCACGGCCGTGTCTCGTCTGACCTGCGTGAGGTGGATATGTGATAATCCAAACCTTAACTGTATGGAGTTAGAGGTCTGAAGGGAGGATTTATAGTGTTGTTTATACGGTCTATTTAAGTCAACCACAGCAGACTGTTGCTTCCTCTGCTTTTTGGATGCACAGTGGAGAGGTGTGTAGGGGGGGAGAGACGGGAGCAACACAGTCACACGTACACTCACGCAGACAGTAAGACAGGCAGACACTTGCTCACATACACAAACAAGACCCAGTAAAGAGCCATACTGCAGCTCTCATGCCAGTGTGGTGGCTGGTGTGGTTTAGAAAACTGCAGGGTTTGTTGTAGTCCAGAAAGCACGGGTGTCAGAAAACGATGTCGTCTATCACCACACTGCTATTCATCTATGAATTATTGTATCTGCATGAGGACAATGAGTTCACAGTAACCTAGTTTCTGCAAGCAACGACCCACTTTACTGGAAAAATTCTGTTTTCATGCACTGTTTTTTAACATTTAAGCCCTCCCTGTCCATCATACTGCTGTGTAAAGTAAGGTAAAGTGTATGTGAAGTAGAGGTCCATAGAGCCTGCAGCCATGCTTTAGTGCAATGTTTTTTTTTCTAAGGGAGGCCGTGCCCGCAGCAGTCAAGCTTACATAACTGTTTATCTCTCACATTCAAGTCCAGACTGACCAGCTTGCACATGTTGTGAAGTAACACCCATTTTAAAATGAGTTAGCTACCCTTTGAGGGAATTAACACCGTCTCCAAATGATTTCTGGCGTCAAAGTTAAGTACATTATGAGTCACTGTTAAAATGCTGAGCCACGTGAGGACGTCAGCACACAGATAACCTGGTTTTTGAGCATAAAAAAACTGATATATCATGCAAAATAAATAACACAAAGTTAAACTTTCAGCCTTGAAAAGTTTAATCCAAGCTAAATAATCACATTGTTAACAAACGGGATGAAATATTTTGGTGTTTATGCTGCTCCGAACTAAAGTAGGCTGCAGGAAATTCCCAAGATGGATAGCATTGTAACAGGATCTCCCACTCAGTATCTCTCTCCCAAAGTACATTTGAATGCACTGGTGGTCTGAACTATTCAAACTCAATCCACACAACAACCCCATGAAGTAAAGTTACATAACTTAAACTTGAGCGGCAGCCAGCAGTGAATACTGTGCAGTTAAAATGACATACACATTGCTTAGCCTGTGGTTTTGTTTTAGGGCAGATGAATGAATGAATATAAGAAGCCTCTGGTTAAAAAAATCACAATTAGCTGGAAGTTCACGGCAGATGTGAACCTTTATGTGTGTGACAACACATGCAGCAGGTATGTTGAAATGTACCAGAGAGGAAATGGGTGGAGGACGACTTGAAAAGTCATTTGAGGGCATAAAAATGAATAAAAATGACAATGAAACCTCAATAATAAACTCTAACTAAACAACTCAAAAGTGCATTGAAAAAACATGCGTTTTAAGACAGATGTTCGCTGTCTGTCTCCGTGTGTGTGTGTGTGTGTGCTGTTGCTGCAGAGACACTGATGTGTCAATAATCATGCCGTCTGTCTGGAGCTAGAGAAGCCCATAAGAGCGGCTTTGTGCTCTGTGAATAATGCAACACGTGCTCTCTGTGTCAGACCTCCATTTGTCGGTGTAATATCAACATTTGAGGATTGTTTTATTCCAGAATGACACATCAGCGGAAAAACAGTGACTGTTTAATGGAAAAAGATTTCAGGCAATACATCTGAAAATATTATGCGGTTTGTTTTCAAAGGCAGGTTAGTTAAATAAAAAAAACATCACAGTTGGATCTTTTAATACGATAATGAATACATAAGTGAGGGGAAAGCTGTAACTATGCCTGATTATACACACAACGGCCTCATGCAGAACTACAAAGCGGGAAAAAAACGACTTCTTGTAAGTAGGCCAGAGTTTTTCTTCCTCAACTTACAGCGCTGACCTACTTCCTTTTTCCATCCATACATGTCCATAGTAACATTACATAACGTGTGCTTTCACGGCAGAGTGAAAAAAAGGCCAGTGTGAAACATATTTCACTCCTTCAGAGGGGCCTGACACACCCATGACTTTTGTGGAAGTTTTAATCTAGATTTCATCGCAGTACAGTATTTTTCCATTGAGGAAAAATAAATCCTGTACTGACAGACTAGCACCATAGTAATGCATGTATTTTAGTATTTTTCATCATTTTACGACTTTATTTAACTTTAACATGATGCATGCCTTGTCTGTTGTTGATAGCCTACACATTTGATGCATCCTTTTTCAATTAAGTATTAATACACTGGCCTAATGCTTTATTATAGCATTGCATATCTGCACTAGCTGACATATGGTGTGTTAGTTAAAAACTTCTTTATTTATGAGGATGAAAATGAAGTCTTAAGCTTTTTTATTACATGAACATATATTACATTAACCACACGTATACACATAAAACAACAGTAATATATAGACATTATGTGTCCCTGCAGTAAACACATTTGGCTATAGATGAAGATTTCAGGCGGGACGCAGGAGACACATCCGCCTCAATATTTAAAACACGTACATTTGTCCCCGCCAATAAAAACATGAAAGAAGCAGAGGACTTTTGTTTTGACAAATTACACCGACACCATAAATTGGTGCACAAAAGGCACAAATTGGTTCATAAAAATTCACCGGAATGCCGGAAATTAAGTGTTTGATGCTTGAAATTTTCTGGCGGCAGACCCCCAAATTGTTTTATGTCTCCATTGTTGAAACAGAACCTACGCCCATGCATTAGGCGGTGTTTGCCGCCAAGCTTACCGCAGCTTCATGGAGAATCTGACAAAATAGTAGAGCTTATTTATTGCAGCTGGAGGAAAGCATCTTTTGAAATAAATGTCTTTGTATATGGGATTAAACCACAGCTATGAAGACACTAATTACAAAAAAGGACTCGTGTGGGAGTGAAATTAGCTTGTCCGAATTTTCTTTCTACTTTCTCAAAGTGATGGTCTGCTTGCAGGCAGCGATGCTACTTTCCTGCCTAGAAATCTGCTCAGCTTGACCTTGTTAACACCAACCAGACCTTTACTCTGTTTGTGGAATACTTAAATATCACATACACATTATATGCTGCGTGTACGTAAACACCTTGGGCCAGTAACTAACTGTATAGGATATGTTTTAATAATGCATTTACTTCAAGTTATCTGTATTATTGCAGAACGTTATCGCTCTGTAACCAATGAAGGTGCCTCTGAAGTAGTTTATACTGAAGGGTACACTTCTAGGGAAAGTGCGTATTCTTAAGATAAGGGTTGTGTTCTAAACCTGAGGTCACGAGGTTTAACCTTGTGACTCCACTTATCACTCGCACCAACTGCTGCCTGGGAACAAGATAAGTGAACGCAGTCGGCTCACTGTGCCCAACTTAGCAGCCACCCAGGGCTGCATGTGTTGCAAAGGGAGAACTATATTTAAAAACTACTATTCACAAATGTGGGCTTCACACACACGTCAACACTCTTCACAATATCTCAAAATTATATTTTGTAGGGTTGTAACTTTGTACCACCTTCACTGTTAGAGCTGATCATTCTTAAAATAATCAGAAGAGCACAGAGTTGGCAGGAGGATCATTTATTGACATAAGTGCAACCATCCTCTGAACATATCCATCAACTCTCTTTGGAGTGTGGGCTGTAACAAAGCAATAAATATGGTAGATATAAAAACATGCCAGCATTTGGATGCCATCAGTTAAACATTTACAAAAAAATCGTAGCAGTCAGCTAAATGAGCTGCCAGGTAGAAACTTAAGGCAAGGCGGTGTTCTGCTTGCAGGCTGAGTACATGCTCCTTTTAGCCGATCGTATGACCTGGAACACAGAAAGACAAACAATCAGAAACACACACTTGGATACAAAGGTTTGTGACAGGACAACTGGATGATTTGTGTACCTTTGTTTGTTAAAGAGACTTCTGGATTTTATTCAGGATGTCACCATAGACAAAGTTGAACAGCTGTTCCTTTGACTTGGTTCCATCTAGCTGCACTGTAATAGCAAACACACATTTAAATTAATGAGACGTTCAACTTTGAAATAAGTGATAATACAAAAGAATAAAAACACACTTACAGACGTCAACATCTGAAGCCTCCATGATGTTCTTGTGTTTCAAATACATGGGCCAGACGTGGCCGTCAAAGAGGCCGGGGGGGTCTGGCACCGTGTAGTTCCTAGAGCTGCAGAGAGACAGCACCAATTATAAAACGGTAATTAAACAGCAGACTAGACTGTAACAACCTGTTAAGAACAGTGTCTGAACGCTGAGGTACGTACCACCTCCTCTTTTTGCATTCTTGGTATGGGATGGAAATGAAGTAGCGTTGGTTGAGCACGTCGATCAAAGGTCTGCAAAGGAAGAGATCAATTAATTTCAAAGTTTACTGGTCACCATTGTGTTTACAGTGAGAAACAACACCAACAGAAACGCAACGAACACGTGTTCTTACCCGTAGGTGTAAAGCAGAAAGCCCTCCACAATAAGGATGTGAGTCTCCTCCTCCTCATGGTCAGACTTTGGGACGATCTCAGTGTCCAGGGTGTTGTTGACGCCATGAGACTTCTCGAACTTCACTGGGTTGTCCAGCCATGCGTAGATCGTACTCATCATGGCGTCCATGTCCAGAGCAGTGATGACTGAGGAGCAAAGCAAAAAAGGGAGGATGGAAGGAAAAGGAGAAGCGTATAGAAAATTGCAAAAAAGCATGTTAGGAAACACACGTTCTGTGATCAAGTTTGTCTGTTATGCATGCAGGTAACAAATGAAACAACATTACAGCAGGAGCAAACATACAACACGCGCACATACGTACACTCACTCAAACCCTTCCATTAAAAACCCAGGCTTACCATCGTACTGCTTAAAGCCATCTTCACCAACTTCAATCTGATCTTGGGGCTGAAACATACATTGATAAGATGTACCAAGGTACATTCCACTACACTCTGCTACATGGAAGGCTCTGATAGTGCTTTTTAGTCACTAGGTCAAACTGTATCTAGCAACACAGGCAGCAAAGTGTTAACACCCCACCAACTTGTGTTACTCAGAGCGATCCCTTTGGTTAACTATATCCAAAATTCAATGACAGTGGTGTGTACGTGGCTCACCTTGAAGAAGTCATCCTGATGTACCACACAACAGTTGGGCAGGTTCTTGATCAGTCGGTTGGTGAGGGTGGTTTTCCCTCCGTTGGTTACGCTGAAGGAACAAAGCAATAAAAAGGGCAATGAATGGAGGACAATGACACCCACCTAAAAAGCTGTAAAGCTGGCATATTAATGATTACACAGACATGAAATACTGTATCCGGCAGGCCCAAGCCATAGAGCAGTTATACATTATCACTTCCCAGGTCAGGTATTGTTAAATAAATGTAATTACCAATTAATTTACACTTGATTTTATAACAAACATACAATTGTTTACATCATTGACAGCCATTGATGTGCAGTTTGTAACAAGTTTACTCAAAATTCACATATTTAATGGCATTTTAGGCACGTATTAATTCATTATGAAAAAAAAGGGTGGGTCTGCTGAACACATTGCAGGTTTACTTGTGTCTATCACATGCCGGGAACCGTTAGCTTTAGCTTTGTTTATCTACTGTGTTATTACAGAATACATTAAATAAACACAGATATATTTGGTTAGTAAATAGCTGTACGACAAAGAAAAAGACGCGACGTTTTATCGGATGTCATTGTGACCACCCTCTCCTCCACGTGTACCGGGCTCTCAAGGCCTAGCAGCCTCGGTTAGCTAGCTAGCTTAGCTTAGCTTAGCTTAGCTTAGCTTAGCCGCCGGTCATTCATCCGGGAGAACTCACCCGCCGATGCCGATGATGTACTTCATGATGTCGGTTGGTCAAAGCTCGTGGAAAAAAGGTCGCTGAGAAGTCAAAACGTCGGTTAACCGGTTCAGGATCACGATGATCGGACGGGAAGATGCTTAAAAAGAGAAGGATGCAACAGGAAACGTCAACTACTCGATTCCTCCATGGCACTTGTGTTGAGTGAGAGGGCAGAGACGATGGTGTCGCTCGGACGCGGTCTTCCACCGAGAGAGGACCGAGTGTTCGCTGCAGCTGGTACACATACTGAGCACAGGCGCCGTGATTGGCTATTTAAACACCTCGAGCTGCGCGAGAAACCCGCAGCAGCCAATCAGGAGCGGCTGTTACCGCAGCTCCCTCCTCCCCCCGCCCACCCTTCACCTTCTAACCATAAGCGATGATGTAATCTGAGTTTTAACGCAAAAAAATAGAAAAGACGCACAAATAAAGCTGCACTTTTACTAAAACTACCATTTTCTATTAGAGCAGAGAGTGGGGTGTGGTTTTCCCGCGTGCCAGTTTACAATTGTATTATCAACTGTCACTTTATTGTCACTTTACCATTAAGATAAGACACACCTTTATTGATCCCCAGAGGGGAAAATGTAGCTGTTGCTGCAGTACAAGGACAGAAACACAAAGATAGATAAGTATATCTATATCTAAGATAGACAAGTATACAAAGTAAACAGAATAAACAGGCTGATAAGAGGTACAGCTACATAAACTAATTTCACAGTGACCATTTTCTGCATATGAGTACTTTGAAACACTTCACTTATACTAGTCATACACTTTTAATAAACTAAGCTCAAATCATTTACATGTAATTAATTGGTTTAAATGGTGGTATTGCTGAATATAGAAGGTAGTTACACACACACACACACACACACACACACACACACACACACACACACACACACACCACTGCCTACTGTTTATAAAAATTCCACAGGAATCTAATTTAGGCTGCTTTGCTATTTTTTCCTTCTGTTTGTTTTTTCTGTTGTCCTTTCCTCCTGCTGCTTTTATGTTTAAAAGTCATGGCTGCTGGCTGGGCTTGCAGATGTGCTCGGTTTGTCAGTCTCGATAGATTTTGTCACCTAAACTAGCAACTGTATCGTGTTGTCTTGTTGCATGATCTAATAGAGACTTTACCCTGGGCAATATTAACATACGTTATGCAACAATCATCATCGCATACCTTTATGTGACAAACATATCAAACAAAATAAGAAATTCTTCATTTAATTTAATAGTTTATATATATTGTTTTTTTTTTATAGTTTATATAGAACAAGTGTTTAATCTTGTAATATACTTCTAAGAAAGAAAAGAAAAGAAAATTACGGCAGAAATGGGTTTGCATTTTTTAGCAAACGGCATCATTTTTAATTTAATGTGGGTTTTTTTTTTTTTAGAAACACAGGTGTAGTTCTGCAGTGGCAATCTGAATCATTCACAAGGCCCCCCGCCCCAGCCCTTGGGCCCCAGTGCAATCGCACTGCCTGGACTGTCTACATTTACGCCCCTGTCCACCACTGTCTTTTTGTTTTTAATCACTTGGTCTTTGGCAGTGCCAGACCTAGCACAATTGGCGTCCTATGCAAGCTTATCCTGCCTCCCTACCCCTTATTTATTATTATTATTATTATTATTATTATTATTATTATTATTACCAGTATAGCCTATGTATTAAATTTATTACAAACATGAACAAGAGCTAATGAGAAATCAACACAAATAAATAACTTAACTTAAACAAAAACATTATAAATAACCAATAACAAAGTTCTTATTAGCAAATTTCCTTTTCTTCCTCCTTTCATTGTACTGCATCTTCACACACAGTCCATTCCACCATCCCCAGCAACACTCTTGCCTGTTCTGACTGTGATCATCACTCACTAATAAACACATTAAGGTGAACTGCATTGCCACGACTACCACAGACCAACTCTCAGCAGGCCTGATATTCTTTTTTTTTGTCTAAATTTACTTATTTTTGGGGGTGGAGTGGGGCTGGGGGATTTAGGTGCCCCACACCCTCTGGGTGGCCCCCTAGGCGACTGCTTATGTCACCTAAAGGAAGATCTGACAACATTTTGAAGACTTACATAATCTCAGCAAGACAAAAGTAACTAAATACAGCGCTGTAATCAATAAGCTATCACTCAGAGACTGGTCATTAAGCTAAGTATCTTCATTTTGCAGAGCTATACTTTTATTACACATTTTCCCACTGTAGAAGGAAATGTTATTGAATGGCTGAATGGTTTATAAGAAACTATGTAGCCCATTGCTGCTGTTTAAATCACCCACCATACATAATTTAAACCTGTGAACCACTCCTCAGAGCTGCTCTCAATTTCATACTCAGTTCTGTGGCAAAAGATACCATAACTTTAGTTTATTTATATTAAGTATTTCTGGTATTTTTAAACTGTATCGGTTTCACTTTTACTTGAGTCTTACCCACAACTGAACCTTTAAAAAATGACATATAAAGACTGAGAAAGAGACCTTCGTCCTCTCGATGCAGAATATTGTCCCTCGTCCACATAGAAGGAACATTCTGTGAAAACATACGTGACAGTGAGACAGAGAAAGTTTCAAAAACTAAAAAGAGACTATATATGCAGATGATAGTTGGTGGTGTTTCAGTTATGCAATCTATAGGGAGACAGGGCCTCTTTTTACCACTGGGACCTTAACGGCCACATGTTAATTATAGGTCAACTTTGCATTGTGTGCATGGTGCAGATGACCTGTCAGTACATCCCTCTTATTCATTTTCCATTTTAGCCCAGTTGCATTCAGCAGTGTTATCAGCTGCTCTCCTAACCACAATGCAATGCACACATAACATACAATGATAAGGCTGCCAGTGCTGTCACAGAGAACGGATCATAAGCTCAGTGTCTGAATCAGAGACACAGACAACAAAGGATAATATCTCTTGACTCACTCGCATTGCTGTGGTGTTTATTTCACCAGCCTGCTGCTGACCTCTCTCTGTTTTGTTTAGAAACTTCCCAACCAACTCCATGACACAGTTTCCTGAGGTTGCACCAAAATATTACTTATGTTGGGGTTTGCACCCTCGAGAACCTCAGCTATGAAGAGGAAGTCGCCAAGTCAAGTGGAATTCAGTTTGTCAGATTTCTATTCATAGTTTGACGTTCATTCTGCCAATTTGGAGGAGGATTTTCTTGGATTTATTCAAGTTTAGAACAATAAAAAATCTTCCATATTCAGGGAGTGAATCTCGAGGGGGGCCAAGCTGGGTTTGATAATTAAATCAAAATAAAACGGTTAATATCAGCTTGTTCAGAGGCCATATGAGCATTTTCCACCAAACTCGTGCCTTCTCATTTGACTTGTATGTGATGCAGTGACAGTACTGTCACCTTTAACGTGTGACTGACAGATTCTTGGAAATGAAAGTGTGACACCTCAGGCCTGATCATGTTTTTCATGCAATAAGTACACTTGGTGACAAAGCGCTTTTCTGTGAAACCTCATTTTTGTTTACTCCTGCGATGTGATCAATAATTTTACACGCATGTACTGTCTGCTTTACACGTGCAGCCTTGAGTGAATTAAGAGAGAAAGGGGCCCCTGAGCCAGATATGCAAAAGGCCCCACCACCTGTCCTACACAGACACAGACTTTATGTCTCTTTTGGGTTATTTTGGCCCTTTTTGTAGTTATTTTATGTCTCTTTGCAGTTCATTTGTATCATGTTGTGGTTATTTTGATTCTCTTCTTGCTCTGTGTTCATTTGAGTAACATTTCGCAGGTGGGGCCCTTCTTTGTGGAGTTGGCATGTTCTCCGGTGTCAGTGTGGGTTTTCTCCAGGGTTCTCGCGCTTCCTCCCACAGACCAAAGACATGCAGGTCAGGTTATTGCACTGATTATTGTAAATTGCTCATAGGCGTGAATAATTTGCAAATGGTTGTTTGTCTCTATGTGTAATGCACTTGCACTTGTACATTGTTTCCTAGTCATTTGACGACTCAACACGCCTGCACACTGCTTGTCACATTTACCCATTCACTCATATTCATACACTGAAGGCCAAAACTGCCATACAAAGCACTGCATTCATACACCGGAAGCAATTTGGGGTTCACTGTCTCGCCTAAAGATACTTAAACATGCAGACAGGAGGAGCCAGGGATTGAATCACCCACCTTCCGGTTAGTGGACAACCTGCTGTACCTCCTCCTCCGCCACAGCCACCCAGACACCCCTGTGATAATCTTGCCTCTTGCTCAGTGTTAGCACCCCTGGTACCTTGAATAGCATAAGTGGTTAGTGAACGAATGAAGAATTTGGCAGGCCATGTGGGCCCCTGACGCTTTGGGCCCCTGACACTTTGTGCCCACTCGGCCTGTTCAGTAATCCATTCATGCTTGCAGCTCTCTTAATGCATACCCTAAAGCAATATTTCAGTTACAGCATGCATCATATTAGATGTATCCTTTAAGTTTGAACCAAACCGTTTTAGTTATCACGTTTAAAGCCTAGCCATGTCTGATGGTCTATAATGAATGTTTTGAATATCAAAGAGACGTTTTAATGTTGTGTTATTCCGCAGCTGCATCATTGGTGAAAGGTGCAATGCTCTGCTGTATCAAGTTAAAAAGGCAGCACATTTTTGATGCATCACATGTGCTAGTCAGTGGAGGAGTACTCCTTTACCTCCCTTCAGCATTACCACAATGTAAAAACACACTATTCTAAGTAAAAGTCATGCACTCAAAATATACTTAAGAAAATGTATGTTATCAAAGTACATCAATATTTTTTAAATATTATATAGTTTCAATCTTAAATATAGTGTAATGTAGAGGTATAAAATAGTAATGAGACAAGCTTTATGTTCTGAAACTGACCAAATGTAAACATTTATTTCATTTATTTGGCAGTTAAATGATGACATCTCATCACAGGCTTTTATTTGGTTCCCGTTTTGTGAGATTTGGTGGCATTTAAACACGTGTACATGTAGCTATAAAATGACATAGTCTGCTGTTTTCTTTTTCCATGCAACTTTTTCCCCCTGTGATACATTCCAGTGACTTCAATAAGTCTTAAATAAACCTTATTAGTGTTTCCACTCACACAAATATTGTGTCACACACTTTCAGTCATGGGTGTGGAGGTCAGAGGATGAATCTGCTTCCTTTTCAAAGACTCCCAGTTGTTGTGGCTTCAGTCTTATTCATGTGTATAAGGACACGATGTTGCGTCAGCCTTTCACATGACACTTGCTCACTCCCAATGCAGCTGTTCAGTCTGTCTATATGGCCATTTTGTGTAATCTGCTTATCTTAATAGCCCACATGAACTTAAATTGCCCGTACTGAAATTCAGTGGACGTTCAGCTGTGACTGGTTTTATAAGTGGAGATTTTCCCGCTGTGTTTCCTGACATGAAGACCTGAGATGCTGAATCAGCTGCAGAGCAAATATTACACTGTCCCACATATGAATGTCTCATAAAGCTGAGAGATACTGCGGGGTCTGTGAACATACTGCAGTGACTGTACACTCTGTTCTCCTCTGCTTTTTTCCCCCCTCACTGTTTAAACATCACATTTCAACTCAATTTTTTTGGCAGTCACATTTCTATCATCCTGCATTCTTCACATTTAATCTGATTGTCTTTCCATAATGCAAAATTTTCTGCATGAATGTAACTTATTCACACTAAACTCGTGAAAATTGAAGACATATACTGTCCAATTTGGCTGTGTTATACGGTGGGTGGATCGTGTTAAATCAAGTTGCTGAACAGAACATAAAACCTCAAGTCACTTTAGGCTGTTGTGATATAACAGAGCGAGTTAGTACAGTTTAATAGTTACTGCACATTTTGTTCTGATCTCATTGTTGACCTAAAGTATCCAAACATCTGACTGCCATCTGCTGGCTGTGATGAAACCTCAGTTTGAGAAGTTAAGGTCGCGTACAGTACGTCCTCTGGGTCAAGTCTCCATTTAGATCCAAGGACAGTTGGACACATGTTTCCTCATGCTATGTTGTTTATGTCTTTTGTCTGTCTTGAGTTTTAAATCTCATCAAAACATAATAAAAAACTCAGGAAATTCCTATATATTGTTATCAGAAGTTGCAATATTTAACCTTCAGTAACTTTTAAAGACATTTTACTTCTCAGTAACACGCATACTTGATTGCAATGGCATGTAATACCAGTGAGGAGGAATAATACAAAGAGAAAGAGAAGGAAGAGAATATTGTGTGTGTGAAAAACGTTTAAATTTCATTTCGACCTTGCTTTCATTGTGTTTAGTTACCTTTGCCCACACATTGGTTTGGCATGACAATGATGTTTATATTATAATATGAATGATAATTTAGATGTATGAAAATGTCAGGATTTGAAAAGTGGATTTATGTTTACAGTATCAAGATATTTTCTTTGATACTCTTTTGGTTTATGTTTTGTGTTTTCCCTCTGTCACAGCCTGGGTGCTGCTTTCATTCCTTTGTGCTTCATCATGTCTCCTTTTATTGTACTGTACTGGGGGTGATTTTTGACTGTGATGGATCATTTTTAACAGTGATGGAGCAACATAAGACATCCAGAAAAAAAAATAGAAACTATTTGGGGAGTTAAAGAGAGCGGGGTTAAGATTTGAAGATGGAAAGTGCGGCTTTGCACATGGCAAAAGCACAGGAATTAAAAATGAAGCTCTGTGAAGCCTTTTCCCTCTCTGACTCACTGCAATAGGAACAGAAGCACTAGCAAAGGCTTTTTTTGGTCACATGCAGTAACAAAGAGCAGCACGTGAGTGTATGACAATGAAGAACTAGAACATTTTAAAGTGCAGTAAACAAGATACAAACATTCAGGCCTACAAAAGGGAAAAAATAACATAAATGAGAGATATTGAAGTTATTACATAACATACATTTGGAAGAATAGCTGCTTTTCCACTGAAAGTTTTAGCAATTAACTTAAATGTGTTTCCTTGCTGTCCAGTTGGCGGCGGTAATGCACCTGTATGCTTACTGTCTGTCCGCCAACAACGAAGAAGACGACGCAGGAAAAAGAAGAAGAAGAAGAAGAAAACAATATAACTTTAGTAGAGGTTGTAAACTTTTATGTGCGAAAGATGAACAACGATCAGCAGCTTAAAGTAAGCAAAAACATTCATAAACGACAACTATTATGAACTATTTGCAGTTATAATAAATCACATCATTTGCTACCGCTGTGTTTTAATTTTAAAACCATGTAATAGACTTATTACCTTAGAGAAGTGGTCTTACCGTTAGCTAATTGTCTAGCTAGCTTTATCTTGCAGTTAGCCAGCTAACAAGTGCTAACATTCATCATAATAATGTCTGTTAACTTTGTGTTGAAGTGTCAACTTTACTCAAAACTGAGAAGTCATTTTGGAGACCCGGAGAGATAACTACAATCTTAAGAAACGTCAAAGTTAAACAGTTTTAACTTTAGAAACATTACAACAAATAAACGGTTAACGTTGGCGTTAAAAGATATCATGGTTAATTTAGCTGACAAATAGCCATTTAAAAAATACTCCGTGCAGTTGTTTGTTTGTTTGTTTGTTTGTTTGCACTGGCTGTGTTTATCAAAACAGTTTAAGTAGTAGTTAGCTCCTATTGTCCTTTTGCAGACGTTTACATCACTTGCATTTGAACTAAGCTGTATTTCCCTCACAAAAAATATGATCATAGCCTGACCATAGAGACTGGCAGACCTGGCTGCCTAGAGAAGACAGGCTGTGGAGACAGCAACATTTCAGCAGCATTTCCTGCTACTGTGCAGCACAGTGGTTCCCAACTGGTCCAGTCATGAGGTCCCCATTTCTCCTTAGTCATCAGTTCAAGGTCCACACAGTTTCATACATTCAGCATCATACTTACATTTGGCTAAGTTTGCTGTCTCCATCAAGTAGCTGTCTGTTATTCACTCACTTTACAGCAGGAAACGGCACTTCAAAATAAAAACTCTGCCCTGGAAATTCACTTAACTTAAAGATAAAATGTGTTTTTACAACTTTGACATGTTTGTGAGTGACATGCGGTCCATTCAGAATAGACCCAGACCCACCACTGGTGTAGCACATATGAAGACATCAGAACAAAGTTGTTTACAAAAACTAAGAGTAAACTCCAAGATTTTGATTCACTCTCTGACCAGACTAAAATGCAACATCTGCTTGGAGAAAATAGTGTCAGCGCCATAGATGCAGCAAGACTTGTAAGGGCAAGTCACAGCCTAAGAGACATCTAGTTAGTTCATCGCCTCACTGATCACACTCTGCCTTTTATATACTCCTTCACTTGATTTTGAAATTGTAATTGTGCTTTGGCAACACATATGAAATGTCATGCCAATAAAGTTTGTTGAATTGAAATAAATTGAAACACAGACAAAAAGACTCTTTTTCGCCAGTCGTCACAAGTAGTTAATAGACAGTTGATGCTTCTGTGGTAGATATGTTTTTAAATGCTTAATTATCTGTTCCAGTTTCACGTGTCTATCCGGAAAGGATCCTCCCTGCCACCTCTGCAACGATGCAAAGATTGCTGCTATCCTGCCAAACATCATTGTCCGTTTTGTTTACCGTCTTTTTTCAAACCCACCAAACCCTCCAGAGCTTACAGTCATCTGAGCAAGCACCTGAATACAGCCATTACTGTTGGAGGTAAAGGTTTTATATTTTCTGTTTTCAGCAAAATGATTAATCTCCTGTTCATTTATAATTAGATATGTTGTTCATATTCCAGAGTACACAATCCACAAATGCGCACTGGGGTGCAGAGGCCAGCCGCATTACCACTGTTTGTACTGCACATCTACGCTGATAAGGGCAACAGATTTCACTTGCCATCTACCACTCTGCCGCCAGGACCAACAGCTGAGAGCTGAAAAATTAGCTCAACTACTACAGACAGCCCCGACACAAAGAGTCCAAACCGAAGGATTGATTGCTCCATCACTGACCCCTGGAGGGGGTGACATCCCTACATTTATCATAGTAAGGCTGTGATTATGTATATTGCACTTTTACTTAAGATGGTGCATTTAATCTTCTGATACACAAAGACAAAGTAGCTGCACCCCTACGGGTTTGTGTTGTCTTCAGGTAAAAGTTTCAAAGTAAAATGTTTTGATGTTATGAATTCGGTGTTTTTTAAATGTTAATATAACATATTCAGTGGCTACTAAAATTCCATTACTTATGTATCTTATTAGCCTCCGTAACACATGGTCTTTGAATGTTAATTTGGACGGACGAAACTCTGTGTGTCAGTGCAACAGCGCATCATATCACCTAAAAGCTAAATCACTGTCATCGAAGCCCCCAAATTTTATTTTGCTGATGAAAGAATTTGTGTTGTCCTCACAGGAAAGCAGAGATGGCAGCAACAATGAAAGCCACAACGACAGTGAAGAAATAACCATTATCTCGGATTCAGATGACCCAAACAGCCAAGGAGCGAGCAGCAGCAGCAGCAGCAGCAGCAGCCGGTTAGCAACTCCCATCATCAACTCTTCTAAATGCCACCGAACTGTCCAGACAAACATTGAAAAACCACAGGACTGTGATGAGTACTACTTCATGAGCCTCGTGAAACTGTTTAAAAAGTTGACCCCTCAGAAAAAATCAGAGGTCAGGATGAAAATTGAGAGGCTCCTCTTTGAAGCTGAGTTTGAGTAGGAAAAGGTTTACACACTCACACTGTTACTGTTTTTTTTACATGTTTTACTGAATTAACTGTAAGGAGCAGAGTTTCTGTATCTGCTTTAATTCGCCTTGTTTATGGGGGGACAAACCCTGGAATATTTTCGATTTTATCTTCGTACTAGCCCTCTGCGTCTTGGGGAGCATGGTGACTACTCACTCAGTTGAGACAATCCGTTGCCTTCTGGGGCCTGTTCCCCCAAATGTGCAGCATGCAAGCAGTGATTTGCAACCTGACCCATACTTTGGCAGGCAAAACCTCAGTGGGACTTGCAAATTTAGCTGCAGTCTGTTAGCAACAATCATTTTTTAAATGTCTCGCCCTTAAGCAGTGCTCACAAATCACCTTTGTGAGAGGGGCCTCTGGTTTGTTTGAATTATAAACATGTCAGAAGTGTCTTTAAAGGCATACTATGCAGTGAAATTTCCTAAGAGAAAAACAATATATAGACTCACACAAAAGTAATCCCTCGCACTCACCACTGTTGGCCTACTAGCAGTGTGTGGCAGTGTCTGTATCTGCAGAGAACTGGCCCTCTGCCTGTATTATTTTCTTATTATTTTGGTTTGTTTAGGAAGGTGAGAACCTTTGGGTAGTGGTGTGTGGCCACCAGCGAATAGCAGCGCATGGTTGAGATCCTGTAAAAGGGTAGCAACCAGGTGACCAGGAGGTCCTCTGCTCTGTGGATGCGAGCTGCAGGTCTATTCGTCTGTTTGATCAAGCGCAAGGTTGAGACACACACACACAGCAGAGATAGCCAAGTGGACAGGATGAGACATACGCTTCAGTTAAATTCACACAAAATCCAGCAGTGCAGCACCTTAGTGCAGAGGTGCGAGTGTGTTCATTTGTGCTTTAGAACCCAGCCGTAGTGAAACAATCAGAAAATAACGTTTTATTTCTCTGGTTCACTGCTTTGTTCTCGTTACGCCATGCCCTTTCTTCAGTCACTCTTTAGCTAGCATGACCTCTCAGTCATGTTCAGTCAGTGGTCTCATTGAGCTGAGGAAATTGAATGTTGTGATTACAAACAGAAAGCGACAAATCCTGCATATTTTGCCTTTAAGTTTGATTTAATGTGAAGTTTGGACTGGACGAAAGAACAGTTTACACTGGATGAATGTTGAGTCCACTCTGCTGCTAACAGGTGCTTTTCTGTAACCTGATATGTCTTATTTTTCTTTTTATGGAGCATTAATCGGTATGAAAACACTCATTATGCTCTACAGTAGTTCCAAACAAAATAGTTATAAATGAAAATGTTTTGTATATAAGGGAATAGTTGACACATTTTGTTAAGACGTCTACCTCTGATACTGTAACTGACACTAGAAGACATAGAGCTGTGCTGTATGGTTAATGAAGAATAACCAAACCTACCTCAGACAGATGCATAGCAGAAGTCCCGAGTATGAGTAGTACTCGGGCCAGTTTTTTTTTGAATGCACAAAATAAACCAAGCTGTTGTTTGTCACGTCTTGTTTTGAATTGTTTCTGTTATGCAAATAAAGTTCCTGCAAGTTGTTAAAATGTGGGTGTTGAACTTCTGTGAGGAGAGACAGAAACAGGAATCTGCTGTACAAGGGGTTTAATGTGTAGGAAAAGCATTTGTTATACAAACATAAGTTATATTTCCAATGATTTAAAAATTTAGTGATTTGAAAATCACCTGAGGTACATGGTTATACAGCAGAACTGTGAGAAACTTAATGCATCATCTCAACTCAAAGTCCAATTAGATTTTTCTGAACTTTAAATCACAGCCTTCACCAGTGAGTAAAATAATTACAGTAGCTTTTAACATAAATAGTGAGACAACATCATAATAAAGGCAAAACTTATATCAGAAAAGAGAATTTCACAAAGAGAACATACTAATAGAAAAATGCAATATATATCTACACATGACCCATCAACACTGTCTTTAATCAGGTTAGGCATAGACTGATTTTTTTCTTCATGTCTGATTTTTTTGGAGGTTTGAAAATGAAACATTTTCAAGTACATCCCAAAAAAAATAAGGGGAATGTCTGAAGAAGTAGCCTAAATATAATTTTGTGGAGAGTTTTCCTGCTTTCCTCCAGTGTTAATCATGTGGATGCCCCAGAAGACATTCATTCATCAGCTGACTTGTAGCAGTAGACTCCATACTTGTTCTGAGGAGGTGGGAAGCCAAAGCTGCGCACCCCCGGCTCGGAGGGACCACAGTGTCTTCGTGGCCTGGTGATGGGATACCGAACGCTTCCATCTGCCAGCCAGCCAGCGTCACAGCGGTCCAGCCCTGTGAGTTTCCAGGCGGCATAGAGCTGCCCGACTTTGGCAACCTCAGCTCCGTCCTCCTGACACGCCTGCTGAGCCTCAGTCAGGTTCATCTTGTGCGAGGGCTGAAGATAGTAGACCTTACCTTTAAAAAAACACATTTATTGTGATGTTTAAAAAGCTTCCTGCAGGTTCTTAAACGTTTTAGTGTTTCAGACCTATGACATTAGACATCAGACACCCATTTGACAAACGTTCAACACTGTATGTGTTAATTTTTTTTAAATTGTGGGATTATCTAAATGTATTTTTTAAATGCTTTGAGCACCACAAGCCAAGTGCCATCTAATTCCACTACATCAGAGAGAAGGCAGATATCTCCAACACTCAGCAACTCACACGAAAACAATCTAGATTGATAAATAGCACTACAGTTAAGAAGGAAAATATGTATTTTTGAATTAGGGTGAAATGTTCCTGTAATGGAGGCTGCTGCACACTATTTTCAGTGTGAGAAAACAGAGCTAAAAGAAGTGCCCCGGGGCAAAGTTTCAAAGCAGAACATGGAGTTCCTTTTTCACAGAGGACATTTTGACATGTCACGGCAGTAAAAGCACAGGTGTAAATAATGACATTAACTGCTGCTGAATTCCATTTAGCTGTTTTGGCACACTGTCAGAGCTTACTGGGACACTTCAATAGAGACCTTGTTAATGTTACTGGTAACACCTGTGTGACTGTGTCAACTCTGCTGTGAAAAACGTATTTTCCAGGACCAGATTTTAAACCCGTGACATCTTTGCTCTCACACCGACTCACCTCTCAGCGAAGAGGAGAAGCAGAAGACATCGTAGCGATGAAGCTGCAGGTGCTGCTTGCCATAGCTCCGGACACCTGGAGCGAGGCCGTGCCCCCCACAGGGCACCCTGGGCTGGGTGATGGGGTACTGGACTGTCCCATCAGCCAGCCAGCCTGCATTGCACCAGTTCAGACCCTCCTTCCAGGACTGGAGGAGTTGTGTGAAGGTGGCCAGCGTGGAGCCCTGCTCCTCACAGGCCTGCTGGGCTCCCAGGAAGCTGAGCTGATAATGACCACGAGGGTGCTGGTAGGGAAACACCACACCTGGGTGGAGGAATTGATTAGACACTGTTAAACAAAGTATGTGGGCTTCAAAGGTTACTCACAAGGCAACTGAACACAACGGAGACATTGTTAATGTTATTACTAACACCTGTGCTTTTGTCTGTGACAAGTCAAAATGTCTGCCTTGAAAAAGACTGTCGAATAATGAAATTCAACGACAACTAAAAGACCCACAACTTTTATATTTAAAGATTATTTTTGGAGCATTTTGCCTTTAATTGACAGGACAGGTAAATGTGAAAGGGAGAGAATGACATGCAACAAAGGGCCACGGATTGGATTTGAACCTGGGCTGCTGCAGCAACTGCATTTGTACAGGAGGTGCTTGCTCTATCCACTAAGCCACCAACACCCCAGAAGACCCACAATCTTTTTGTATATTTTATACTTTTATACTCAAGTACTTCTGATACTCCTTCACACTACCAGTGATAACAATGAGACTTCTAATATTGCCAGACATGAGCACATCTCTATCTTAGAGAAGAAAAGAAAGCACAGAGAGGCACAAAGGAGACATTAAAAGTCAACAAAGATACACCAAAATTATCTCAATGTGACACAAAATGACCAAAAGGAGACACAAAATTACCTCAAAGACATATAACAACCAAAAAGAGACACAAAATTACCTCAATAAGACACAGAACGCTCTCAAAGGGACACAACATAACTACAGAGACAAAAAACAACCACAAGGATGCACAAAGCGCCCACAAAGAGACACAAAATGACCTTACAGACACAAAACAATCACAAGGATACAAAATTGCCCAAAAAAGACACATAAAACTACCTCAATAAGACACAAAATGACCTCGAAGTGACGCAAAATAACTATAAAGAGATGCAAAACAACCACAAAGAGGCACACAGGAGACATAAAAAGGCAACAGAAACACCAAAATTATCTCAATAAGACACAAAATTACCTCAAAGAGACAAAACAAACACAAAGAGGCACAAAGGAGACATAAAATGACCACAAAGGATGCAAAAATACCCCAATAAGACACAAGATGACCTCAAAGAGACAAAAAATAACCTCAAAAAGACACAAAACACCCACAAAGAGATAGAAAATAACCTCAGTAAGACACAAAATGTACTCAAAGTGACATAACTACAAAGAGACACAAAATCATCTCAGTAAGTCTCAACATGATCTTGAATAATCACAAAATAACCCCAATAAGACATAAAATTACCTCAAAGAGACAAGAAACAACCACAAAGAGACACAAAATGACCTCAAAGTGATCTAACATAACTACATCCATCCATCCATGAAATATAAATTGTTTGGACCCTCGTCTTCGAGAATAGAAGTCATGGTATCAGTGTATCGTACCTCGTAACTCTAGATAAACTGAAGTGCTCCTGTCCTCCAGTCTGTCCACCACCTCACAGCGGTAACGGCCTGTGTCATTCAACTGGAGGTCCGTCACCACAAGTGCAGCATCTCCTGGGAAATCCTGTCTGAGCTGCACACGGCCCCTGACCGACAGACGACACACACACTGTGAGTTCATAAAAGACAAACAATAATAAACATATAAATATAATGCTTTACAACCTGAAGGCCCCAAAACTGTGACAGCGAGAGCCCAAAGCCACCAGTACGTCTGTCTCATGTCCCCCAGCAGCAGGCAGCCAGGACCACTTGACCCGGACGTCCCTCGGCGAGCTCAACTCAGGCTCATACCGAAACCTGCATGGCATGGTGACACTGCCCCCTCCGACTGCAGACACTGAGGGCTGAGCAGAGTCCACATGCAGCTCCACACCACTGAAATGAACTGTAGGAAACACAAACCTCACATCAGTGACCTGGAGACAGATAAATGGTTTAGGTCTGACATTATTTTATTCATCATGTGCATACGTTCTTTGTTGCCATTTCCACGGAGGAAGCCGTGGTAGAAGAAGTTGTTCTGAGTTGTGGGGGCAGTCAGGGCCAAGCCTGAGAGCCCCAGCAACAACAGCAGCAGCAGAGTTTGGAGACACATCATCATCATCATCGTCATCATCGTCCTGGCTGTGAGGACAAACCCTGATCCTTAAACGCTCTCTGTGCAATCCCCAAAGCCTGTGGAGAGAAATCTGGTTGGCACAGTGGAATAATTACTTTTGTATGACTGCATTATTTTTGCAAGAGTTTTCAATTAACACAACAACCCTGTGAAGCTGTGCCTCTGGGAGTTGTGGCGGAGCAGGCCAGTAGAGGGCAGCATGACACCATGTTAGTGAGCTCTATTCATCTTCAAATGGGACTTTGCCAACTTGGACAACTTTGGTATAAGAAAGCAAGGATAATGCTTCTGCATTGTGGCACCACATTAATTTAAATCGCCTTTTTAAAAGATATAAATGTAAACCAGAATTCGACGCACATATTTTCAGACATTATTTTCTTAAGAAAAAGGCAAATAGAGCAAACACATCCTACATCATCAGATCATCATGGTGTAAGACAGCTGGATCACTCACATTTACTGTGTAACACTGAAAAATCTAAATATATAAGAGCTGAACTAAACATGTATCTTGCCTTTTCTGGGCTTTTGGAACAAACTTAAACACATCAGAATTAAACAATCATTCCAGCTTTTGTCCACCTGAGCACCAGGATATAGTCGAGCCATTTCATGACACATTAACTGTCTCAAGTCAGCATATTTTGTACAGTATCAAACAACATGGGATTCATTTTCCACCTCATCCAAATCATACTCATCACACACTCTGTTTTCTTCCTGAATATTGATTAATCACCCAACCTCAGTCCTGAATAAATTTAGGCACACATCACACCTTGACACCAGGTGAGAACAAAGAACTTAAAAAAAAGTCAATTTAAAAATCGTGAAGTGACTAGATCATCAGATTAGATGATTATATGACGCACAGTCATTGTTCTCTTTAAATATTTATTTTCCTTACTTACCGTAAAGACCTCGATATTCAGCCTGCGTGATTTAAAACCTCTCGAAGGGAAAGCTGTGATGCTGAGAACCAGAAGTCTGTTGGAAAGAAATCAGCTGTGTCTCCAGGAGCTCTGATGCACTCACTGGGTTCCTGCTCAAAGAAAATGAAGCATCAATTGCAGTTGTAGTCTCCTCTCTGTCGATGATAAAACAGGTGCAGCTATGTTCAGTTAGAAATGAAATATGCCAACTTTTCAGAGGAGTAGCAGAGCTGCTGCTGTCAGGCTGTTTGAGTAGAGACTTACCTGCAGCCAGTGAGTGAAGAGAGGACGCTGGTGCCAAACACAGAGAAGTCCCCACTGCTGTATATTTATGGTTTAACTCCACCAATGCAAATTAAGATTGTTTTGTTTATATTTAACAGTCTAGTGTAGCTTTATTGGTTTGATTTTCTTTCAATGTTATTTCTTGCAGTTTCCCAGGGTTTCCTGCAAAATTACCAAAAATTTGAATCTTAATCTTAAACTTAAACTCAACATCATGTTGTTTACTCTCAACCACTGGTGTTGTAGGGATACAGTTTAGCCCAGTGGTTCTCATCCCTAAATTTGTACACATTAAGTCACAGACCTCCCATTTAATAAAATTTCGCTTCAGGGACCTCCATCTGAAAAGATTTCAATTGTTAGGTATGTGTAAGACCTCTATTGTTGTCAACTACAGTTGAGGAGATAACTGTGGGGGAAATTAAACTTATATAATCAGATTGGTTTAAAAATACACTACTCCCCATTTTTCTGGGAACCCTTGAGCTTCTCAAGGACCACTGAGGTCCCCAGACTGCTTTCTGAGAGCCACTGGTTTAGACTGATAAAACTACTTAATAGTAAATATGATCTTTAAAACAGTTGCACTGGGTGAATTTGTGTCTTAAACCACAGATGAGTAATGGTAATCTTATTTGACTTTAAAGTGATCTTTTGTTTATAAGTTTATTTTGTTTGGTGAATTTTGTTTTATTCCCCTCAGCACTGAGACATGCAGGATGGTATGTGGCTCGTGAATGAGCGGAGGATTTCTCCCTTCTTAGAGAAAGCCTGGATTTCCAGGAATGAAGGTCAAGGGTCGTAAGGACTTTGTGATCTTGAAGGACAATCATGGACATAGAAGAGCCATTATCAGTGATGCTGCACTGTGGCTTTGCCTCTTCTTATTGCCTGTTTCACAAGATGTTAGGCAATTCAAAATAAATGATACAAATAAAGTACAATAAAAACAAAGATGAGTTGTTTCTGTCCTGCTCCCACAAACTTAAGTTGCCAAATCACTATTTTTTTTTATAATAAATTAGGATCAACCATAAGAAATAAGCCCATGTTGTGCAGCTGATTGTGGAGGAATATCTTTGGCAAAAACTCCTTTGCATCTCTCCTGAGCTCTTTGAAAGCAGATGTTTGTTGCTGAGTGTCCGCACCCTATCACTGCAGCTGGTAGACATGTTTTCCTGTAAGCACTGTGATCTTTTACAGCCAACCCTGCCATGCTCTGGTAAAACACACATCCATGTACAAAACACCCATACACACACAATAAGGACAGACGTGTTAGAGATGCTCTGTCGTCCACTGTGTTCATCTCATCAGGATAAAAGCAGTCACCAGGGGCCAAACATACCAGGACTGTGAGTTTTGTGGGGATCTGAGTATCTAACAAGGTGTAATTACTCTTGTAAACAGCAGGCCAAACGCCTGGTAGTCCAGCAAGCAGTGTGTGTGGGACAGTTTGGTCTTCATGCAAGAAAGCAGAATAAAACTTACAGCAGGTTTTTCTTTGCAACTTGAGAGTTCAATATGAGAGCTTTAAGTTACATATACAGTTACTGTCTTTCATGTTAGCTTGTGGCAGCGATATGTTCCTAAAGAAGATGTACTTTTCACATTATATCAGCATCTGAACAATGCAAGGGGATGAGTTCCCCTCCTTCATGCTGCTCCCTCTGTGTCCCCTGTATGTCCCCTCACTAACCAGTGTGTACACACAGAAACCAGATGCCAGCACCCACTCTGACATGGACATTGTTTGATCAGATAAAACTACAGTGGGACATACAGTAGATTGTTATGTACCTGGTGACACATCAGCTCATACTACAGCACGACTCTTGTCTCTTGACTAGTAAGAAACACACACATAAAGATTTCTTTTTTAACATTTAATAAATGATCTCAGTTCAAGACCAACAATGAATAACAATAATAAAAAAAAATGTAAAACAATGTTTATTTTCTACACATCTTTCTTTTCACATTTGTTGTAAAAAGGATTAATTTACAATGAAATTATTTTTGTAAGAATGACGTGGAAGAAGCTGCTAAAATGTGTAAACATCCAATGTCACATGAAACTCTTCATGTAAAAGCCCTACAGTTTGTGAGTCCATCATTTAACAGATCAGTGTGCTGTAGTTTAAAGTTAAGCTTTAACTCTACTTATTATCTCTTCCAGGAAAGTTTGATATGCCAAATTATTCTAAATATTGCACAGGCCCTGCGTCATAATGCTAGTTTGTGCCCCAGTAACAGTTGGGTGTTTGTCATCTGTCTCTCAAAAAATAGCAGGGCTGTTAACCTGTGTGGGACTGCAAAGTTTTAAACCATCAATTTAGCTTGAGCACAGCTGGAGGAGGTGAAGAGCACTACTATCAAGTCTCCAGACTTTAATTTGAATTCTTAGACGGAGAATTTATGGACGAAAAGCAAATCTATACAAATTTAGTTTATATTCAAAGCTATTAAAAATCATGGATACTTCATAGAAGATTCTTTATGAGCAATGTAAAACAATGTTATTAACATGAACATAAAAAAGTCAGAAAGTGCTACGAGTGTTACAGTCCAAGCAGCCGACAGGATCTTCATCCAGAGAAACACACGGGCGTACTGAATAGATGATTCTGTTCGAGGTCCTTTACTCTGCTGCGGTTTGGGGAGATGGAGCGATCAGATGAGGATGGAGCACTGTTAGATGAGTGAGTGATGAGTTTTTTAGTCATCGCAGCCCAGCAGCTCCATGCGTAGAGTGATGCGCTCGTGCCACTCCCAGGGGACGACTCGGACGTACCGGGCGTAGAACGGAGGCTCGAATACATTCTTCTTGTGGGTGTTGTTGTCGATGTTGCCTTGGAAAAGCTGCGAACAAATGTTGAAGTTGCGTTAATTTCTTTCTGAGCAGAAGCTGCTGTATATAAAACATCAATTTTCCTGAGAGTGGCAATTCTGTTGCAAGAAGAAGCAGGTGATACTGTCATATAGACATTTGGTGAATACATTCAATCAGTTGTCATCAGGGGTTGTTGATCAAACTGTGCTGCCTTCTGACGACCTTACAACCCAGATCCTGACAGCCCCACCAAGACGTTCAGAGCATTCAGACAAAGCCCAGCCAACATTCATTATGTCAGGAGACTACATGAGGTCTGTGCTCAGTAAAAACATCAAAGCTTGTTTTCACAGTTTTATTGGGTCATCTGGGTCCGGCCAGACATGTCCGAGTGCTCTCAGAGAAAGAGGCTATGATGAGGAAAACAAGTCTTTCAGGAAGAGACATGAAATATGTCTCATCGTGAAGAGAAAAAAAGAACATTATTTATTATATATATATATATATATATGTATATATATATATATATATATTTTTTTTTTTAACTGTAGTCTTTGTGTATTGCTTCTTAAAGAGTAGGGGTTATGTAAAAACACTTCAAAAAATGAGTATTAAATTATTGTAAATTATTGCAGAGGCCCTGAGAGGAAAGTCAGAAAAAAATGGTGATCCATTTTTGAGTCTGATCTAAATAGTTTATTTCTCTTGTGTTAATGAGAGTAGCAGTAGCTCAGTTTGGGACAACTGTAGCTCAAACCATAGGGACATGGGTTGAGAACGGAGGGTCGCCAGCTCAAACCCCTGTCCAGATAAAATATGGAGCCTGGACTGGTAGCTGCATAGGTGCCAGTTTGCCTCCAGGGCACTGCCAAGGTGCCCTTGAGCAAGGCACTAACCCCGAACTGCTCGGGGTCCCTGTCCAAGACAGTCCCCTCGCTCTGACGTCTCTCCATTGAATGCATGTATAGGTACTGTTTATGCATGTATGTGTATTTTGGGCCTGTGTGTGTATATGAGGACAAAGTTAAGAAAGTGAATTTCCCCTTGGGGATTAATAAATTAAATCTTCTTCTTCTTTTATGACTTAAGAACAGTTTAAAAAAAGGTTTTGCCAGGATAATCTTTCTAAGTTCCTTATTTTTTTTCATTTGTGAAACAGGTGGGAAAAAGTTTTGCACAGACAAAAAAAGTTTGCCAGCATCATTTTTTTCTAAATAACTTTTTTTTTTGTCTGTGGTGTGATGATCCCTCCCTCCACTAGGTGTCCTGTATTCTGTTGTTTTGTGTCCTCTCTGTGTTAAAGGATCTGGGTCAAAGGTCGTCATGAACCTCATGAGTAATGGTGGTCCATTCACAGGATCCAGATACAGAATACTGTGTTAGGGAATGTATTTCAGGGATCCACATAAGTCTGACCTTATCATCGCCAGTGTTCTCCTCCTTCACCATACTCCACGACTCTCCATCGTTACTGTAAGCAACTTTAAACACGGACACAAACTGCACCACCCCAAAGTCCTTGGCCCCCTGAGTGATGATGCCTGTGAGGCGCTTTGTCTTCTCCAGGTCGACCTGGTAAAGACACAAAGAAAACAGTTAGTCTGTGAAACACCTGCTGGCTGCAACAGACATATTTCCAAATAATAAACATTTCAGAGCTGAGGCTTCCCGCTCACCTGGATCCACTCTGAGCGGTTGCTGTTTGCAGGAGACCAGGCGTTTGTCTTTCCCTGCTTATCCAGTCGGGCGAACTGAGGGTGCCACGTGAAGGTATCGATGCCCCACGTGCGGAAAGAGCTGGAGGCTGAAAGCTGCCCATCTGAGATGAGGCGAGACTTCATCCCCAGAGGCTCTGAGCAACCTGCCGTGTTTGATAAAACTGTGAATCGAAAGCAGACGGGAAGGCGGAGGGAGGGGGAACCAAAGCGACAGAAAGAGAGAGAAGAAAGAAGAGAAGAATACACCCAAAGAAATTAGCTTCACCCATCATCCATTTGAGGATCATTAGAAATATTCAAAAGGCTGATTAAAAAGATTTTTTCACCCAAAATGACCAAGAGGAAGGAACAGAAAGAGACGCACAGAGCAGAGGAATGCATGCAATAAAGTCTATAAAGCTAAATATGCAGTGTGTAAACATTCAGCATGTTTCTGTGTAAATGTTTTAGCAGTTATGTTCAAAGAAGACAGAGGAAAAACACCCACAAATTTGTGTTTCTGTCTTTGCATGTCTGCTATAAATTTCTGCTTTTATTGTTGCACATTGAGGTCTGCCCACAGAATGCTGTTTATGCTATGCATGTTCTATCTAACCACGGCTGGATGGAGCCCATGTTATGTAGCTGAAATAAATCCAGTAACCACAGCAAGAAGAAATCAACACAGTAAAACAGGCAGACAGAAGGAAAGTTAAACAAAAGACTTTCCTCACTTTTCCCTGCTTCAGGAATTTGTACATATTTTATTTGCCTGAGTTCACAGAGGCCATGACTTGAACTTACTGTGGGTCATCCATCCTTTGTCATTGACATCAAATTTGTGTTTCTATCCACCATCATTATCTGCTGAGTTTCTGAACTTGCTGTGTGCGTTAAAATGAATGTTTTCTGTGTGTTTACCATTGAGTTCACAGCCCACCAGCTCCATGCGCAGCGTGCAGGCCCTGCGACAGATCACGGGGATGATGCGGATGTACTGGGCCACGATAGGAGGGTCGAAAAGGTTGGTCTTTGTGCTGTCGTTATCTGTGTTGCCCACGAAAACCTGCAGCACACAGACATGAAAATATCAAGTGATTTATGTGAAGAAAAAGAAGCTCTCTGCTATTACAGTGAGCATTAAAAATTGTAAGTAACCTATATTTGAAGGTCCAGTGTGTTGGGTTTAGAAGGATGTATTGGCAGAGATGGAAATCAATATAATGTATGTTTTCGTTAGTGTATAATCAGGCTGAAAATAAGAATCATCGTCTTTTTATTTCCTTAGAATGAGTGACTAGCTCTAGATAGGACCATTCAGGTTTTCGTGGCAACCACTGTGGTTAGAGGCCCACGATGAGAACATCGGAAAAATTCAGTTTTATTCAGTGTTTTTACCGGTTTAAATAACTTGGTTTGTTTGTTTTGGAGAGGAGGAGACCTCTGCAGATGATTCGGCTCCCAGTAAAAACCTCCTGAACATCTGTATCTTGGGTTATCAGAAACAAAAGGTGAGCAGACTTTGGCAGGTGCGGGGCTAGCGGCCCATCTGCGACATGCCGAACAGCATTGGAGAAACACTGGCTTGTCACGTGAAACTGCTTTATTCAGTGTCTTTATCGGTTTAAATCACCTGGTCTGTTTGTTTTGGAGAGGAAGAGACCTCTGTGGATGATTCAGCTCCCAGTAAAAGCCTCTTGAACAATAAACACTGAAAGAATTCTACCTGGGAGAAGTTTCATCAGGTTGCAATGTGCAATCCTCACCACTAGATGGCAATAAATCCCCCTAAATCTTGCGCACTGTTCCTTTGCGTTCTCTTACCATGTCCCTCCGTTGTCCATCCGCTCTGTATGTGGAATAAAGGGTTCCATCAAAGCTGCTCGCCACCTTGAAGGCCTTGATGTACTCAGACGTGCCCATGCGACTGGCACCCTGAGTGATGATGCCCGTCAGACGCATCTTCTTCTGCATGTCAATCTGTTATCAACAAGTTAACAAGTGTTAGTCAGCTTCACAGCTCTTAGTTTAAAGCTCTCAGGATTTTATGGTGTTCACTTCTCTCTTACCTCGATCCAGGGGTTCCTGTCATGGGCGGCTGACGTCCAGGCGTTGACGATGCCTTGGTTGTTGAGTCGAGCCAACTCTGGACCCCAGCGCTGAAGACCCAGGATGCCGTAGTGCACAGAGGAAGCTGAAATCTGGGACTCCACGATTGCTCCTCCCTCCATCCCCAGCAGAGAAATGCAACCTGGGACACAGAGCCATTCAGATGTTATTAAGGGTGAAAGCAAGTACTCACATTTACTACTTTATTTTTGAGTCTCTACAGTTTAATACAGCAAAATTTTTAGAAGTATTTTAGTTAGTATTTTCTACGTTTTTCACTTAAAAGAACAAAAACAATATTTTCTACTCCTATAATTGAGTAAACCAGCAGTAAAGTACTTGTTCAGCAAGTTATACCACTCTTTAAAATAGTAATTATTATATTTTATACACATATAATATTTTGTCTTTTGGCCAATTAAATTTTAACTTATTGAAACATTTTTTTGAGGAAAAGCAAAACATGAGCAGATACATATCTGAGACAAGTGTGTGAAATAAAATGACAGGGTAGTTGGTGAACGTACGTAGCTGGCACTGCTTTCCAACATAGGGCGAGGGGCACTGGCAGGTGTAGTCTCCATCGAGATCTCGGCACATCCCTCCATTCTTACAGGGCTGGTTGGCACAGTCGTTCACATCTGAAAAAGACAAGCAACTTCATTAATTATTTTCAAGTCCTCAAACTAACTTTAATAAGGATTCATAAGGAAGCTGATGGTTAGAGATGTGGTGCACACCTGCCCACAGCGAGGCTGAGGCAGGTGGAGCTCCACAATAGCCTCACTGTGTCTCCAACATACAGTTGTTGACAAGTAGTTTCTCTTAAATCGAACATGATGACAGAAATGCCCCTGAGGGCGACACTGCAGAGACGGGACACTCTTGGCAGAGAGTTTAAAGGACGCAGCAGGTTAGAGGTGAAAGGTCACAGCAGATAATTGTATTTTGAGCCATTACTCGATAAATGCATACACACATGTGTGTGTTAAGCACCGTGCATGGACATACATGTGTGGACACAAAGAGACTAACACACACAGACCTCATACTTAAATAAAATAGTCACTTTTTTTTCTGTTCTTATTGTGGTCTTCTCTTTGACTTAGTCTTTGTCCATATTTTACTGTATATGTTGTATTGTATTGTATTACTCCATGCTCAGTAATCTTACACTTACTGTTTTAATTTTAAAAGCCTAACCAGGGGTTGCAAATTAGTCATGGCTACATGTAGAAACCTGTATGCATTGCATCTTTTTGGTATTTTACATATGAATCAATGTCCTGTGCATTTGTCCTTGTCAAATAAACAAGTAAATAAATAAGTAAATAAAGATGTGACCAGATACATGAGATTTTAGGAGGTTATATCCATGTAGTCTAACCATTATTTAGCCTGCAAACTAACTGTGTAATGTGGCACTTGAATAATAATAATGAGAGCTCTGATATCGACAAAGGACAAACATAAAAACTGGGCTACTCAAAATACAATTTTGACAATAAATGTAACATGTGAGGCTTTCCAGCTTTTTCTCCTGCTATTTAAAATCCTGTTTTACAGATAAAAGCCTCCTTTCCTTCACAGTAGCCATGGCAACAAAGAAAGTCTGGGTAGTTTCCTGTATCCCACTCTGAATGTTGCAGATGTAATGCTCACCAACCTCCACAGGGCGGCATGCTTACACAGCATGTCTAGCTATAATGTAAGATGTTTATCTAGCTCAGTGGGATACATACATGTTATTTTCTTTTCATTCATCTTAAGAAGGACTGAAATATTTTCACAGAGGGATGCTGAATCAAATGGTTATAGAAATAATACTTAACTTCAGTCATTTTCTAACATATACAACAAATACACGGGAGAAAAATAATACCTAAACAATAATAGGTCATTACTTTTAAAGTAGTGACAGAGAGGGTGCAGGCTGAGGCCTTATTGCACCCACCCCGCCCTAATTCAAACACTATTTAGATGTTAAACCAAAAAACCATAGCAGACTTCACAGTCAGTGTGGTCTTCTATATATAGCTGGGGTCTTTCAAGGACACGGGGTGACTGCAGGTAACTGATAAGACCGAAAACCAGCAGTGCTGAGTTACTGGAGGAGCTGTATTAATGATAACGTTTGCGTATACGTTATGGTCTGGTCAAAACTAGTAGTTCTCTCAGGAATGTTTGTGGTTTTAACTGGATCTTAATGTATGTTTATGAAGTTACCCTGAATCTACTGTATGTATTGTGTGTATGTATCTCCACTCCCTGCTGCTTCCTCCAAGTCGATCCAATGAAACCCACATCTAAACACAACAAACCATCTGAATCTACTAATGTATGTATGTAAATATTAGCTGTAACACAAAACTACTACCTGTATCTAAAGCCCTCATAAGTACAAGGATGAATGAGTCTGTTGGGTCTTACCATTGCATGTAGGCGTTCTAATATTTTTACATGTTACTGTGTATATATATATAAATATATATATTTTTTTATTGTGTGGTTGTTTGGCTGTAACCTTTTATATGCTGCTGTCTTGGCCAGATCTCCCTTGTTAAAGAGACTGTTGATCTCAACGGCACTTACCTGGTTAAATATGGATTAAATAGATAAATAAATAGAATCTGTTTACGTCACAAAAATCTCTGTAGTCCACTGAGTCTGGAAGTTGTTAACAATGATCTAATCTGCTTCTTTTTATTTATCTATTTGCATTAAAGTGTTTTATATATCTATTTTAAACAAAAAATCTTAACTGACAACATTTTTTTTTATATATTTTAACTGTGTACCTGAATTAATCCAACCATGGAATATATTTGGGCCCCACAAAAAAAAATAATAATAGTAAAAAAGTAATCCTGAACTGAGTCTAAATGTGTAACTGTAAATTGCATGATTTTGTTTTAAACTGGAGGTGTAGGTTGTGTATATACTGGTTGGAGACCAAAGAAAATGAAGCTATTGACAAAGAAAATAAACAAAGTCATTATAGCTCATGCGGCTCTGCTGCAAAAATATTTTTGTGTGTGTATGCAGTGGGAGAGAGTCCTGATAAAAATAAATTTTGTTGGAAATGCCTATTTAAAAAATGAGAATGCTGTAGATAAAAATCTGACAAGCTCCCTTGGCCCATCAGCATGCACTTTTAAGACAATCTCCAACTTCAACTCCTTAGCTTCCTGTCCTTCATCAAGTTATGCTGGGCCCTGTTTCAATTTTGGATTGTGAGGTAAAAACACCACCTGTGGAACATCAGTCAGCTTTATTCTGCACTGAATGTCACCAATACACTGAATTTATCCTCTCTTATCCCTTTCTGTTTACATTCTGGTTCATCTGTGTCATGAAAAGTCTGCTGCTTTGGTTAATAACAGTTCTTTCCCAGTCACCTGGGCTGCTTCTCAAACAGAAGAAAACATATGAATCTGATGATTATGAGCCAAAATCTGATTTAATTTAACCCTGTACAAACTACAAAATAAGATTCCCCTGCAAAATGACACATTAAATGTTATTTTTGCGCAGCCTCATTTCACCAGTCTTTCTAACTCTACCGGACTTCAGAACTAAAGCAGATGACAGGTTGACGTAATGCCACATGGTTCACTTTAATTCTTGTTCCCGTTAACACTAAGAGGATTGGTCACAACTTAGAAACAAATGCCTGTATGGCTGTGACAACACTAGCACGACGCAGCTAATAACACTGAGAAACAGGTGATCCTACCAAGAGGAGGGGCGGGAAATAGCCTCACTGATGTGATCTGAGATGACTGCTAATGTCTTACAAAGTATCTTCACCTTATTAACCTCTGAAATACTGTTTAACCGCAATCACTGCATTGGTTTTAACTACGATGTTATGTCTGTGGAAGGGGAGCTTCTGAGGTGATAGTCCTGTCTGTTTCTGCAAACTGGGAGCACGCTGACGGCCATCTACTGTACTGTATACACTTACATACTGTTAAATTGTTTTCAGCGAGGTCATCATGTTTATAGCACAGGCTGTCCTCTGAAAACCACGTTTCTCTTTAAAGTCAGTTTTTCATGCTGTCAAAAAACAGCCCTGTTTTCAGCTTTGTTTTATGGCTTTGTTTTTCCTTTGTTTTATGGCTTTGTTTTATGGCTTTGTTGTAAAGCACTTTGGGTACCTTTTGGTTTTTGTAAAGGGCTATACAAATAAAATTTGATTGATTGATTGATTGATTGTCCCTTTTCAAGTTGATCCAAGAGGGTTTTTCGCATATGATGTGGTTCTGTTGGCTTCATCATACTGTGACCTCCAGCAGGCACTGGGGCGGTTTGCAGCCGAGTGTGGAGCGGTCGGGATGAGAGTTAGCACCTCCTAATCTGAGGCCATGGTTCTCTGCTGGACACCGGTGGATTGCTCCCTCTGAGTTGGGGGAGAGTTACTGCCTCAAGCGAGGGAGTTCAAATATCTCAGAGTTTTGTTCACGAGTGAGGGTAGAATGGATCTTGAGATGGATCAGCAGTTTGGTGTGGCTTCTGCAGTGATGCGGGCACTGCGCTGGGCCGTCGTGGTGAAGAAGGAGTTTTCGATTTACTGGTCCATCTACGTCCCAACCCTCACTTATGGTCATGAGCTCTGGGTAGTGACCAAAAGAATGAAATCGCGGATACAAGCAGCTGAAATGAGTTTCCTCCGTGGGGTGTCTGGGCTCAGCCTTAGAGATAGGGTAAGGAGCTCGGAGTAGAGTCGCTAATTCTTTGTGTTGAAAGGGGTCAGTTGAGGTGGTTCGGGCATCTGATCAGGATCCTCTTGGGTGCCTCCTGTTAGATGTGATCTGGGCACGTCCCACTGGTACAGTAGGAGGCCCCGCGGCAGACCCAGAACACACTGGAGGGATTAGGTATCTCATCTGGCCTGGGAACACCTTGGGGTCCCCCAGGAGGAGCTGGAAAGCGTTGCTGGGGAGAGGGATGTCTGGGGTGCTTTGCTTGGCCTGCTGCCCCCGCGACCCGGCCCCGGATAAGCATATGATAGATGGGTTTTAAAAAGTTTCTTTAGCTTCCAAAGTGGGAATATTTTCTCAGCACACAAAGGAACTGGAGATACATGCTTTTCACTGGAAAGGGTATAACAAATTGTAATCTGAAAAGTAACTAAAGCTGTAAGACAAACTTAGTGCAGTAAAAAGTACAATAATCGTCTCTGAGATGTAGTGGAGCAGTACTTCAGCACAGAACTTGAGTAAATGTACTTAGTTACATTCACCCGCTGACAGCACATGATATATGGGACAGGTTCCACCCGATCCTGCACCTCGACACCAGTCCGGCCTTTGACGTCTGACTGACTCAAAATTAGAAAATGTTTTGGGAGTAGACGACCAAACTGCATGAAGACTGCAATTGGTGGTCAGGCTGTGGGCTTCGAGTGGGAGAGCTGTTCATTCACAAAAAATGCCTCTTCAGTAATAGTATGAATTAAACTCCAGAGAGTTAATCTTTTTTTATCCCTATGAATTTTGCTTATAGTAGTCTCACACACATGAAGCTTATAGTTATTTTAGTTCCATATTATGGGTGTCAGTCAGAGTTCAGAGGATTATGATAATCAGATTCACGCTTGGAAAAGAAAAATCCTCTATTTCTTTTTTTTCCCCTCAGACTTTCAAGTCATTCCTCCGCTGATGAAGCTAAACTTCAGCAAAAATTCCTGGTCATTACATTAAGAGGATATGATGGAATTCACTATTATCAAATTCTTCATCTGATTTGGTCGAGCTCGAGCACAAACAGATGCAGTGTTGAACCTGCGTGGAGGGCGTCTGCATGCTAAGAGACTTGGAGTGGTCTTTCACTAATTAGCCAAACAGAATGACCGCAGAGCCCGCTGAATGAGGCCCTTTCATGGAACTGCTGAGCTGACTACACATCTCCTTTAGCGCTGGGGCTATGACAGGATGGAAAAACCTCATGTGTTCACACTTACAGAGGAATCTGCTGAAAGTGGAGCCTACTCTGCCACTTGTATTACGCTGCCTGTCAGACAAAATTTGACTTGACTTTCTCCTGTTTGCTTACTCTTTCATTTGTTTTTTTGTCATAGCTAGATGCTGTGCCTTTTATCTGGGCCATGCAACCTTCCCTGAACGATGAATCCGTCATGTCAACACTAAATAAACACCAGCATATCAGCTGAGAAGTTGTAGTCAGTATACAGGTGTGCACTCAACTGAAATTCGGATACATTTATGGTGTCTAGCTGTTCCAAGGCAAGAGAAGCAGCTCATGTAACTTACTGATCTGGCAGTGCACTCCTTCAAAGCCGGGCTGGCACTTGCAGACGTACTCATTGAAAACATCTCCCCGTCTGGTCGGAGTGATGATCTCACACGACCCATCGTTCTTGCAGGGGTTAGGACTGCACGGTCCTGAGAGAAGAGGAAGGAAAAGAGATTAGTTTAAAGTGTCTGATTAACTGCGCTCATCCTTCAAAATGTTCCACTTTTCCGTACCTATCTCTGTCAGGTTGCAGGTGTCTCCACCGAAACCATCGGCACAGATGCAGATGAATGGATCCTCTCCGATCCCCGTCACACATGTTCCTCCGTTAAGGCAAACATTCACTTCACAGTAGTCACCTGAGGAAATGAGAAAAACAGGAGGTGGACATTATAAAATCAAACCTTAACACAGTGAAAACAAACAACTACTGCAAATGCATTTCACATGTGACCCATTTGTTGTCCAGTGATGGTGAATTTAACTTGTTGCCATGGATACCAGACATCAGTTTCTCCACTGCCAACAGTGCAGTGCAGCTACAACACATGTTTTGAGTATTATGCTGTTTCTTGAATGGGTAAACTCTTAGCCTCCTGATCTTGTTAGGTTATCTCTCTCAACCCACATGTCTAAGCCTCCGCTAAACAGAGCAAGCTCCCATCCATTCTCCTAACACTGTCACAAGTAATTCTGGTATTATGAATGAATTATATATGTTAACTAGAGGAAAATAAGACAGATTGGGCCAAAAACAAAGAGTATCATAACAAAATCTTTCCAGAAAAACATTTAAAACAGCTGTAGGCAACATTCAGAGCATATCTGTGATTTAAAGTGTGAGTTGGCTGAGCTAGCAGCTAACGGTGCTAACAGTAGCAACAGTGCTGACAGAGCTATTAGTGGCACCTTTTACGCTGCCTGTTCAATGTGGGAATGTTGCGCTGTTATCCGCCTCACTGCTCTGTATAAAAGGTGAGACTGCAGAACAGATAGACAGAGTTGTCCCGCCTTTAAGATGGCAGCAGCGGTACTAACAGCGACCTCTGCTTAAAAGGGACAGCCAGCAGGACTGGGCAGGTGTGACATCTTGACAATGTATTATGTGTGTGACACACCGCCAGGAGATTTAAAAGCAGCTGGTAGCATGTAGCAGCTAACTCAAAGAAGAAGGACAGCAGCTGTCTGCAAATTGTGGAGACAATGAGGCGTGGGAGCTCCTTCTGGGCGCCATGTAACAGGGACGGTAACGATTGTTGTTGTCATGTTCTGCCATTGTTATTGTTTATTAAGTGCTGGCAATGTGTTTTTTACATGTCACACCAGAGGCCACAGGTGTTTTACCCGTCACCTCTTTTGCTTCCAGAATGCCAACATGCTATCTGAAATATCACACTGAGGCGGCATTATGCAAAGCTGTCTTTGATGTGGCCCTATTGCAGGATGTCTGTTTTATCAGGGCTAGTGTGGGGTGAACCAGAAGGTGGCCTTCTGCAACAACGCCATTTCACTATTGGGGATTGGGACAGCATTATCAGCATTAACCACCAGATGGGCGCAGTGCAGAGCAGAGTGGTGTCGATTAGTTAGCTAGTGGGATACACAAAGCGGCTACCTCCAAGGCTAAAAAATGAAGCCAACACGAAAGTGCCAAAAGCTGCAGTTGTCTGAACAGCAGCCACTTGAGGCTGGCTCCAGATGTCAGTCAAACACCTTAGAAACTCGTGTTAAAATGCCCAAGTTTACAGCAGAATTACACATGTTTACAATGTGTAAACAAACAAAACAATCATGACAATTGTACAGGGGATTAATTTCTATACACCTCACCTGTTTACATTTTATTAAGGCTTAAAGTAATGCATAGTTAAGGGTGAATTCTTTTAGTGCAGACTGCCTGCCAATAGTGTCCTCTACTTCTCATTCAGATCTGCCCCTCGCTCTACTGTGGCACCAGCCTCTCACCCAAATAATTTGGCTCTAAATAACCAAGATGCCAATGACTGAAATGCCAAACTCAAGGCCTTAAAACAGGAGTCCACAAACCATTAGGTGGCGTCACGGTAGCTACGTCCATTATATTTACAGTCTATGTAATACACACGCAGGGACTCACATGCACTAACATGCATGCACAGCCTGACCAGCTTACCACAACAAAGAACAATGCTCTGGATGTTGTATACAGCTCCTTTAGAAGGTGCCTGTCTTGCAATTTAGAAATGTGCTGCCATCAAGGTTGGGGTACTTACAAGAGACTGATTTAAAAAAAAGCTTCCTAAAATTACATTTAGCCCTGGTAAATATCTGTTAAACTCCACGTCTCCAGTTTGTAACACAGGCTTTCTGCTAAAATGCTCTAAAAGTCTGCCAAAATGATCCTGATGACATTAACAGGCTTCCCACAGGCTGAACAGTACTCTCTGTGACAAAAACAAAGGAGTGTGATGTTTAAAATTGGCTGTGTGCCCCTTAAATATCACAGTGATAATGCTGTGTTTGGGGTACATTTGTGCCATTGTCTGATCCCTTAGAGCTCAACCAGTACACTGAGTTTTAATCAGAATCTCTACAGAAAGGGAAAAAGGATCATCTGAGTTTCCTCTTTGTCGCTGCAGTGTCTGTATCACCAGTGGTGCCACAGCCTCAGCTGTGAGGCCCAAACTGCTGAGTCACAGATCCTGGCTGGATAAGGAAAATGATGGCATAGCCCTCAAGTGGGAGCGGCAGGACACCGATTTATGAGTCACACTGGAACTGTCAAAATTACCAAACCATAGCTTATAATCTTTGTGTTTTTATGTTTTTAAGCAGCCAGTTGAGTCACTAGCTGCCACGTCAGAGTCATCTTTGAAGCTCTGAGCAGCTCCAGGTGGAACTGCTGGACTTTGTTGTCATTGCCTTTGGCATTTGTGAGATAAAAACCTGAAGGAAATGTGTGAACACTGCAGACTTTCTTTTTGTATGCCTTAACAATGAGGCTTAGATTTATGATACAGAGTCAGTGAACATGGTTATGTCACTGTACTCAAAGTGTTTCATATACTAGGACTCATCTCTCAGTCACACCTCGAGGAACTGGGCAGACTGGCTTTGCTATGGAAGTGACATGTTTAAGCATGAGAACAAATCTGAGTGTTTTGACAGACAATGCAATTCACCAGAGGGAACAAATCATACAGAAAAAATGAGTTTTATATGGTTTAATAAATTTTTTTACAGTGGTGTTTAATGTGGAAACAAAGTCCTAAAAAATGACCTACAAATAAATGGTGGAATGTAATTAGTTTGTCTTTTACAGCTCTATATTTAAGGAATGGTGTCTTTATGAGCGGGAAAAGAAGCCGCAAGAACAGTTTGTGTTTCCTTTTGCATAGATACTGAAATAATATTTGGTAAGAGGTCGATTCTAATGGAAAATCAGCTTTTATACAGCCAGCATTGACAACAGAACATCTCTATGTGCAGGATTAAGAGCTTGCAGGATTAGCCAGGTTGCACAGATGCATGCAGCTCTCTCAGGAATGAGCAGTTACACAACATGACGGTGCAGCAGCTCCCAAGAAGCTCAGGACACTCGGCACACCTGACTGACAGGTGGGTGACAACGAGCAAACCAAAATAGACCCTGACGAACACCATGGCAGCAGACGAATGACACTCATCAGTCATGAAACACATCTGAATCAGAGCGTTTTAAGAGCTCCTGGTCGGCGGCACGTTTCCAGGTTGAATTAAATTTAGGTGAGTGGACAGCTGGTTCAGGTTGGCTCCAGACAGGAGCACATATGGTGTTATTTTCCTCCCCATCTGCACTTCCTCTTTGTGTGACCACAGAGACGTCCACAGGGATGATAATACAATAAAATATAAGCACAAATAAAATATGTACAAATCTATTGTTTACAGAAAATCCCCCCTGGAGATAAATCATTACATTTCACTACTGCAAGTAACATTTCTTCGTCAAACCTGCCTCTTACAATATAATCATTGTGTAAAATAGTAATGACAGAGTCTCACATGTAATAACAGAGTGGTCTCACATTTAATTACCTGCTCTGCCATGACAATAATAAATTGCCATGCTGGGATAAAGGATTTACAAATTACACACTGACTGCTTTCAGGGGAAAATAAACAGATTTTCATGACTGAACACTGAACTCAGTGCAAAGATAATTTGGTGATGGGAAATGATAAAGAATATTGTAATTATTATGTTAAAACAGCTGTGAAATTAAAGACTTAGGGCAAAGCAGCCCCAGTAGGTGGAGAGCCCGACCTGTTGCACATCTCCTCTTTTTGTCATTCATTAATGCCCACTCTTTTCCCATCACCAAGAGACTTTGAGACACAGAAGGAAAAACAAAAGCAGACTTCAGGAGCCAGTATAACCAACAGGCCTGTGAGCTCAACAGGTGAACTGACAGCGTAATGGGAAGGAAGTGGCACGGAAAATAAGACTATGTGGCATATTTCTGTGTCAGACTCCTTTTGTGGATTGCATGGAAAGCAAATGAATGAAATCTGGAGCTATAAGTAGAAAGCTGTGAGGTTACACAAGTCAACAACACAAACAAACAACAGGAGTTCTGTATGAAAGCGATTAACCAGATTTATGTAGGTGGTTTAAAAAGAAAAACACTTACCTCTGACTGAACACAGGCAAAGTAGAAGAATACATGTTGTTAAAGATGCTGTTAATACATTTCCAGGACGTTTCATGTTTGTTTCTCCTCACTTTTGTTTGTTTGTCCCGCACAGTTGTTTGTTCGGAGCGACGCGGTGTCTCTAAACTCCTCACCGGTGCTGCCTTTGCGTGCTGTAGGAAATATCGGAATCTCGACCAGGATTTAAAGGAAGGGCCAAGTGATGAATGAGGGAGCTGGGATTTTTCGATAATACCCGAGTTAAGGACTTGTGACGTTATAGGGGCGGAGAACTCGAGGCCAAGTCGGTAAACAGATTGAGGCAGTAAGAAGTTTCCGAGCATTTTAATTCATGGTATTGTCTGATGTTTGTGCATTTCTTTATTTTTTTCTCTTCGTTTAATTGAAATGTACCTTGTTTTTTGGTCATTCTTACAACTTGAAACTAAATCTTCAAATTCAGTTTAGCTTAGATGCTTATTTTTGCCATTTTAAAATTTCTATATTTCTATTTTTTTTATATATATGTTTACATATGTTAACCTAATCAAACTACAGTTACAGGGTTTAATAAATTAACTTTTTTCCATTCAATATAAATCTGGAACCTGTGTGATCTAAAATTTAGGTCATTGCACTGATCACACATTTTATTTAGGCTAGTTGTCGTTCCCAATCTCAATGTACAATATACGACTGTATTGCTAAATAACCTGTTTTATCATAAGCATTTGAAGGCACCACTCTCCTCAGTACTGCAGACTACAGGGGATTTGAATGAGCCTCTATCTATCTGTTTGCAACTGATTTAAACTAATGATGAAACTATCTGCTGCTCAGACTGACATTTGAACACACATTCATTAAATTATTGTCATGTTTCACCTACAGCTTTATCTGTGAGATCCCACCCCACTCCCAACATCCAATCTGGGAGAGAAGCGTGAAAATTGGAGGGATTTAACAGTTTGGTACTTTGGATTAATCCCCGTGGGAAAACTCTGCATTTTACCCCTGCCAACTATTTAGGAACACAGCAGGCGGGCACAGCTCTGGGGCTTAGTCCTTTGGTTAGGAAAGTATTACTAATGCCACACATTAGGATACTATAACTTTGGATTAAATGGCAAGAAATAGTTTACTGTCAGACCAGTTATTGTACTATCATAAAGCTACAGAGGTGTGACACATCTTGTTGCCAACTAGAGGAATTCAACTCTAACCTCACATTTTATGGTAGAAGGGTTTATGACTGTTGTAAATAGACATATTAAGGTCATATAGCCCACTGCAGGCTGTATGGGTGGCATATAGACCTGTGCTCTGAGAGTGCAGACATAAAACCATCAGTAGAATACTGTAGAAAGTGCATTATTGTTCTGATTTCTAAGGGAACCTGTGTATTAAACTTAATTTTCCTGATAAAGGCTACGAATTTACCAGCCTGGGAACCAGATGAATCTGCTGGCTCGTTAATATTTACTCCTGCAGATGCCAGATAATTAGTATTTGTGTGTTAGTGTGGTGATGCCAGGGAAGGATTGTAGGCTGCATCACTCCAGTGAAGAGCTTTATTTAAGAATCTGCTCAACTCTGTCGCCATCAGGTGGATATGATAAGCTAGTGTAATTGCAACAGAGGCTGCATGTTCTCGAGTTTGTTTGAGTAAGACTACACTGCTGGCCAGAGAGAATTTAAGACTACTTGGTTACTTTAAAGCTATGGTTAATTGCATATCTATACACTAAGTAACAAGCAAGAGGATGTAAGGCTGTCTGAGTCACCAAGTCTCTCTGAAATCATATTCTGATTTTATCTGAGCTGTCTATTTAATTGCTATCTTGTTGATTTTAAGTCTCATTTATCATCTTAATTCTAGTTTTGGCCATTTTTAAAAATCTTTTACCTTGGTGACATGTCATGACATTTTAGTTTGTTTCAGTCTCCTTGTGTTTTTAATGAGTTTTATTGCAAAGTGCTTTGTAACTGTGTTTTGAAAGGTGCTACTTAAATAAAGTTTCCTTTTGTAAAATCAAGAATATTTGTATCCAGTTTTAACAGGATTACACAACGCATATTCACAACAGGTAGTAAACTTAAAGCATATGCATGATGGGGAGCAAAGCTGAACCTAAATCACAATCTTCCCCATTCTCTGTCCCCTTAATAACAGCTGGAATATCGTCAGTAGGACAGTCCTCCATCTCCTGAATGGTGCAAAAACAGATGAGCTTAAAGTCAGGCTCAATATTAAAAGACAGGAAAAGGCAGGACCAGAATGATGGGGTTAAGTTTTTTTTTTTTTTTTTTTTTAAAAAAGCTCTTGCACATACTTGCCACACCTTTAAGTGCATGTGGAGGCCTGTTCCCTTTAAATTTAAAGTGCATCAGCTGTGTTTTCTGACGAAGAAATCGTAAAGATATTTGCAAGCCAACAAATATAACATTAACTACTTGCAGATGCAAATACACGGAGGTCTGTGTTGTGTAACATGTTTCAGCTCACGTTTCTGTCACGTTCAGGAAAGGATTTTTGTTAAAAATGTGTGCGGCTTTCGGTAATATACTGCAACATTTATCTCTAGAACACAGTCATAAAAAAGAAATATGTTGTAATACAAAAATATATGATAACACCAAAAGATGAATTACAATAACAAAGGAAATATGACTGTGTGACAAATGATATAGTACCGTTTCTCATAGAAGGGGCGTGGCAGCTGAGCTCCCGTGTTACGTCATTGCCCCGTTAGCCAATGAGAGAGCCGGTATGCAAATTCCAGATTCTTCCAGGACATGTCAGGGCTGCTGTTGCTGGTTCAGCTAGTGCTGCTAGCTCCCGCTCTGTGAATCAGAGGGCGTCCTACACATCCAGCAGCTATGGTTTAAAGGCACACAAAGCAACACAAACACAACAAACAAACGACATGCCACGAATATAAAATAAGACGCGTCGCTTTTGAGCAGCAGAAGGAGGTGATTCATCTCTTCTTAGCCGAGGTAAGTGAGCTAAAGATGCTGCTGCTGTGTGGTTTGGTTTCGCTGCTCGGATGATGCTACATCATTAGACCGATAATTAACGGTAGAGAAATGGACCGTTGGAGACTCTCCGGTGCTGTGCTTGTCATGATAGGCTACATAACAGTAATTTTAAGTAGAAAACAGGTTTAGCTGTGCTGCTTTTTGTCTGTTCTTTGCTTTAATGTGAAGTTACTGCGCAAAAATATTCAGGGTGGCCAGCAAACTCAAAGAGGCGACATGGTTTTCATTTTCTGGAGCAGCAGGGTGAGCGAAGATGCGGCGGGGGTTGTTGGCCTGCTCTCACACAAACATAACACACATGCACAGGTTAACTTCTTTTATTTTCGCGACCAGAAATGTGCCTATTTATAACCGTTTTCCCTGCTATGTTAGCTAGCTGTCGGGAACTAACGTCAGTGTGCGCCCTTGTGTCTGTAAACTCCTCTCTGGCTTGTTGTGAGTCGTGACAAAGACGGAAGAGCTAATGTTAGCAGCTGCTCTGATGCCAGAGAGGATCGTTTATTAAGTGACACAGCGTGGCTTTAAAATACACACACTTTCTCCTGGCATTAGCCAACACAACTGCCAGATACAGTTACCTTACACACTGGGTTTGTTTACAGTGGATGACACGGGTATTAGCTGTGTGTGCACGGTTATTTAATTAACCCTAATTGTATGCAGCTGGGGATCACTGTGGAGCTGAGTTGTGTTTACAGGTGGTGTTTGTATAAATCCATCACTTTTAGAAGACAGAGGCTAAGTTTTGCAGATGATTATCTTGAAATCACACTTTATGGTAGCCTCCTCTGGTGACACAACACCTATAAATGAATGGAGCAGACACTATCAGGTATTCAGATATATGTATAACTGATGCTAATGTGTATATTATGTCTTATTATTTACATGATAAATGTGATCGTTCACCAGATTGGTAGAAACCAGGAAACACTTTATGGCTGTATAGGAACAGAAACAGGTGGGTACATAGATAAATATATCTTCCTGTGATACCACATAAGGTGATATGAGGTCAACGACACGGGTGTTAAGTGATAATAAATTCAGGCAGACTGAATGTGTCAGTGTTTTATGATTGAGCTGAACAAGTTATTAAAATTAGAATGACCTAAATGGAGAAAAGCAATAAATTGTCATACATTTGAAACCTTAAATAGTGTTTTTTCTTGATGTGCAAAACCTGTAATATGAAATACCTTTCTGAGAGCCCTGCAGGTGGAGTTTATATTCCTGTATTTACTACCCTTTTTGTACTCTTTATACCTGTTTGTGTACACTTTATCTTTTACTGTTTGTTGCTTGTGTATTTCTGACTTTTTGCACAACAATTCCTATGTACCTAAACTGCATACAGGTGTACAAATGGCAAATGAAGTTATCTTATCTTAACCAATATCAGAATCCGTAATCATCCCAGCACTAAACTAAATTACTGTGGTGACGTGTGGAAGAAAAACAGTCTCTCAGGTCCATTTCTATTGCTGGTTCATATGAGTTTATTCAGCGGAAACAGAAGTTCACGGCAAGGATGTAGACGTCTCTCTGAAGATCAACATCAGAGCAAGGTTTTATAGCATTACATCAAGGCTTGTCTAAAACAATGGGATGTGGGTTTGGCTAATCAAGAGGTCTGAGTGACAACACAGGCGACTAAAACTCAGGAAACCCTGGACAGGCAAATTAACAATACAGTGTGATATAATCTGCCCTAATCTCTTCAAAACCTCAAAGACTGTCTTCCTGGATCAGACGTTCAAGAGTTACACACAGTTATCTGTTAATCAATATTAAATAGTTTGTCACAGCACAGAGCAGTTGTCATACAGAACAGCCGGAAGTTTATCAGGCGAACAAGAATGCAGTGAAGACACGATAACACTGAAACAAGATAGATAATACTTTTTCTTCTGCACATGCTCAATGGTGCGTTTTATCTAGAGCTAGATTGTGACAAGACACTGAAAAAGCATCATAACAATGCCTGTTTTCGATGGTACTTTCAAGTTGAAAATAATACTGGTCAGTTACTGTAATCATGTGCTAAATGCATTTTCTGTGTTTCTCTTCAGGTTTGACCACATCACTGTGACTTCACCTCTTCACATTTTTAGACTTTTGGAACGAGAAGGCTAACTTCAGCTTATTTTGTAAGTAAAAGACACGTTTTCAGCATTACATTTCATTCTTGCACCTATAGCAGCAACACACAGTTACAGCATTTTTTATGGCAACAACAGTGGAAACACTGTTTTCTATTTTTGTGAAATGCTGTGCGACAACTTCTCTTTTTTAGTGGTGACAGGAGACACTCTGGCCTTTATGACTCTTTACAGTTCCTGTTTTTTTTTATTTCACAGCTCAGACGACTTTGTTTTGAACATATGTAAATTTTAAGTAAATATGTCAAGGTACATCTGTATTGGTGCATTGCACTAGAAGCAATGTGTGCAGTGTGTCTGCTAAATGTAATGCGTTATTTAAAGTAATGTCAGCACCCTTTTGCTTCTCTGTAGTAGTGAGACTTCATATTGGCACTTCATAAGCTGTAATGTAATTAAGGTGAGTGTATTAAATAAGTTATTGCTTTATCTGACTGAGCTGCCCTCACTCTATATTCCCACAGATCTGTCGCTGCAGCGCCTTGGGCACCAAGAGGAATATTTAGGTCAGTCTGACATCATCAGATATGTCTCTTCCCTGTGTCTGTGCTTTATTCCATCTCTGACTTAATCACAGTTACCACAAACTCAGAAAAATTTATTATGTACAAGTCAGGGATGCTTTTTATTGAATTAATAGTTAAGGAGTACCAGTTTCTTTTTAAGAATGCAGTTCTTAGTTCATTGGCTGTGTATTTGTAAATGTAAATGATTGTTACTGAAATTTGAAATTAAGGTTCATTTGTGCTTCACAAGGGAAAACATTCAAACCAATGTGGGCCATTGTTTTTGCTTTTCAGAATAATCATGAACTCCCACGAGTCAGACGTGCACACCATCTCTCCGGAGCTGCCAGCAATGTTCGACGGCATGAAGCTGGCGGCGGTGGCCACGGTGCTCTACATCATCGTCCGCTGTTTGAACCTCAAGAGCCCCACCGCACCCCCAGACCTTACTTACCAGGACACGCCTCTCAACCGCTTCCTGCTCAAGTCCTGTCCTCAGCTGACCAAAGAGTGAGTTGCTGTTCTCAGCTCTGTGTCTGTCACTCAAGGCGTTACCATGGAAATGGCACTGCTTGTCAGCCATCTGGGGCTGTGAGTGAAGGTAGCAGTTTGTCTGGCGGGGGTCCCATCTGTCATCAGTGTTCCTGAGTGTGTCTGTACCAGAGATGTCTGGCTTCACCGTCAGCTCTAGCATGAATTAAACACCAGGCTGTGTTTTCGGGATTATCCCAAAGGTAGACTGGGTTTGTCACACTTGCATTACAAATATAGACTCGTTCACCGCAGGGCAAGAGCATTTGCATATATGACGATCCAAGTCTCCCCCTCAAGCTAACTCTGATGTTGATTATAATTTGAATCTTCCATGCGGGATAATGATAAGTGATGCAAACCAGTGGTTGTTGGTGCGGGTCACTGGGAGGCAGGTCCTCCCTGTGGAGGCTAAACCAGGTTAGCAGCTGTCCTCTAATGTCCTGTAGGTTGTAGGAAACCCTCTATCTGCCTTTTAAACAAATTATTAACCTGATTGTTCTTCCTGAGTGAGTGTCTCTGTCTATGTCCTTTGGTCTGCTGGTGTTGTAACACTGTCAGCTCTGTAGGTTGTTTTCCTTTAAGCCTTCATCACGAGTGTCTGCTTATATAACCGATTGTTACCGAGCCCTTTGCCTTTCAGCTGCAGTGTCAGTGAATCATAAGGCCACACTGATGTTTACATTTGTGTCTGGCTTGTTACCATTCCCTCCTGAATGGCCGTATTTTGTTCACAGACACGTATGCCCCACTGTGAAGTTAAACTGAGATGACTTAAATGCTGGGCCTTGTTCTCAGAATGTTGACTTGATGATTTGACATGAGTCTGTTTTTTTTGGCTCTTCAAAGCTGGCTTAATTTTTATCTAAAACTCCTATCATAACAACAAGTCCTTGAATCCAAACCTGCAAAAGGGCAGGCTTATTGACAGTTTCCTGGATCATCATGACCCAGACCGCTAACCTTGAACCATATGAAGTCATTTTCAGATAAGAATGACTCGCTTGCTTACATTCACAATGAAAGAGTGTTAATATAATACTGATTTTTGATGAGAACGTACAGGTCATTGTAAAATCACCATGATCTAAAATAAAAAATCAAACTATACTTAAAAAAATTTCAATTTATAAAATGAAATAAATGAAAGTTTGTAAAGAAAAAAGAACCAAACGAAAATTTAGTTTGAGAAATTGTGATGAAAGAAAAAGAATAAACTCAACTCAACATCACTTGCAGACTCTTTATCAGTAATGAGAGTGTGGAGACATTGTGAATCACAACATGGAACAAAATTACACTTATAACAATTCAAGAACACATAAACTGAGTTTTTGAATCAATACATTGCCTCAGTGCATGCTGGGATGATTCTCAACACATTTACCTCATGTGACTGCGATCACATTTACAGCACTCAGCCAATCTTATCAATACTGCTCATGGTATCAGCTCTCCACAGATGTTTATTTCAAAATAAGAACACACTGTTACCTAAGATGACTTCATCCAGGAATTACAAAGCAACCCTCAATCTGCTTTCAAAGAACCAAATTAGCTGGATGAGAATAAATAGGATTAGTTTACCTGATATCAGCTTGTTAGCCTGAATTAGTTAAGCTGCATTTGAAGAACATGGCCTAAGAATCTGTCGACATTGTTGATGTTGGCATTATCTGTGTTGTTGAGAAGTCACGTTCGCGACCCTGCTGTGGTGTTGTGTAACAGAGATCAATTACACAACGCAAAACATAGGAGGGGTGGTGTGAGGTTAACAGCGTCAACAGCAATTTTGTTTAACTGTGTTTGGGAACATGCACGCAGGGATGTCCGCTAACAGAGAGGACAATACAGAACAAAGAACATTGACTTTTTGAGAACGAAAAAGGCCTCAGCTGATTGTTAAGGATAGTGTTAAAGATTCTACAGCTTCTTTAAAGTTTCTTCCTTGATGTTAAAGCAGCAATGATGTTACAAGTGCATATATCCAGACCAAAACTGAGCAAAACATAGTGAAATAGAGTCTTACAATAACAAGAGTCAAGAGGGAAATGAAAAGATAAAAGCCAACAATAAAGGTTGCCTGTGACTTTACTTCTGGACTTTGATCTGGACTTCACACATTTGCTTCATCAAACCACACTGACACATCTGTTTCCTTTTTCCGTTACCTAATAGATACGAGGGACAACAGCTCACATCTCCGTGTTTACCACTTTCTAAAAACAGACTCTGAGATTCAAAGTCAAACAAAAGACTCTCTTGCTGTCACTCCCAAGAAACAAAGACTCGACAACAAGTTAATTTTTAGAATCATGCAAGTTTGACAAGGTTTGTTTACATCAGTAATATCTGTAAATTGCCAATGATAAGTTGAGGGACACAAATGCTCCTCAGTTATATGTACAGTATACACATAAGTGTAGATTTTGGGATTGGGCAGGGGAAATGCCCCTCTTAGTATTTAGCATGTGCATTTTTCCACCCTATTAAAAAATTAAAGTAGCAGGGGACTTTTATTTTGATGGAATTAAAGACATTTACACCATAAATTAATGCAGGAAACACACTAAATGGTTAATAAAGTTCACCAGAATTCAAGAAATGAACCCTTTGCGGCTCAGGTTTCCTGGGAGAGAACCTCCAAACCTTTGTTTCATATTTGTCCCCCACAGTGTGGAAACAAAACCAGCGCCCTTGCATATACATACCTATAGTTTGATTGTCAAAAAGTTAATTAATATGGCCTTTTAATGGGGATTTATTTTAACTGTAGAATAAAAGAAAAACACCATCAGAGAAGCTGTTTGTGTTTTAAGTTGTCTGTTGCCTCCCATTGATGCACTCAGCTAACCTGGCAGCGTGCTTATCCTCCTATCCACATTACAACAACGAGGTTATCCTCTTCCAGTAGTCACTGATTAAGCCTGTTGAGTACCTTCTAGAAAACTGTGGTTAAGCTTCACCTTACAGTGCGTGCTGGAAGTGATTACATTATCACCAAATGGAAGTGCTACTGCTTTTTGATTGACAGCTGTCTTATGTAAGAGCGTATTTTCAAGGTGCAGTAATTATTGAGAAGCACAGTAAGAGATGAGGCAACACATAAGTGAAGGGCTTGTGTAACTGTTGATGTATTTGAACCCTTCTACTTTCTACTGATACTTATTGTCCATGTGTTTTGGTCCATGCACACAACTAGTGTCCACGTTGCATCTGTGCTTTAGTTTGTAGTCGTGCTGATGTTGTTTCTTATCTCGGCACCTCCAAGTCGACAAGTCTGACAAGATTTCAGATGTTATATAATGTAAGAAAAGTGAGAAAGAGGCACTGAAATATTTGCTAACGTGTCATTCCTTGCAAACGCTGAACAAGTCGTATTTTTACTGTTAAAAGTTTGTGTTCGTCGATTGAGCCCGATTTGTCTTTAACTGAACATGTTAACAAAAATGTTCCTAAATCCCCGTTAAATAACCTCTCTCTGTACTGAATGACAGTGTCACATGAACTGAACATTAATTCATCATCTTTAATATGGCTGCAACATTTCATGGAAAGCAGACAAATTATTGTTTTGGCTGTTATTCCTTCAGCTCTGATCAGCCATGGTTACAGTATTGCTTTGACATGGCTTTCCTTTACACGATAGGATAGACAGCTAATAAAAAACAGCTCCATAAAGGGGGTTTTCCTGTCAAGTTGTTCACATGCTTTTTGTCTCAGCGTGGAAAAAAAGATGGTGATTCATGATAATGCACAACATAAGGCACAATGTTTGAAAGAAATATTACGTAATCCAAAAACTTGACTCCTACAGCTAACTCCTACAGAGGTGTAACTGGAACTCAAGCACAAGCTCAGCATAACTTAACAAAATATTAAACAAACAGACATTAAACACTGGTGTCTGTCGGGAGCATGGGGCAGTCTTTAAAAGCTGCAACAGTATGTATGCAAACCGTGTGCCAGAATGTTCATGCCTGTGTCATAAACCACCAGTGCAAATGTATCTGTCTGCTGAGGACAGCATTGTGTTAATGTAATTTGAGCACCAACCTTGAACTGTTTTAGAGTGCATTAGTGGAACGAGCTCATGTTTCCGGATCAAATTTAATAGCAAAGTTCAATTTTGTGTTTTCCAGGTACATTCCTCCCTTACTGTGGGGCAAGAGCGGTCACCTCCAGACGGCACTGTATGGTAAACTTGGCAGGGTGAGCTCACCTCATCCCAGTGGAGTCAGGAAGTACTTACCCATGCAGGACGGGGCCACTGCGACCTTTGACCTGTTTGAGCCAGTGGGGGACCATCGAACAGGAGGTGATGCATTTTATTAAGATCTAGTTTTTATTTACCCACATTTTGTTTTTGTTGGTTGTTGCTTTTTGGATGATACATATTAGATGATGCCATTAGGCTCCTTACAGCCACGCCAAACATAGAAGTGTCATATTTTTTATTTGTTAGTTGTTAATTGTAAATCTACAGCTGCTTTTCTGTAACCTGTCCTGGAGGAGGGATCCATCCTCTGCTGATCTTCCTAAGGGTTCTCACATTTTGTTGAGTGTTTAATTGTCCAATTTGATGGTCAGGGATAGAGGGTGTCAGTGCGACTTGGGCTACGTGAACAAAGTTAAGACGTTGAAAACAGGTAGCTGACATAAATTTACTAGACGTATTATATCGATCTTTAAATATTAAAGTTTTCCAGTTCAGTTTACAGAAAATCAAATGACTTTTACAGACCTAGTGGAAGTAAGAGCATCTTCAGCGCCTGTACTGTGACGTATTTTCCGGTGAAACTGAATATTTCATCCGTGTACAGTTACAAGAAGGACTTAAATCAAATTCTTAGCATTTGATTCGACAACTATAAGTGGGCAGGTTTAGAGTAAGGCAGAGCTACAGCTAAATGTGTAGAAAAACCCAGATACAGGATCCCAAGATGGTGTCTGTACATCGCGATGGAATGCACTCACTTGGCGCATACATCAAAAAAAGGGTTTACTTCCGTGTGTGGCCCATTAACTATTCTACCACTGGGCTCACCAGTAAGTTACCACTTGGCTCATAGACTTTATATTGTAATGACTTTACAGATTTTCACAATGCTTTTCTCGGCTTGAGGAAAGTCTTACAAATATTAAACCTCCATGGATTAAAAATCCACAATAGAAAGAGCCATAATTGACCTTGTCTGAAGTTCGAGGTGTCCTGTCAACAGTTTTAAAGACATCTCTCTGTAAGGTTGGTCTGTGAGCAAAATGCTTTTTGGGCTGCAGGAGGTTTTTCACTGCAGTACTGTGAGTGGCCACGGGGAAAATTTTGCTGCAAGGCTAAGCAGCATTCCTTGAGGCCTGGCTACAGTGACCTTAGCCACACTGGTTTTGAAATGAAAACAGGTTTGATCATGTCAGAACAGTGAGGCCTTGAGACTGTAATGCCAACAGCATACTAGTATCCATCAGGGAGAGACAAATGAAGTCCGTAGTATGCTCCATGTTGTGTTAATGTTAGCTGCTAAAGCAGTCCACTGTAAAATGCCTTGCACATAATCTGGAGCTGTCGCGGATACCCCTCAATGAATAAATTCTAGCTAACAGGCTAGTATTCACAGTATTTTGGGGAAATGAAGACACACTAACGTACCATGCAGTTGGTAGCTCGCTAACTAGGTCTGTGCAGCTAAATTTGCTGCTTGATTTATGGCTGAATGTATATACATATATTATTGGTTGAAACTGGTTGGTATTAGCTTATATAAGCACACGTCATATTTTGTTTTACAGGAAGAATACATGATTGGATTTTGATATCAACATACGCGGAAAATCTTTTTTTTTTGTAATTTCTTTTGGTATATATTGTTCAGTCGGTGCACAAAATGTCGGGGGATATGATCTAAAAGGGTTTAAAAGGTATTTTTCATTTTGTCTTGACTTTAAGTGATTGATGTTTGAATGAGACACAACATGTTTGTAATGCAGTTGTGTGAGGGCAGTTTTAAAGATGGATTCCTTTCTTTGAATATCTCAGCTGAACTCTGACCCCACCCTCTTAACTTTGGTCTTGTGATCGTCTCAGAAAGCTTAAGACTCACATGACATTGGAATCCTAAATAACAGCGTTGCTATTTCTGCTTTGTTTTGCTAAAGCTATATATGACAGACAAAAAGCTGTGTCCTTTATTTTAAATCAACTGCTCTGCTTTGCCTTGCTGCTTTTAATCTGATGACGTGTTGTTCAGGAGAGTGACAAACTCTGTGCTAATATCTCCTTGATCCCTCTGCCTGTTTCACCAGATGACATCACCATGGTGATATGCCCCGGTATCGGTAACCATAGTGAGAAGCATTACATCCGGACGTTTGTGGATCATGCCCAGAAGGAAGGTTATCGCTGTGCCGTGCTGAACCACCTGGGAGCTCTTCCCAACATCGAGCTCACCTCTCCACGCATGTTTACCTATGGTGAGGCCAAGGAGCGGACTCTAGTTTCACTCTCCTGTCACCTCTGAATCACCTTTTCATAATCAGAATAGCTAGGAATGACAACCCAGTTTTTGAAAACAATAAACAGGATTTGATTTGGTCTGATGATCAGAAATACTGCATCATCATCTTTGGCTCAGCCTGCTGCTCTTATCCAATTGTCTGGTTTGAGGTTGAGGCTTAAGAGCTCTGACCAGAAGCCATTCTCATAGCAGTGAAAGCAACTGAAATATAAGTTCAAAGCAGTTCACAAAATATCCTTTGGTAGCTCCTTAAGTTCATTTGGGTGTAATCTGATTTAGTTAAAGGTATTTTAAGGTATTTAGTGTAGGCAAATCTTTATAAATCATGTCAAGGTAAAAGCTAAAAGGCTATAAGAGCTGGTGGGAGAACCTAAAGCTCCAAGAATAATAGATAAAAAAGAAATTTAAGACCTGAGCTTATTTTAAGAGTATGATAGAGACACGAATTTAATGCCCTGAGCCAAAGGCACCTTCAGCTGGAACTGCTGAGCAGAGAAAAAAACACCCCGTCCTACAGAGGTGTTATGTATTGATTGGTAACTCCAGCACTGTTTCCCTCACAGGGTGCACATGGGAGTTTGCAGCCATGGTCGGCTACATCAAGCGGACGTATCCTCAGACCCAGCTGATCGTGGTGGGTTTCAGCCTGGGCGGAAACATTGTTTGTAAGTTCCTGGGCGAGAACAGGACGAACCAGGAGCGAGTGCTGTGTTGTGTCAGCGTCTGTCAGGGGTACAGCGCTCTCAGGTGGGTCATCGTCCTCTCATCTCTTAATTAAAATGCTTTGTATCATCAAAGCCCCTTCATAACACTGGCACTTGATGTTCACACGTTTCTAAATATAAATGAAGCTCAGCGTAATGCTACAAAATGATGAGTGCTTGCTTTATATAATCACTTGTTGAGTTTAAAGTCTACTAAGCATCTATTGTCAGCTGTTTAATCCATCAGCTAGTCTGTTTACTATAGACCATATCACAGTGTTTGCTTACAGTAACTTCCGGGTTGAACACCTCCATGTCATGTACATAAAAGTGATGCTGCTTTAATTGGTGCGTTTTGACACCTAAAAATACCCACCTAAAAAACAAATAGCAGTTTAAGTGTACGCTATACCTGAAGTATTTTCTTCGCTTTACCTTGTGGTCAGACAGCCTTTTCTGATGGAGAACTGAAGCCGTTATCTCAAAGCCACCAGACTCCATTGACAAAAACAGTAATTTTACCTTGCAGAACACGAGAGATGTTGGTTTGCTGCTGCGTTGATTGGTTACTGTGTAAGGTAAAGTGAAGAAAATATTCCAATTACAGTGGACAGTGAAACTGATAATGATTTGTAGGTGGCTAAAATATGTTTTGCCGCAACTCCTGTCCACAGCAGTACATTGTTTAACTTCCATGCCCGTAGATCTTGAAGCTAGCATGCAGGTCTGAAAGCTGGAGACTAACAGACCCAGCCAAAGGTTGGAAGTTAGCAGGCTGAGCAGAGCAGAAGGCTGGAGGCTGGTAGACTGCTGTTCTGTCCCCTTTGGTGCCCTACTCCAGCAGGTGGATTCAGGGTAGGCCCAGGCCTCAAGCAGTCCAGATTTAGAGTTCAGTGGCAATCCAATAACATCTGATAAAAATATAGCATCCAGACTGCAGGAAATGCGTTGGTCTTGAGGAGTACCACTCATTTAGGTTTAAATGACATAGAATATCACACATAAAAACTCAGACCAGGTACTGAGACCCACACAAAGGACTGACCAGGCTGCTGATCAAGTTTATCAAAGATGCTAGCAAAGTGACATAGTACATAAAATGAGCACAGCAGAAATGTTAGATAGGTAGGACCATAGTGTTTAACTCAGTATCTTTAAATGTTCCAGTTATGACCGAAAATGACAACAGAAATAAACAGATTTGGTGATTTCATAATCACTGCAGTTGAAATAAACTGCCATTTTTCTGTCTCAGTGATTGTTGTTGTTAGGGCAGTGTCACAATGATTCGGTTTGTTTTTGTCTTAATTGATAGCTAGCAGCCCTGTGACAGTCTGCTGACCTGTCCAGTGTGTATCCTGCCTCTAATGTCAGCTGGGATAGCCTCCAGCCCCCCATGAACCCTAACAGGATAAGCAGTTATGGAAAATGAATGAATAGATAGCACTTTTTGGCAAAAGAATTCATTTTGAAGACTTTTTTTCTATTTGTACACAAACAACAAGGCAGACATGCTTTAAAAATTTGTCCCGAGGGCCATTCTCAAAGTGTTTGTTTCTGCTCAGTCATGGTTCATCCACTCATTTTCCACAGTTTGCTTTAACTTTGCAGTGTGGCTGGCTTGTGTGTGTTTGGGCTGTTTATTTCTATAATACGCGTCTTTGTTTAAATCTCTCTCATTTGATCAGAGGGGCACAAAGAGCAGAAGTGTCTGCCAGTAAAATGCAATGAACTGAACCAGCTGTCTGACAACATGTTTAGAATAAACATTTTGTGCACATAGTCTGACATTTTTGCATCAGGCAGGACAAACAAATGTATTAAGGTGGTGTTTCTACACCAGCAGTACATGTGGGTGTAGAGCAGACTCTGTCGCCTGTGCTCATGTTGGACCGAGCCACACCTTCTGTGCTTTAGATGCAGCCAGCGTCTGTTGGCAGAGATGACAGGCTGGGTCTGTTAAAGTTTGGATGAAGGCAGCGGAGAGGGATGTGTGTTGTAGAGACTGGCCTTTTGTGAAATTGGATGCAGTTTTTTCCCTGCATCTCTTTAGAGCTGTAGCTCTACCTCTTTTCCAAATTTAAAATCATACTTTGAATTATTTTTATAGATGTAATCTACTTTGAAAGGCACTGAGATGCCAAAAAGCAAAAGAAAAACTTTGTATCTAATGGTCAGTTATTTGTTAAGTATCTTTGGTTGTTGTGTTGGTTTAGTCTGTCTCTGTCAGTGAGCTGCATGTTAATGCCTGACACCATTGCTGCTCTCCACCAGCGTGACTCTTTGTCCAGAGGATTACACAGGACATTTAGTGTGTTGTTGGAATGCAGACAGGCTGCACAAAGCTAACTTCCTGTGTGTTTATCTTTTTCTCTCAGGGCACAGGAAACATTCCTACAGTGGGACCAGTTCAGACGCTTCTATAATTTTCTCATGGCTGACAACATGAAGAAAATCATCCTCTCACACAGGTATCACTGCAGTACAAGTTTTAGTTTCCCCTATAGTTTTTTCAGTACTGTAAAGTTCTATCCACATCTTGTTTGTTGGTGTTTGCCAAAAAACAGTACTCTAACTTCACACCTTTAGTTACATAACAGACATTCCCAGAGCTTCAACATAAAACTGTCTCACCTCGTATACAGAAAAGAGTCTCCAGTGACACTCATTCTGAGATTGTGTAGGACTGTAGAGGCAGGCCACGGATAGCAGGTTGAGACAGTTACTTTAGTCCTGCTCTAAGAGAATATGGCTTAGGTTTGATGAGTGTTGCACCTAAAAGTAAGGGACTGTATGAAAATTATGAGAAAGGGAGAGGGTCAGAATAGATAGAGGATTATGTATTTTTTCTTTTTTGCTGAAGGGAAGGTGGTGTCTGTTTTGGAAGAGTAGGAAAGGTAATTTCTTACACCATTGTTGAAAAAAAGAATCAAATACCAAAAAAGTAAAAAGTGTTATACTGGTACATATCAAGGTTTAATGTTCAGGTTAAGTTTACAAAGCGTACACCATCTGAAAGACGCTGTATGCAACATTCAGAGCATATCTAAGATTCAGAGTCTAGAGCGGAATTGTTTGCACATCGCTCTCTACGTGGAGGTGGTTAGCAGCAAGCGATGCTTACTCTATAAACAGAGCTAACAATGGTAAGAGTCCTGACAGTGTTACCTGGGGGAAATCAGAGGTTGGGCACTGTGTCCAGCAAGGATACCATCCGGATATTAGTAGTAACTGTCGTCTGAGTGCAGCGTGGCAGTGATTAGCTAGCCAATGCGACACACAAACAGGGACTTGCATACACACACATGTGCGACTGGACTGGCTTACCACAACAAAGAAAAGAGAAGCTTGGATTACGACACACACAGAGGGAGCATGACTTCACTCAGGATGCCATTGCGCCACTGTATCTTTACATAGCAAATAGTGGTTGGGTGCTGTATTGATGCTCTGAATGTCACATACAGAACCTTTAACCTGTCATATTTATGAGAGATATTGGTCAGAGGCTGTTGCAGTTTTTTTCTAAGTTGAAGACAAGGTCAAAATGAAATATTAATAAACATTAAGGAGGGTTTTTCTTTTTAAAACATGTTTAACACATGGTTCAGCCCCCTCCATACCCCAGTAATTTTAATGCAGCCCCTTACTGCATTGCACTAGTGGTGGAGTAGTTTACTGCACACTGAGCAGTCATTGATTTCAACATGTTTTATGAATAGTTTGTGTGGGTGAATGTATTAATGTATTTTTTCATATTACAGGCACAGTCTGTTTGGGGGAAGCCCAGTTAAAAGGATAGATCTAGATCTTGGTCGGCTGTACACAGCGACTTCCCTCATGCAGATCGACGACAGCATCATGAGGTATGTGGAGAAACAAATAATTTTAGGTTGCTTCCAGTGAAAGTCAAAGCTCTGTTGTTTTGATGTTGTAGATTACAGAGCTGTTTGTTTGTTTTTTTATTTTATTTTACAGTAGTGTTAATCCCCTGAGAGTAGGAAATATCTGTGATGTTCTTGTTACATGGGATTATTTTCTGACACTTCCTGTTTTTGGGTTTTAACAGAAAATTCCACGGCCACAGCTCTCTGAAAGAGTACTATGAGAAGGAGAGTTGTGTACATTATATCCACAATGTAAGAACTGCTTGCATACACCCATCATCGTCTCATCTTATGTTTCTCTTTTGTGTGTTTTCTCTTGTTTGCTGAATGGATTTGTGTTGTTTATTTTGCAGGTAAATGTGCCACTGCTGCTAGTGAACTCTGCAGATGATCCTCTGGTTCATGACTCACTGCTCACCATCCCTCGCACATTAGCAGGTAACTAACAGCATGCGTCATAGCAACAGCAAACAGCAGCAGTACGAAACCCTGGTGTTAAAAAAACAGCTATTTTAGCCGCGCTCACCGTAGCAACCAGAAACTGCACTTATATAGGCCATTTACATGTTAACATAAACACTGAATTTTTGCATATTTGATGTGATACTGCTCACATTTCAATGATAGGCACAAACAGCGAGTGAGACGATGGGTTTGCCGTGGCCATGCTGTAGCTGCAACAGATCCCATAGTCGAACTAGTGACTGTTAGGGTGCTTTCACACCTGCCCCGATTGGTTCACCCCCCTAAGTGCGGTTCGTTTGGGCAGGTGTGAACACAGCAGTCGCACTCCGGTGCACACCAAAACAACCGGACCGAGACCTTCTTGAAGAGGTGGTCTCAGTCCGGATACAAATGAACTCTGGTGCGGTTTGTTTGTGGTGAGAATGTGTTCCGACCTGGATCTGAACCAACTGCAGTCACATGACACATTGTTTGGGTTAAACATGAGCATGTTACAGTCCTGGAGGATTATTAATGTGCGCCTCCTCCTGTACTGCCTTAATATGCACATTCAGCACATCCAATGCATCAAAACATTGTTTTCTAGTTGGAGCCGCGCCTCGTTTTCAAACTGTATGCTTTGACTCAAATGAACAATGACAGCAATATAGTCCACGATGAGCAGCGCTAAAATCAACCTGCGTAGTTGTCCCTCCATTGTGACATTAGAAAGTGTCACATTTATCTTGCAAGTGTACTCTTCATCAACGTTTTCTTTACTTCCTGGATTTTTCCCACATGGAAATTCTGACCAATCAAGAGCAGCTTTCTCACACAAGGCATTTGATCTGGTCCGCTTGTAAATGCTGCCGTGAGAACACGAACCAACTCTATTAACAAATAATTAGTCCCTGATTCGGACCAAAGCAAGCTAACTCTGGGTCTGAAAGCACCCTTAGTGACACAGCTCAATATGGGTCTTAGTTTAAAACAGGATAAAATTGCCTATATCCATATTAGTTTGTTTTGAAAAGATTTCAGCTAAACAAAAAGTAGTTCTCTTTCCTGTGGCAGTTCAGAGTAAACTTGGTTGTCTTTTGGCAGTAGGAAAGCTCAGAGTGTGCTTCCACATATAAAATGTGATAAAAGGGAGAACATGCTGCAGATCTGAATTACTGAAGTCATAATAAACAAAAATAGTTGTACATAATTTCACACTAAAAATGAACCCACACTGACTCTTGTTGTCACAACACTGTTAACCTTTCCATCTGTCAGTATGTGTGACATAAACAAACCTTTTGATCGGTGAACTTTGGCACATTTCTGCACTAAACTACCCCTACTGCAGTAAAACTGTTCAGCTCTTTCATTTTAAAGCAGATATATGGTGCATATTTTTAGCTGCGACCAGCAGCAGGTGGTTGTCGGCCCCCAACCTTTGGTGGCAACAGTTTTTGCCCTGGGAGAATTAAATTTGGCATGGAGGTCAAGTGTGTGTGCGATGGTGTGCGTTTTGCCAAGTCCCCTTTCATAACTTCTAAACTGGCTGTGGTAGGGTGGTATCATTGGACTAGTGACAAGTGTTGGTGAGGTTGTGTATGTGGTTGCAGCTATTGTGAATTTGAGCTTGTTCATTAGTATTTTCTCAAATTTCTATTGTAAATTTTCTATTCTGTTTATGTTTCTGGACTTTTCTCTTACTGTGTTTGTTGTTATGCACCAATATACCAAAGTAAATTCCTTGTATGTAAAAAACCTACTGAGCAATAAACCGGAATTTGATTTTTAAACACTGGCTATCTGAAACATGATTGTTACTACATTACACCAAATAATGTCTGTTTTTGACCTGGCGCAGTGTAGCTCTGTACGTTTGTTTGTCAGGGACCTGCAGGCAGGTCATATTTGCAGTTGATCCTCTATTGACTCAACTGGTTTTTAAATACAGACTTGTCCTCTTTGACTAATGGCTGCAGTTGACACCCCTGAGTTAGTTTTCAGAAAACATGTCTGCAATCTCAAAAGGACTTCTGATGAGTTGGCTCCGCACCTTGAACAGGACAGGGTGTGGCACAGAGGTCACGTCCATGAGTAATGTCTTTCGGTGTGTTACAGCAGCTGCAACACTCCTTCACCCTTACAGCTCTGTGTCCCTCCGTCTGTCTGTTTAAAGTCAGTTAAACTCCTCCACAGCTTCTAAACACCAAAGATTTTACCCCTGAATAGACTGTGCAGTGTTTGAGCCTCATTTTATAAACAAGAAGAGGCAGTCTACACTTTGCCTCTCTTCAGCCTGTGCTATATTTAAACTTACTGACCACTTACACTATTTTGGAAAAAGAAACCCCCTCATTTAAGGGTGTGTGTGTGTGTGTGTGTGTGTGTGTGTGTGTGTGTGTGTGTGTGTAGTTGGGTGGGTGGATGAGTCCTGACTGGAATTATATGCGACTCTATCCTTCACGTGTCTCGAGAGAGCAGCACTTACTGAAATGAGGATCAGCTGCCCTTTGCCCTAAAATGTGATACAGTGACTCAGACACAAGGGACTCAACAGAAATACTCCCGCTGTGTTGGTGCTGCAATTAGCTTGGATTAAATATGTTAGCTGGTAAGAGTTTACGGCTTACTCTTTGGTCAGGTCGTGTGTTGTTGTTTCTTCATTGCTTTAATATATTGAATGTGGCTATTGTACAATATTAGATAACGTTTAACAAGTATGACTGCGACACAGGTTTTATTCAGTGTTAAAGACGAGACGCTTAAAACAATAATTTTGCACAGTGACATGCTCATGGGTTTGTCCTCAAAGTTTAAACGTCTTTTTTTAGTACGAGCCGTTCTCCAGTCCGTTGTGTTCACACCTGTCACTCAGTGCCTGGTGAGGCGGTGGCTCCGGGTCCCGACGAGCACTCCCAGCAGCTGTCATGAAGAGTGCACAGTGGTGAAAGCCCTGCGGGATCTTAATCACAAGTCAACCGCATCAGGCTACCCCACTAACCTAGATAAGAGCAGAAGAATAAAGAGATCCAGGCCAATCCTTTTCAGGGAGACCACTCTGCGTGGTCGTCCAGAGCTGCAACACTCTGCGTAGGTTTATACAGCGATCAGAGAGAGATTAATGGTTTGTCTGCAGCGTGATGGAGGTGACCTACTTTGAGTTCAGGGTTTATTTGTTGTGAATCAAATAAGATCAGTGTGATTCGCTGCATTTTGCCATATTTATAGACAGTGGAAAAACACAGCTGTTGAGTCAGTCAACAACCATAGGTGTCTAAATGAGAGTTTTAAAATCCGGTGTGTAGGTGTAGCCCTCAGTCCTGTCCTAGTCCGTTGTTAATGCTTACATTACATGGCCAAAAGTATGTGTACACCTGATTATTACAGCCATATATGAATGTTGAACATCTTGTTCCAGCCATCACTCGCCTTCACCCTTCTGGGAGGCTCTCAGCAACATTTTGGATGCAGTGATTTTCTCCCAGTCAGCCGCAAGAGTGTTAGAGATGATGTTGGGTGACACAGCATATCTGTGCTCCAGTTCGCCCTAAAAATGGTTTTATGGAGTTGAGGGTCAGGGCTCTTTGCAAGCTAATCAAGTTCTCCCATAGCAAACTTGAAAAAAGCATTTCCATATTGACTTGTGTTTTACACAGAGGCATGAACAGGTGTGTTCACATACTTCTGGCCATATTGTGGAATCCAAGTAAGCAAAAGGCTGAATGTGACAGCCTGAGAGACCTGTCAGTCAAGACAAACCTGTCTCAAATATTTGTACCCTATAGTTACACATCAAAAAAACTGTATTAACTGTTCAGATCCTAATTGTTGGAAAACATTTACTGTTTTTTTTTTTTTTTTTAATTTAATAGAGAAGTAGTGTTTTTTTTTTTCAGTCACTTGAGCATCAGATGACAGTTGCACCAACAGGGCTTACACCTGCTATTAAAGGTACACTATTCAGGATTTTCCTAAAAAACAATGTATAGACTTAAGCAATCCATCTCAGTCATCACTTATGACCCAGTAGAAATGTGTTGCAGTTTGTTTTTCTGCAGAGACTCTGCCCTCTGCCTGTATTTTCTTATTTTTGTCTCATTTTCTGTGTTTGGGATGCTTATGGGCGTGTACCAACACAGCGCTCAGGTGAACTCAGGGCTTCAAAATAAGGTGCCAGACTGTTAGCAGCAGGCATCCAAGAGGCACAGCAAGACGAAATGCCAAACGAGAGTGGATCAGGGGTTGGCTTTTACTTCCACTTTTGCTGGCGAGCGTGTTAACAAACAGTAACTGACAGTCCTGCATAATATACCCTTAAGCTATGTCAGTCGTGACTTGGCTTTCTAATACCAACCTAATATTACAGTGGGTGCACCATCAAGGTTTAAGCCTGCTTCTTGCTCAGAACAGGTGTAAATCTGACGCCTATTTAGGAGCATCTCGGCTATTTCTATATATCAGCAGCCTGAAACACAACACAGGAGCCACAAACTCTAAACAACAACCCACGTAACATAAACACATGTTTTGTCCTTCACCTCAGCTTGATAAACGAGCGATGAAACAAATGCTCACCAGTGAAAATTGCACTGCTGATGTCAGTTATCAAGCCAGATAGCTAGCTGATTACCTGGCTAGCTGCAGCACATTAAGCACCCGCATTTAAACTTAGCTGTAAATGCCACTTAGGTCCGTTCAGATGCTGTTTGTGATCCTCACTCTTAAATATCACTGCTAACAATGCACAGTCTGTCTATGAGCTGTGAGCTACATGCAGGTTTGTTTACTTTTCTCTCCGTCCATGTTACCTGTTGAGCTCCACCTGCCAGCTGCTGTCATTTAACAAGGCACAGCTCTTGTGTACAGCTCTGTTAATATTTGCATCTCAGTGTTTGTGAAATTTTCTTTTCTTTTCTCCGATGCTCCATAATGATGCTGCTGCTAATGCTAACTGATTAGCTACACATTAGCAAGACAGTGGGGAATTTTTAATAGTGTATCCTGGCACCAAACTGGTGGAGAAATATAATACTAAGAGGGGGAATTACATCTCCTTTGTTCAAGGGCCCCAGACGTCTGCATATGTGATTCGATATAGGCTCAGACCTCTAAGAGTCAACTAGACCTGTGACACATGACACTTGATATCCTATTCATCTGCCAGTGACATAATTTTTTACATGCTGTGTTTATCAACCTATTAATATGATTTTTTGTTTGTTTTTGGATTTGTCATTCTCAGTGCCGTCTACTGCTCAGCCAAATAATTGAATAACCTTGTTTGTGCCTCATGTGTCTTGTCTGTCAGTGTTTACATTGCCAGAGGATGTATCAAATGTGTTGTTTTGACTTGTTCAAAAAGAATGAACTGATGAACCAAAAAACGTATTCTAGCAGTTCAGGTGCTGTTAGGCAATAGCCATAGTGATGTGGCCATTTACATGAACGCACATGCCAAGACTGGGTGTAGTTAGGACTAAAGGTTCTGACTGGTCTCACCAAAAACCGACTTAGCAGTCAGGACCTGGCTTAGTGAAGATGAGTTGATGTAAACGGCTCCAGTTTTTCTGGTGGCCACTTATTGATTGGCTCAAACTTTCAGCTGTGGTATTGTTTGCTTGAACACACCTTCCGGAAGTTGAGTCATGCTCTTATCTGTTTGACCATGCAAACACACCCGCACTATCTGTAACTGGCATGTGATAATCCCTGGCAAGCCCATATGAGGACATGTGTACAGTGTTGGTTTCCAGACACTGGTGATTACACTCAGTGCAGAGGACAGGAACCTAATTACTGTGTTTCTGTGTCATCTTCCAGCAAAGAAGCCGAATGTGATCTTTTCCCTGACTCTACACGGAGGCCACCTGGGCTTCTTCGAGGGTGCGGTGCTCTTCCCCCAGCCCCTCACCTGGATGGACAAAGTGATTGTGGGTTACGCCAACGCCATGTGCCAGTGGGAGAAACAGAAACCGCCGTGCCAAAGTGGCCACCTGAGTGAGAGCTCCTGTGCTGAGGAGAAAGCGTAAACCTCTGACTTCTGTGTCTCTCTCACTCTTTCTCCCTCACCCTCTCACCTCTCACCCTCTCCAACACCACTGCCCCAGCACAGAGGAGACACCTGAATTAAACCTTAAACTGCTCTCTCTTCTCTGCCTTCTCCTCTGGTGCTACTCACCGCTCCTGACCCACACATCCCGATCGAACACGTCTCGCCTTCACCACAGTTCCCCTTTGTAATCACAATCACCTTACAGTATGTGAAGGAACAAAAACAACTAACTGCCTTTGTGCTCTTTTTCCGTTGCGGAGACTTTGAATTCAGAGCAGGAACATTTTGTTTCTCTTCATGTACACAACAATGATCCTTGGCTCATGGAGGCGTTGACCAAATATGAGGAGAGATGAAGTCAAGCTGGCGTTAAAAGGAAAGTGAGAGCACCACTTTAGAGTAGTCCAAGCACACAAGAAGCCTCCTATTACAGTAATCAAGGACTGTGCTGCAGTCGGTGCCCATTTGTTGCACCTGTATGAAGCTCACTGCTTATCACCGCCAAGGCCATATAGCCTAGTCTGCTGTCTTAACCAACACAGCGTCTTTGTAGTATGTATGTATGTAACTCACAGATGTAGTGTGTGTGTTTGTGCGCGCCTGTGTAGACCGAGAGTTAAAGACCCGTGACAGAGCATGTGATCTTTGTGTTTGGTAGGTGTGATCCGGATTCTCTGTTCATGGTCTGTCGGCCCTTATAACGTCTGTTCTTTTGGGTGAATCGTCACTCTGTTGTTTGTAGAAAATGTACAGTAGAAAAATTAAGTATTACGGTGGGATTTTACACATTATTTCCAGCTGATAACATCCTCTTGGCACTTGCGTTTGACACTTCAGTGCTTACCAGACATGACCAGGGATCAGCCCTAGAGGGGATCCGTGCACATTCCCACGGTCGCATTTTATCACTTTGATTCAGTGCACTTTACACCCCGTTTGGCACAATCTTTTTTTTCTTTCTTTCTTTTTCCTTCCTTCCTTTTCATTAGTCACAGCGCAGGTATGGAGATAATTGATGGTTTAGCTCTCCTTGTGACCGAGAGGATGAACTGGAGGGAGCGAGGATGATAACCAAAAGTTAGATGACTCAAATGTTCCCTGTGTTGTCTGTTGTCTTTGAGCCCTCTTACTCTTTCATCTGCCTTTGATCAGCTGCAGGTCCAGCCAAGACTTTGATATCCTTTTCTTACTGCACAGACACTAGCTCCCCACCCTCTAAACACCTCATTTGGTGCAAACATCTATGTAGAACTTTCCAGCAAATGATTCCTTGGTGTCAGATTTTGAAGATGCAGCTGACTGATTGGTCAATATGGTCTTGTTAGAGTTTTCTTTTTAATCATCTGAGCTGTGAGGTGTGATGAGTAGGAGGGCTGAGGATACCAACGCTAAACCAAATGTTAATTATTTTAATGGGTTGTTGTACTAGTAATCATGCTGGTGATTGTTATATTGTGTAATTAGATGGAGAAGACTGCATGCACGAAATAAGAGACAGATTCTAATGCAAGGGAATATTGCTGTTGCGAAGACTACATTCTTATTTTCTCGACTGGGCTGGGCGTTAAAGCTATTTAAGTCTATGTGAGACGTGTCTTGATAAAGTCATACTGCAATAATGGGACCTGTGGACTTTCCAAAACCTGAATCTAATTTAGAGCTAGTTGTGAACTTTGTTGTAAGGGCTTAGGAGGGTTCTTCCAAGGCATTTCCAGCCAAGTAATCTGAACACTGTGATGAGACAGATGGGTGGTTTGAAATGATGAAGCGGGACGCAATGATGGACAGCAAAGCATCCCATTAAGCTGTTTAGGCCGAAGATTTGTGTGTAACAAAACCTGGGTTTGATGGTATTTGCAAGAAATACGGTGCTGCAGGAGCCTTAAAACTCAGAAGTGAGTTAGCATTTTAGGACTCCCAGTTCCCTCGTCTCAAAGTCAATGGGTGTTTTTGTTAGATACCTGAAATAAGCTTCGTGGCAAGCTTAAGAGACATTCATGTTTTTTTCTACAACATAAAATACGTCCGTAAATACACTACCCGTAAAATTTTGAAGCCTATATGTGTCTTAAAAAAGGCAGTTGCCAAGAAGTGGTTAAGACTAGGGAACAACGTCATGCTGACCACGGCTTTAAAGCCTCGTGGTGGTGGCGACGTCCAGTCATGCGACAGTGGTGTGGTTCCTTTATAGCCTAATGTCAGCTTTTTACCTGTAGCGACTGCATTTATGCTTCAAAAATCATAAAAGTGCTGTTCGTTTGTGAAGAATATCACACAGAACAAGATGTGTTGGTGTCATAAATGTTTGTTCGCCACAAACATTTGTTTGCCATATATCTTATTTCCTACAATAATCCAAAATCCAGTAAGGAAGTCCCATTGGGTGTATAACGAGGGACCCAAATAAACAACATCCCTGCACTATACTCTATAGCAATTATAGAATAATTACCCTGAGCATTATTTATGTTGGAAATAGCAGTTTGAGTTATATAGTACTGTAATTGTGATTCTTATCACCACTGAAATTAAATTGTTTTTTCTTTGGCTCAAGGACAGTCTCACCGCCACGATTCACAGGGATCCATTGGTTTTTGAGATATAATTGGCTTAAATTTGACCTCCTTTTGTGGAGATTATTCTGTGCAAATACTATGAAATCCAGGTATTAATCTCACTCACGCTGGCTCGGCTCAGATTGAAAACAGGGATTCACCGATCCAATTTTATCCCTCTCAGCTCAGGGTATCTGCCAATACCAAGCACCAGTCCAACACCAGTGCCCTCTTTTAAAATCTGTACACCTCGCTGTGTGTAACTCGATCATTTTTATGTACTGTAAGATAAAATGAGAGCAGGGATTGTGGTGGCAGTATGTCAGCAGCCTGCCATGACTGAATTAATGACACTGAAAGTGGCAATACAAAATTTCACAATGATATCGACAACCAAACTGTATTTAATGTGGGTCAGTGACATCACGGCTGAGTGTTTATCCACTTCATAAAGTGTTTGGTGTTTGGTTCGGTGCATCCCTAACTTGAAAGTGAGGATATGTCTGTCAGAGCCGCCGCCTTCTTTCTTTGCAGTCATCCTGCAGCGTTCAAACCACAGATCACTGTCGCCATCTGTTGTCAAGGAGACCAAACTACAACTGCAGACATCCTCTCATTCACCTGCAGTGAAATTATATTCATGGTTCATGGTTCACTCTGTCCACAGCTCTCATTTCAACTAAATCAGCTGTGGTTTGGATTTATTCTGGTTCGTAAGAAAAAAATCTGATGAATATTGATGACACCAGCACAACCCAGTATCTGCAGTAAGAGCCATTTGTGTTCTTTTTAAGATTTTTGCCTCTACCCCAACTTTGCACAAAAATGCAGGTTTGGATGTATTATTTGGATGTATTTTTTTCTAGTCGGTTATTTGGGGTATTTTTTTGTACTTTGTATTGTTATTTCTTTTGTTATTTGCTTGTGCAAATGCATCAGAGTGTGAGTGTTGTGTCATATCACCACCTCTGATTGACGAAAACCAAAACTTCTTCACTTTAACAATGGAAAAGCTAAAGAAATATATAAAGATAGTGTATATTAAAATATTTGAGGGAACAGGTTTAAAAAAATAAAGGCAATAACCAACCAGGAGGGATTCTCTTTATCTTTTTAATGTGACAGGAAGCAGTGTCAAAGTGTATTAGACCAAAACGTCATATACATTAAGATAGTTTTCTTCATGGAGTGTGGGATCTGAAATGTTGTTTTACTGTGTTGATATGAGAATGTGCTCCTGTGTATTTAACCTAACCCCAGTGATTCAAGCATCTCGTTTCTTTTGAGATTGTGGGCTAATTGGAAACTTAAGAATTCAAATATACAAATTTTGAGTGACTTTAAATGTCAAAGAAAAAGATACACCTTGGATTGGGATGAACGTTGCTCAGTGTTGTTTTTCCAAAAGTATTTTATCAGCACAAACAAGTGGATGAGAGCCCACAGTGAGTTAATCTACATTAAAAAGCTTTAATTTAATGTTTACAGACATTTTGATCCTTAAAGACGGTTAAGGGACACACAAGAAGGGGCACACATAGTCACACAACATGACGTACTCTGACATTGATCACTGGGTGTTTTTGTTGAAGAAAACCAGTGGTGTGTGTGACCTAATTATACGAGGAAATATGGTTATTGTGTTCCAAAATAAATTATTTTCTCAAAAGAAAAAATGCTTCCCTTTTTTCTTTTCTTGACAGGTTGATTTAAGAAAACCTCTTGAGCCCGAATGTTGTGGAACGGGTATGTCCGAAGTCCGGCTGAGGGGCCAGTCGTGGCCCATGGACCGATTTTAAACTGCCCACAGTTTGTTGTTCACATTTTTGGTCAGTCAGTCAAGACCACTTAGCATTATTTCCATTCATCTCACTATGGCAGGACTGTCTTACAGTTTGTAGACATGCACCAAGTAGGAACTACGCAGGCAAAGCTACATAAACAGATGGTAAATAAGCAAATGAACGGTTTGCTAACAGCAGACATTTCCTGCTAGGTATCAGACGTGACTACAGCAAAGTAAGGGTGAGAAAATATCGACACATTGAGTATCGCGATTTTATGTTATTTGATGGTGTTTTGAGCATCAATTTTTAGTTAATAGTTTAGATGTGTTTAAACCCCCCACTGCTGGATAAAAGTGCTGAAATCTGACTTCAGTCTTTTGACTCTTCCAGTCCAATGTAACAACATCTCACCAGCCTGTAACGGGGCTGTGATAAATACAGATCCCACTGATCTGACTGCATGTCCTGCTGCAGGCGCCGCTACCATAAGGGGGGGCTCTTGGACTGCAACAGTGTTTGGGTGGGTGGTGTGTGTCAAGTGGCATCCACGTGAATGTCAGGAACAAAGGACGCCCATTGGAGCATCCCACTGTAACAAGGGCCCAGTTGTTAAAAAAAAAATGCTGTCCAGGATCAGCTAATCCATGTTGCTTTTGTTGCAGTTTTTCAAAGCAGCATTGGACTGCATCTCCCTGATCCACATACAGACTTTCCAAGGTCACTAAATGGAACTTCATATCACAGTGTAGGCAGTCTGCCATCGAAGACACTGCAATTACCACTTGTTGCCATTAGGTGCTGCCAAAGAAAACAAAACAGATTTCTGAGATCGATATTTTTGTTTGATTTTGACAGCTACTTTGGGGGATTATTTTATGGGGACAGCATCCTATTTTTTTTTAACTTTACCGTACAGAAAGGCTTAATGGGTTGCGGTCCAAAAGTGGGTCGTGTGTCCATTCTAAATGCACCGCATGTGACCTGCGAATGTGTTAAGTTTTTAGAAAACTTGTGAATTTAGACCACAAGCTTTCTTTTGAAATGCTATTACTTGTTGTAGAGTGAGAGAATAACTGACTCTACTCAACAGAGACAGCAAACTAGCTAAATGACATGGCTAAATTTGACCAATTTAAAGGGTTTGTGTCACAGTTTGTTCCTGAAATCCACCCTGAATTTAGCCCTCTGCTGGGATCAGAATAACTCTAAGTTTTGGGATCAAAGGTTGCACTGATATACAAGTTTTGAACAACACATCCTGAATGTTTGATCCAGATGAAAACAAGACAAGTTACATGATCTAATCCGATTTCAGAAATCTTTTTTTTCTTTTGAACAACCCATTTTCAAGATCTGATTCAATCCGAAAGCCAAAATCTGATCAGATTACCTCTGAACAACTTGGCCAAGATCATCAATGTTTTGCTTCATCTGTCAGTGGTTTTGATTGGTGTATGCTTTCTTCAAAGCCAAACTACGACACTAAGGGGTTTTTTTTGTGTGAAAATGGCTGTGTTTGGGAAGTACTGAGCATACAACCGGATAAATGAGACTTGCTTTATACTGCACGAGTAATGTGAGAGTTTGAAAGTAAACCAGACTTTCTGAAGTAAGCCTGGTTTAACTGGTGATCTCACTGTATGAAACACCTGCTGAAACAACAGGAAAACAAGTGACAATTTATATAAAACTACAGGCACGCAAACACAAAACTATTTATTTAAAAATTTCCCAATCCAATGCAAACTGCAGAGTGGATCTTTGTGGTACAGAAGAGAGTCACAACTCAAACAAGGCTGCTGAGACTCGTTCCATGGCACTGCATCAGGAGGCTCCTTCACAATAATCAAATGCAGGCATATCCAACGTCAGTTTTCCCTCTTCGTATATTTCTAAACCCCTGAGACTTTAATACGCCTCTGTCCTCACTCAGCTGACAGGATCGTAGGCACGAGGCTGCTCTGTATGCTGTGAAATTCATTTTTAAGGCAAAGAACAAACCAAACTGAGTCATTCTGGATGTGAGCAACATCATCACATTATCAACTCTCTTGTTTTCCCTCTGCTCGTTATGTAACAATGAATATCAGTGCACGTTACCCATCAATTATTCTCTCTGTAATATCTAAACATCCTTTTTCTTCCCATTTATATCACCATATATTAACGCATTTCCAAACCATCCTCTGCTCCTAACTCTAGATACTTCTTTTTGCTCATAGGAACTGCCTGGATAAAAATAAAAAATGTCAACCTAGCTTCAGAATAGACCTGATCTGATCACAAAAGAAGCATCTAGGATAAGGACACTATAACTCCTGGGTTTGGGATGTGAGGGCTGCTGTTTCAAAGAGCAGTGTCTTCAGAGCCGAAAAGCTTGGTGGCGATGGCCTGGCAGTCTGCGACAGGGGCTTTCCCATCAAAATCTGCCGGCAGGATGTCTGCGTCGAAATCTTTGAAGTAGTTGTCGAGCTCGTCGCCGTGAACAAAGACCTGAGGAGTTATGAAGAGAATTCAGAGGGGACAACTGATGCAACATGGACAAAACTGGATGTGTGGTTTAGATTAAAGGGTTGATGGTTCTCCGTCCGTACCCGCTCCAGCAGCTTGCTCTTCATGAAGGGTTTGACCACGTTGTATGTGGTGGTGAAGTACCAGGGCTGGTGGGTGACGTGCACCGCCTTGAAGCGGGCAGGGAAAGAGTCCTGCACACAAAAGGATTTGGAATAAAAGTTTTGTAGTTGCACATCAAAACATCCTCAGCTTTTCCTCTTGCATCTGTTCTGTATGAAGAGTATGAAGGCCAAGCATGAAGGAAAAAAATAAAGATTAGGAATAAGGTTGATTTTTTTTACTGCATTTCTAAAATAAAGTTGAAACGTTGAGAATAAAGTTGACATTTAACGATTGAAGTTAAACCTTTGAGAGTAAATCAAAGTACTAGCATTAGTGCATGTGGCTGCCTCTGCAAAATACCATGGCAGATGAACTGGTGAAACTGGACTTCAGAAATGGGATTGTGCTGAAAACTGTGTCTGTTAAAACGAGAAACCACACAGACTTGGATGAGATAGCCACATTCATACACACCTTAACCTCATCATTTGAACTTTATTTTCAACATTTTGACTTTATTCTCAGTGTTCTAACTTTAGTTTTTACATGTTGAATTTATTCTTGACTGTTTCAACCGAGTGACTTTATTGTCAACATTTTGATTTTATTTTAAAAAATTTTAACTTGATTCTCAACATTCTGACTTTATTTCTCGACATTTTGACTTAAGTTTTGACAGTTTTACCTTCTTAGCATTTCGACCCCGTTCTCCGCATTTCAGCTTTAATCTCGACATTTCAACTTTATTTTTTTTATTGACCTTATTCTCAATATTTTGACTTTATTTTCAACATTTTGTCTTTATCTTCAACATTTTTGACTTTATTCTTGACATTTTAACTTTATTTCAACATTTTGACTTAAGTTCGAACAATTCAACCTTAGTCTCAGCATTTAGACTTTATTTTTAACATTTCAAATTCATTTCCTACATTTTAACATTATTCTGAACATTTCAGACTTTTTCCTCAACAGTTCAACCCATTTCTTGACATTTTGACTTAATTTCTACATTTTTTACTTTATTCTTAGGGTATCGACTTTATTCTTAACATATCAACTGTCTTGTCATCATCTTGACTCTATTTTTGGCATTTCAGTCTCATTGTTGATATTTTGACTTTACTTTCATTTTGACTTTATCTTCTATGTGTTGACTTAATTGTCAACAGATTCAACTTTATTCTTATAATACAGACGCTATAAAAAGATCCTTCTCCTCACTACTTTCTAATGCTGGACCCTAACACTCCTCTGTAGCTCTGACCTGCAGCATGTCCACCATCTTCTTGAGCTCGGCTGGCTTTATTCCCGAGGCGTGCTGCATGGTGAAGCCCTTGAAATTCTCAATGAGGACGAAGCCATTGATCTGGGTTTCTTCATTCTCCAGCAGCTTCTCCAGGATCACACAGTATGCTCTTAAGATCTGCAACACACACACACACACACACACAGAGAGAGAGACTTTTTCTTAACAAATACTTTTGAATTATTTCCCTTTTGCTCTTTGAATTCTCTTCACAGCTACCTCATCAAACGTGATCTCCTCCAGGTCCCAGTTCTCGATGTTGAAGAGCAGCACGACGCGGCCATATTTGTCCCTGCTGGGCAGAACCACAGGGTAACCTGCCTCGATGGTGCTGCGGACTGCCTCAGGGGTCAGGTTCTCAAATAGCTCGGGATACTCCTTCCTGAAGCGCACATAACCTAACACACACACACACACATTAGAACTGAGAGATCAGCTGCATTCTCTTATCAGCTGCACTAATGGTTCACAAACCTTTTGTGCACAGTACGAGTGATCAGTGCAGGTTGTTGACGTCCCAAACACAATGACACGACTGTGCATCTACAGCGCTGCTCTGAGCCTCTTCATACCGACAAACCAATTAACCCAGAGAGTTTGTGTGTGTATGTGTGTGTGTGTTCAGTGTTTTTACTCTCAAGCAATTAACCCCACGAGTTCATGTTCACATTCCCCTCTCACACTCACAGGTTCTGCTTCTATGTACTCAAAAATGTGTGTGTTTCTTGTGCTTCTGTCTCTATGAAGACCAAATATTCAGTGACAGCAAAAATCTAAACTAAAACAAAGTTTATTAGACCTGAACAAGTGAAATTAGTCAGTGTGTCTTTAGATTTAAAGTCAAGGGTGATGGGAGCCTCATGTGGGGGCTGTTTGTTTTAAAGTTGGCTGATTCTTGGTCACAGTTGGGATAAATGTAAATTAATTTTGGGGTTTGACAGCATGTCAAGTCCTGAGTGCACACACACACACGAACAATAAGCAAGTCACAAGCAGGTCTGTCTTCTCACAGGAGTGTCAAACCACCCTGTTTTATAATCTCGTCTCCTCTCAGACCGACACAATCAGCACATGCGCTGTGAAGTTCCCAGGAGAACACTGGGAGTTCACAAGTAAAGTAAACTTGCTGTCCTATTTGGAACACAAAGGAGGCCTTTGTCAGGGGAAACTCAGAAGCATCTCAAAGCCCCCAATTAATGAACACATGCCTCCCTGTCTCAGTGATGGGCAGGACTCATGCAAACCAGGAGCACAAAAGAGGTCTCACCCTCAATTACTGCAGCTACTGGAAAATGTCTGCAGATACTGAATCAAATCACTTTTGATACCTCAGTTTGTCTCTGTGATGATGGACTTGTAGATGGTCTTTTCTATGACTAACCCTTCATGAGCTCGTGGGCTCTGACAACCTCAAACTTGCGAGCTCTGAGGAAGCGCAGCAGCAGAGAGTCCGGTTTGTCCCCGAAGCGCTCCAGCACCAGCTTGGCCAGGTCGTCTCCCTCTGCTGCTCTCTCCTTCATTATGACCCGCAGGTCCTTCAGCGACGACGCTCGCCTCTCATCTGTCTCAGTCAGCTCATCCTTCGCCTGGAGGATAGACATTTTCAGAATAACTGGACCAGGGACAAACACAGCAGACACATGCTAAGGCCTGCAGGGATGAACAGTATCAGACTATTCTTTGTTAAACTCATCTATATATGTGTGCGTTTACCTTTTGCACAGTGTGTCCAGGCAGTTTGTGGCACGGCCCAAACACCGGCCCATGATCCTTCACTGTCAAATGCTCCAGTTTAGCCCTCATGGCCTGCTCCTCCTCTGACACCATGCGGAAACATCCAGTCTGAATCAAGACGAAAAGCTTTTAAAATAGAAAAGATCATGTCTGCATATGCAGGTTAAAATCAATCTACACATTTTTCTCTTAGGAAATAAACCAGTCGAGCTGAAATCCTCCTTTATGTGTGCTTTTGACGTCACTGTTTCGTGCTTTACTGCCTGAATACTTCACTGGCAGCTTATCACAATGACTTTTAAGTTGTAAACCAACAACCCAATCTGGAGCAGACCCCAAACGATGCACACCAGTGAACGGCTGCTTAATCTGCTTCACATGATTACAGAAGGGACTTCTAAAGCCACTTCTTAAAAACAGCTTAAGCGTCCATCCCAGAGCCAGCATCCACCGGCACAATAACAGCATTAAGCAGCATCATGCGCTGACAGTCAAACCGCAAAGAGCTGATTCTGTTAACCCAGGACCAACCACTGAGGTGAGGCCACACTCTGACAGAGTGGCTTTAACGGAGACAAAGTGACGCTCAAGTGCTCTTTTTCTCTCTTAATTTGTTGCAAAGTAAACTTACAGCAGCCATGGTTGCAGCGTCTCACAGCAGCTCCACTAACACTGTGAACAAAGAAGAATTGGCACAAACAGAACATGAACACATCAAACTTCTCTTTCAGAGTCAGTCCAGACTTTAAGTTTGGTCATGTCACACTTTCCTAAAGAGAGGACGCAGGATCAGAAATGCATTAATCCAGTTATTGGTATATTATGAAATCTACATTATTGGGGATAAAATAGAAATGTTTTCATTTGGTTCAGTGATGTGCAACTTGAAGATGAAGAGTGGTTCCTTTACTCATCAGTGGAGCAGACATCCTCTTACATAAGAGCCTCAAACAATACAGCAACAGAGCAGCACCACCACTCTCCCATAAAACTGAATTGCCCAATCTAGTCTGAGTGTGTTCCTCATGTGTGGTCATTTCATTTGAATCACAGAGCTTCAACTTCTCTAAAATAAATGCCTGATGATATTTGGGAAAGCTCAAAATATAGTTAAACAACACTTGGAGCTGTTCTGAAGAAAATCTGAGCGACTCTTTAATCGTCCAGTGCAGAGGAAACAGGCTGAAAGCAGCAACCCTGCTCAGAGCAGTCAGACTGAACAATACAGAACTGAATGAAACTAAAGATAGCTGAAGTTTTGGAGTTCCTCTGTTGTATATTGATGTTTTTATGGCATTTATGCACAGTTGTATGTAAGTGTACGGTGTATTGGTGCATGTGTGCACATGTTTTTTATTTTTTCTTATTATGTATAATCATATATTAATATTGTTCTACTTATAAAATCTAATGTCTGCATCTATTCAGTTGTAAACTGTGAGCATGACTGTTGATAAACTCTAACTCAGCAAAAACTCACGTGGATAAAAAAAAAATCTGCTTGCTGAACATTAAAAAAGATTTTTGACGTGTTTTTGTAAACACAAAACAACATAATGCAAAGATAATATGTGCAAATTGATACAAATCTTAAATTACTTGTTCCCATTTTTAATGAAATTATTATAAAATAATAGTATTTAGAATCATTTTATTTTATTTCTTAGTTTTATTTATTTATTTATTATTAACTTGTTCATTTATTATTATTGTTTTATTTTTCTTATTTTTATTACTAGTATGCAAATTTATTTATTTATGAAAGGCCTTTGAGATGGGTCATCTCGTGTTTTTTTTCTTTTTATCAAAAAAAAGCTGAATATTTTAGCCATCAGATGGTCTCAGATGTTTGTTTTTTTTTGTTTTTTTGTTTTTTTTTTTAAACCTTCTGGGTTTTCCAAAGATCACTGGGTGCTGATTGTTTTTAAATCAAATGCTTACTTCTGTGACTTGATTACATGAGAAGCACAAACTGTAGTAGTATTATAACTGCTATCTAAAAACATTTACTGGATATAATATCTTAAATGTACACAGTATTATTGAATATGTCATTGAAACCTTTTTTTTAGAAAAATAACTTCAACATTTCAAAAAACATATTTGGCTAAAAACTGTTCATTTAATGTGGCATGAAGCCAAATGCTGATGTTGATGTTAGTTGATTTAAATTCCTCTAAGCACAAATCATGAAACAGACTCTGACACTCTTCCGCAGCAAAAATATGTGACTGTGTTAATCCACCACTGAGACTTGTAACCAGGTACATATGAAATTCTGAGTTCATGTGGGGTTAGTCAATTACAGAACATTAAACAGTGCAATGAACAAAACATCTAATGTACAGACACTGATTTTACACACTTTATGACACATTCATTCATTCATACAGTAAACTGGTTATCACCTGTAACAAAAACAATTTCCCCTGGGGATCAATAAAGTATTGCTGATTCTGATTCTGATTCTGAAAGGTCATTCAGTATCCAATGAAAACAACTATTGTTTATCAGTTTATCCACTTATCTTTTAATAATCAGACCAAACTGTGTTTAATACTTTCAGTGCTCATCATTCATCTTTATTTCCTGATCTATCTGAGGCTGATTTAAACTAAAGAGCAGAGCTGACTTACCTTTAAGCAGACGGGATGAGAGGAGTAGACGGAGTGGCAGAGGAGACAACGAAGAGGACAGAGGATCAGGAGGGGAGGAGTTATTGAAAACGTCACTCAAAGTAGGATTAAAATGACACAGTGGATTACAATGAGTGGCTAATCTATACAATGCAAACTGTGAAATGAAGGGGGAGCTGCGATGGAGGAGGAGAGGTGCGCTGGTCTGGACCATAACTGGTGCTACAGGGGGCCTGAGGGGGGAAAAAGCACAACAAAATAAAATAAGAAATAGAATATTTTAGAGTCACATCAACATCACAGAAAACACACAAAACACATTCATTAAGAAAACACATTTCACAAAACAACCAAATCACCCAAAGAGATGTTGGACTAAACTGAATCGTTTTAAAATTTCATTTGTGCCGAACTCAGTTTGGATTTTAAATAATGTCGTTTGATGCTTTAGGGGTTGTGTTGTGTTTTGCTTATGGTGCTCTGTTGGGTGCTGGTGTTACGTGCAATAAATGAGTGTCTGAAGAACACTGCTGTTATGTGTAGTACGTGTTTTTATGTTTTTATGGTGTATGCTCCATTTTCTCTGGACTATTATTGTGAGGCAGCAGTACCTGTGCAGCTACTGTGTCCAATACAAATTTCCTTATGGGGACAAGTATATCGTAACATTGCGTATCGTATCGTATCGTATCATATCACATTGCATCACATCGTATCATATGAAGTATACAAATGTTGAAGATCAACATTCTTATTCCGACCTTGTCGCATATCGATAGTTGGTCATGGACTTTCCACGTCGACATACAATGTGCAAGGTACCCTGGGTGTATTTGTTGTTGATGTTGTGGGACGCTGTGTCAACTCCACCTGTTACTTGCATTGTGCGTTTTCAAAATACGCTTCTGTTTTCACAAGAAATGTACAGTTTGCATACAGTCTCTTTCAAAATAAATGTACTATGTCAGTACAACACCACGGTTTTACCTTTTTTGTCCTTAACAACACACGCATGTGGTTGAGTTTAGAAAAAAATATCAGGGTTCGGCTTTTTGCAGTCATACAGGAAGTGAACTCTGGTCTCCTGAGTGAAAGTTGGTGATTGTTGGAGCCATTCACCACCTCTCCCCGCCCAACCTACTCAGACTTTTTACTCCCTTAACTTGCGTTGTTGTCTGGTCACGTTTCCCCTTGATGACGCCAGGCACCGGTGACCGGCTGTGAATCATGCCAATATGAAAGGACAGCTTTTTTCAACCATATCTGACGCCTGAAATCATTGCCCAAGTGCCGATGTTCAGTGACTTCGGAATTAGACCAGGTTGAACATAGCTGTAGTTTGCAGTGCCAACAATGTCTTATGGCGACTGGCTGCACCAAAATCACGAACAAATGAGCAAAACAGAAAGCAACAGAAATCATGTTTTTTGTCCAGTGTTGTGTTTTGCACCTCTGGGCCACTGTACTCTGGACTGACAGTTATTTTCATTCTGCATAAATCTTTTTTTAAACTTAAGTACAACCACATCTTAAATAGATACTACACTACAAGAGTATTATGATTTCTGTTTTTTATTCATGGTTAGGAAGGTACGGTATTTACCTCCTCAACATCATGTTGTATGAAAGTAGAGAATTTCCTTTTCTCACTGTCGTCTCCAACACATCCCTCCTGTCACCCGTCCAGACTGGAAGTTAACCCGCCACATGTGACATGAAAGGTGGGATTAGAGCTTGATACTCTTGTGCCTGTGGAAATGTCATATGAGAGAGACGACCACCTGTGAAACAATCACACTTTCACGTTACACATTCCTCTCTGCACATTCTTTGAAATCCTCATCAGAGGGAACCGCTTTGTTTTGGGACCCAGATTATGGATTACTCATCCATGATTGCACAACATCAGACAGCATGCCTCCCTTTTAGTCATTAATTACTGTAATTGAGAATCAAATCAGGTTTGCTTTTAATTTTTGGAGATTGGTGCATCACTGCCTCTGTCTTTGTTAGTTATAGCAATGAAGATTTTTATGTCATTTTTGCTTCACTTTCAGAAACGTGCATTTTTAGCCATAACATTGACTTTGAGTTTCACACAAGACACAAACACCAGTCTCCTCCTGGGTCTTTGGACCTATCTGTCTTCCCTTCCACCTAGTTTAAGTTGTCTGTCGGAGTTAGTTATCCTAGTGCGTCCCATACAAACACTAAAGGGTGCATTGTGTGTCCGTATCTGACTCCAATGACACCAGTGGGAGGGAGACCAGGCTGAGCCACTGAGCGAACATTTCAATTCTTCTCATAGTTATCATTCTTGTTTATTATTAGGCTTTATTATTAGACATTTTTGTTATTGTTATATCCCACCCTTGGGCAGCCTTATGGGGCGAACAGCACTTCACCACTGACCCAAATCAACCACAGGGGACGCCTTTAAAACAATCAAATTAATAATAAATAGACTGCACCTATAGCTCTTTTCACATTCACCCATTCACACAGTAGTGGCTGAGGCGGCTGTGCATGGAGCCACCTGCTACTCAGTAACCATTCAAAGGCTCTCACACACTGATGGAAGAATCTGGGGGTCAGTATCTTGCCCAATGATACACTGACATGCAGACTGGAGGAGCTGAGGATCAAACCACTGATCTTCTGATTAGTGGACAACCTGCTTCACCTCTGAGCCACAGCCGCCCCTAATGGGTTTATAAACACAAGACATGCAAACAAGTAAATAAAATCCCAGTCTAAGAGACAAGGTCAGCAGCCCCCACACCAGAGGCCTCTCTCCTCCGCTGCGGACACAGGAGCTCTTAAACACCTCTTCCCCAGACCAGGTGCACCTCGTTAGGTAAAGCGACACACCTGAGCAGGACAACAGGAGAGGGAAGAGGACAACAGCACAGGAACACATACAGCTGTAAGAAGCCTCTTTTTTAAATGTTTTTATGTGTATACTCTCTTTTCCTTTTTGTGTATCGAGACGTCACTGAAGATTCTCAATCATCAAGGTTTATCTAAAAGTACTGATGCAGCAGGACATGCTGTTTAATCCTTTAAGATGTCTTCCAGACATCCTTTAAGACTGCTCCAAGGATGACATATTTCTGTAGACTGATGCAGTTCTTATGATTTAAGATACTGACCCAAAGGATGGCTGTAAAGCCGTGTTTGATGTGATGAAGTTCAGTAGTCTCATTTAGCCACTTGTTAGCGACTGCCTTTTTCGAGACACATGAAATGGTATTTAAAATTTATTCATGTATTTTACACCATAGAATAAAATATGAAGGTCTCTTTAGCTTGTGTTAACCACAGACCTCACTTCAGGCATCTAACTAAACATCCATTGACTTTAAGATGAAGTAAGCAGGAGTGCTAAAATGCTAACTCATTTCTGGGTTTTGGGAGTCATTCCTGGAGCACTCTGTTCCTGCGACTGGTGAAGAAAAGCAATTTAAAAGAATAGGTCAGCATTTTGGGAAATAGGTACGTCCACTTTCTTGCAAAGAGCTAAATGAGAAGATCAATAGTAGCCTCGTCTTAACAGTCTATAATAGGTATAGAGGAACTGAACTAAAATGTACATTAATCTAATAGTTACTTATAGAACTGTAAAGTTTTAAATGATCGATCATGGCTTGCATACTTTCCTCTTCCCTCTTGACATTGTGCGCCATAAAGAAGCAGAGCTCATGTAGGCTCATAGTATATAATCTGCATCATGTCTGAGGCAGCAAAAGGGGAGAACACAGTTGAGTGCCATCACTGAGCTGATAGAAGAGGGTTAATGAGCTGCGGATGAACAGAAGAAACGTCCATCCCACACTGGAGCTGGAGGCTCTGCTGGGTCGCCCTCCTCCACACACTGAGGCCTCTGTCATCCCGAGCTGGCAGACTTACTGTACTCTGCTATTGTTCCTCCGGCAGCACCTCTCATTAGTGAACGCTCATGAATGACCTCCTATTCCCTCGCAAACACAAACAGGGGTTAACAATGCCTCCATGTATCACATCAGACATGGCCATACAAGCCTCTGGTACACAGCTAAGTTCTTTGATGTGAAGGAATTTCTGCCAGTTATGTCACCCTGCAGGTCAACAAATAGGCCTGTATGACTATAAATGCATAGAGTATAATTTCCTTAACATTATGAATCAGACTGTCCTGCTGTTTGGGTGTATAAAATATTAATGTGATCCATAATTTGAAGGTTTCCAGAGGGGGAGAAGCCCATCAATCAGTGCAGTATACATGGTTAATTCAACAGATGACTGATGAGCATGCAGTGTTGAAACAGAGAAAGATCTACATATCTAAAACAACTATTTAATTCAAGTAAATAACTTAATTATTGCAACAGTTCTGCTGAGTTTTTCTCCTCGTGTCAGACTTCCTGAAGTCTGATAACAGTAAGGACTTAAAGGGACACTTCAGCCCTGAAACAAAACTACACATTTCCCTCTGACCTGGAGTGCTATTTATCAGTCTAGATTGTTTTGGTGTTGCAGTGTTGCTGATATTAGCCCCATAGATGTCTGCCTTATCTTAAATATAATGGAACTAAATGCCACTCGGCTTGTGGTGCTCGAAGCGCCAAAAAAATACATCTGAAAAACTCAAATTCCCAACTGCTCGCCAACCATCTCCGCGCAGAAGGAAGCATGCATCTACTCATGGACAAGAGGCTCGTGCTTGTGACAGCACAAGATGTAAACATTAAGTTCATGTTCAGACAGCCCAAAATTCTGAAGCCCCGTTAGTTTTGAAAATGCTCCACTTGACTGAAAGCCCATTGCTCCAACAGCTGGTTATCCCAAAAACAAAGACGAATGAAAAACACCTGTCACTGATGGCTTAAATGCTGCTAAGGCACGCTGCAAAGGGATGGTAAAAACACCTGATACTGTCGGCTAAATGCTGCTGGGAAACACCAGGTTGGGAGGTTGGGAAAAACACTATGGATCAGTGGCTCAAACACTGCTGGGAAGAGCTGCGGGACTGGTGGGTCAAACGCCACTGAGGAACACCACAAATACACCTGAGAGTGATGGCTCAAACGCTGCTGGGAAACTGAAACTAACTGCAGGGAGTGTGTATGTTGTGGACATTTTTTGGACTATTGGCCGGTGGAGCAATGGCATGGCGCTGTCCTTCCTGGCTAAGCTGTAACGTTAGCTAACTCAGTGGTGCTAGGTGAGCTAGCAGTCGATGCACACTTCCTTCTGCCCAGTGATACAGTTGGTGGGTGAAGTTCAGTGGAAAGCACAAAGTTCCTACATGAAACAGCTCACAAGAAGATCTGTGAATTATCATGAGTGACCGGATCGTGATTTCTGGAGGGAGACATTGCTGTTAAGTTTTTCAAATTTATTTTTTTTTACGCTTTGAACACCACAAGCTGAGTGCCATCTAGCTCCATTATATCAGACTGAGGGCAGACATCTCTATCTCCAACACTCGGCAACTCACACTCAAACAATCTAGATTGATAAATACTGTAGAACTACAGGTGAGAGTAAAATTATATAGTTTCAATTTTTGAGTGAACTGTCCCTTTAAAATCACAAGCATGTTTTACACTGAAAGAAAGGGAAACATTAATGATGGTTCCCAGTGTCCTACTAAGTCATATCAGTACAATTTGGCCGTCATTACTTTGATTATTTACACCCGTGCTTTTCTTACTACATGTCTAAATGTGTCTGTCTAAACAACAATCAACACTGAAATATATCAGTAAAAAATATTACTCCAGTCCTCTAACCCTGCCTCTGTGAAAAACTGTCCTTATTGAGACAGACAATCAATCTGACAGTCAACACTCCCACCTAGTGGCTACAGTCTGCTGCCATATTAACATGTGAAATCATATCCCCCAAAAACCCTCATCAGAAACATTCAGCAGCGGGTTAATGGAGGAAGGGAACTTAAATCTGTTAAATATGGTTTTAAATGGTGCAGTAAGAACACATTCACTGGCACCAACACATAAAGGTTGATCACACCACATTTTATCCTCAGTGATTACACACTATCCTTGTTATCTTGTTAATGTACTTAGTACCTATCCATCCATGATTAATGTATCCTAAGTGAGCTTTTTCTGACACTCTAATATCACACTTAATGTACTGTATAGAACAAATACGTGACTAACTTAAGTGCAGTTACCTGTGCTATTCTGGGACACAATAACCCTGTAATTAAAAAAATCAAAGTAATAGTTTTAACTTGTATTATACATATATATAATAATTATTATTTTATTATTTTATGGTATGTTATTATACATTAAATGTTGGTTTAAAATACTCTGAATATGTGTATATTATTACTGAGAGAGTAATTTGAGTAAACTTAAGTTGTATTTAAAGAACAGCTCCATCAAGCAGAGGCAACTTTTAAACAACACAAACAAGTGAGGCAGAAAATTCCTCTCTTATCTTTACTCTGATCAAGTTTACACAACAAACAACAGTCATCTCCCATGACATTAATAAGGCACAAAATAATATATGTAGGTCTACATACAGAAAGACAGTTGATGTTTTTGTAGCATATAAATGAATTATTCTTCACGTTATAATGCACCAGTTGGTGTTCTGAAAACAAACAAACATATACATTAACAACACTGGAATGAAAGCAGTGGCATTCATTTTGGGGAACAGTTTCATCAGGTTCATTAGTCTGGTCAGATGGCTTTTAACAAAAAACGTCGACAATTTGCACATATGCAGAAAATATGATGAACTGGCACTGACAAAACTTTTGTTGCTGACATGCACAAGTTTTTCTTGTCAACCACCTCACACCATCCAACTTCCTGCTATTTGCCCTGATGAGGAAACAATCTGATCTGATCATCACATGGCTGACTTGTGACTTAGAATGCAGATTACAGCTATGATGTCATACATGGACTTCATGTACTAGTTCACTTTTAAGTGTGAGCAGGCTGAAAGCACAGATGTACTGGACCTGTTTAACTGCCTGCTATACTGTGTTTGAGATGTACTGTTTTCCACTTATTTCCTCAGTTTACACCTGCTTTGTTTGCTCTACACATAACATACGTGGACGATGAAAAATACAAGTGCTGGCTCTCGGCCTGCACCGTCGTTTGAGACTGAATTAATGTACCGTATGGTGGTTTCCTGCTTGGTCTCTTTGTGCTGATATTAACAGTGTCTCTATTGTCTCAAATCAAAACTGAGAAGTAAAACCTCTTCAGGGATAAAGCGTTTCAATGACGCAGTGCAGACAAAGTGTCAAACAGAACTAAACTGGGACAAAGGTCAACATCATGTAAACAAAAGTGACCAGCTTGTTTAGACAGTTGGTTGTTTAAAGCCATTTTAAAGCCATGTTTAATTTGATATCCCATTTGTGAAGATAATCAGTGACGATGTTTACATGGACAAAATATTCAGTTTCTTTGCCCTTATTCTGAAAAACAAAATATTCTTTCTAAGCTGTTTACATGGCTAATCAAAACAAATATTCCACTAATATTCTCATTTACATGTAGCCGTGCATATTTTGATTAACATGCCCTAACCAAGCGACAACCTCTGGGGCAAACACAAATGAAGCAAACACAAAAGTGCCAAAAACTTTTTAAATTGCTGCTTGAGTCAAATCGCATAGACCCTCATGTTAAAATGTCCAACTTTACAGCAGAAATAAACATATTTAAAGCCTGGTATAAAAACAGTTTTGGTCTCTATAGCTAATGTACCCCTTCATGACAACTGTACAAGGTGATTTTTTTATATAACTCATGTGTTTACATTTTATTAAGGCCTAAAGTTACGCATAAGTAAGTGCGGCCGCTTTGACTGACAGACTGTCTGCCTCTACTGTCCTCAGATCTACCCCTCACTCCCCCACAGCGCCAGCCTCTCGCCCAAATATGGTCACTTCTGGCTCCAAAAAAACAGGATGGTGACAGCCAAAGTGCCAAAGTCTAAGCTTTAAAGCAGGAGTCCACAAACCAGTGCGTGACGTCAGGGTTTGAAATGAACTTTTTCCTCCACCTGCCACTGTGGCTGGGGGATTTCACAATCTGCCAGCCACTCAGTAGACTACCATTGTTTCTTTGGCTGCTGAATGAAGCAAATCTAGCAGCCACTTGCCTATTGTACCAGCATTTGGCTGGTGGCTGGTGCTAATTTCTAAACCTGGGTGATGTCACAGAGGCTATGCTCATCACTTTTATAGACTACGGCCCTAACATGCTGCTACCCCTGTCAAAATATGAAAAAAAGGAACAGCTGGAGCCGCTTGTGCTATTTTGCTTCTGTGTAGCAAAATAAGATCTTTCTTAGATCTTTCTAAGATCTTTCCGCCACCAGTGGAAAACTGGTGGCGGATTTGTTCGACTGTGTGAACACAGCCTCTCTGTTTCTTTCCTTCAACCACCTTCTTGAGAAGCTGGCATTGCAATATTTGTACATATCGTAAAAAACCTGTTGATATCTAAGACTTTCATAATGTTTAAAAGTATATGTGTTTCGTCTTCAGACCTGAAATGTGGGCCTTCCTTTTGGGCATGCATCTCTACCCCAGCCTTGGAAGCTGCCGATTTGAGCTGACCATAAACAAGCAAGATGCCGTGTGTTGCAACCCCAACTGAGACACATATTACATATCATATACAAGTCTTAATCTGTAAATACTTCATTCAGAAAGAGGCCTAATTCAAACCATCCAAACAGAATATGCTGTTTACATGATCCATATCATATTCTGAATACTGTCACGTTCAGAATACTAGTAGAACATTAGCTTGCATGTAAACATAGTCACCTATTCGTTATCGGAAAAGTGCAAACAGTGTAAAAATAAGTTCAACATTTTTTTTCCATCATTGCCATTCTTTCTTTTCTTTGTTTTAGCATGCAGCTTCTTAAGGCATCAGGAAGTCAGCTTACATTTACACTAATTTACTGGATGTATAAATGAAATGTTGATAGATATTTTAGTTTATATTGAGAAATAAAAGCAGCCTAAATCTGGAAACTACATCTAAAAGCATTGCACTAAAATGCCAGTGACTAAACCTGTGTCAGAGGAAACACCATGGATAACAATTCAAACATGCCAGCCACGCAGCTGAGCCTGTAGTAAAGAACGTACTGTGTAAATACTTCAACAAAAGGCACAAACAGTGCTTTTTGAAAAGAGAAGTTTCCCATTTGACTTCGATTAAAATGTAAACATGAAAGATGTGGAGGTAATGATATACTGGCATGCTTACAGGCTGTCATACGTACAACGTGGCCCTTTGTTTCCAGTGGTTTCCTCAATAGTGTCAAAGGTCAGAGGCTCTGTTTTTATTTGCAGGTCCAGAGCCTGTTTCAAAACAACGTCAGTGATAGTGAGGGGGCTCAGTGATAAGACACTTCTTTCCCCTGTGATTCTCCCAAACATAGCATTGCAGTATCTGGTACCTATTTACATAAAATCCTTTAAAATGAAATAACATATACATAAATCATCCAAACTCCTTCTTCATGAATTTTTAAAAGGTATATTAAGTATAATAAAACGCCGACACCCGTTGTCATGCTCCCTTTGACATTAAAAACTTTTGGGTGTAACAGCGCAGCAGTAAACCTGCTTCTTTTCTGATTAAGATTGTCTTTCTAGTCAACTTTAAGTGAGCTGCAGTAGTCACCACAAAGACGACTGCCCTCAGCCCAAGAACGTCAGAGCTGCCATGATGCTGAAGCCCAGCAGGATGAAGAGCACCTTGAGAAGCTGCTTCCCGGGAGAGTTGAGCTCGTGTGGGAGGATCTCCAGGAAGGTGATGTAGATAAACGTCCCTGCGGCGAGCCCCTCCAGGATGGCCTGGACCAGCGCTCCAGCTTCCAGCTGAGCCTCCATCACACTGATGCCGATGGCGATGCCTATGGGCGACATCATGGCGAACACTCCGATGTAGGCGGCCACCCACAATGGACGAACTGCGCTCTGGACCAGCTTCACCGACAGGCTGAACACTATGATGCTCTTGTGGACAAGTATAGCGATGCAGATCTCCAATACCTGAAGAAAACAGACAGGTGTTATGGTCTCTCATCTCCTCTAGTTGCACTGGTGTGAACCAGCAGATTTTTAGACTGTTGCAGAACCTCACATAGCAAGTAGCTGCATGTTTAGACTTGTCTCGTTGCAAATCTTTGGTCTGAACTGGGCTTTAGTTCAACTCACAAAGAATCTTAGTGGTTTTGGGATCCTTGGACTGGAGGCCTTGTGAGGAAAACAATGGTTTCTTCACAAATTCAACATAACACAGGGTGAGTAACTGATGTACAAATGGCCGTGTGAGGGGTGAAGTATTCCCTTAACACCAAACTGAAAACTTGTTTATGATCTCTTGTGGTCGGAAGTTTGAAGTCTGTGAGACCTGTGGCTGCATGGTCTGCACTTTTTGCACCTGTAACCACATCTAACAGTGACGCCAACGTGTGCCCACCACATCCTGAGGACACTTCTACATATCTCACTGTGGCATGGTGAGATATCACACGGGAACTACAGCCATTTTAAAAATTCATTCATGTTACTCTAATTGTCTAAGACAGTCCAGAAATATTAGTTAACATATTACATTCGTTAACATAAACAACTCTCTCCTCCATAGACAATGAACGGTGAAGGATCTTCTAGATGACATCGAGAGCAGCCAGGTAAATGCTCTGAGTTTACGGGTACATTTTCTGTTTCAGAACTGAGAACACTACAGTGGAATAAAGCTCATTTGGGTATGAAAAAGAACACAAAATAGCAGGCTCCCAGTCATTGTCTATGGAGCAGCTCTAGACTTTATGTCCTATGACATCACAACTTACTTCTCTGGTTTCTGGCTTTGAGAGAAAGAAGCTCATGTTCACAAATACTGATCAAACTTTCAGGCCATGGCAAGAACATATTGAAATTCTTAATTTAGATGTTGTTCCCCTTTTAGTTACTCAATAAACAAACTCCCTTTTCATAAAGTAGACTCAGGTCAACTACTCATGTTTGATCTACAGCATGGTACACATTAATACACACATTAACATTTTAAAAACACAAATCCCAGTGTTTTAACCCTTTGAAACATGGCATGGCATCACTTTTCTTGTGCTGCTTTCAGACACCTTTTTTCAAGTGTTTAAACCTTTGAACCCTGAGCAAATTGGTGCCATTTCTTCCATAAACATGGGAAAAACGGTAATGAGCAACTTGGTAAGAAATGTCCTACAAATTGCAAAAGACAAAAAAATGATAATGAATAAAAAATAAAAAAGATTTAGAAAATCATTTTTAACAAAAGAAAAAATCCATAGAAAATTATATTTCTAATTATTGCTATTATTATCATTATATTTTTATATTATGTTACAGAATTATTAAAATTTTTAAGCACTTTTTCCAGGTCATTTCTTGTTTGTTTGTTTTTAACTTTCTTTAAAAAAAAAAAAAAAAGTTCTTGTTTTCATTTTCTCTTTTTACTAATGTCTTGCTTTTTTTAAATGTATTATTTCTTCTTTGTTGCTTGTTGCCTTCTTCCCATGTTTTTAAAAGAAATCAAGTCGGCGTGCTCAGGTTTCAAAGGGTTAAAATGTACTTGTTCCACCTGAGTGATGTCCACTTTATTGTGTCTCATTCATAGTTTATTGTTTGTTTGCTCTGACCTATATCACTGTTCTTTGGCCTCTTGTTTTATTGTTTTATCTAACTGGGTATTATATTTTATTTCCTGATCAATCTACTCACAGTCTAAAGTTTATTTTTCTAAACAATGAAGTTGTTTTCCAGCTGAACACACAGAACACAATTATATGTAGATGAAAAGTCCTGAGGGAACATTGATGGTATTCTCCCTCAGGCTGTCTTGTGACAACAAGACACAGATCTGACTCTCATGACAGCGAGATTCCTTTCCTGTCAAAGCGTCCTGAAGCTACAAACTGAAACACTGCTTTCTTCTGGCAACATGAGAGCGCTGTGAATATGATTCCAACTTTGTTTGTGCAGCACTTTACTGAGAGAAATGTTTACAAAGGGCATGACACCTAATGAAGCCCAAAGAACCAGAGAATTTGATTCTTTTAAAGGTCAAAGAAAGTAGAGAAAAGACAAATGCTGCGCAATATCTAAAACTCTGAGGAGATTTAAAGGTTCCTTGTGGAGTTGTAGACGTAGGAAAAAGCAGGGAAGGCTTAAACTGCCAGCTAATGCATGAGGATGTCAACAATGCTGGATTTAAAATACTTCAAATTTAGTTTTGATACACACAACATGCAAAGTCTTTTCTTACCTTTGAGTCTGTGCTCTGCAGGCCGATGGCAAGACCCTCAAAAACCGAGTGGAGCGAGAGGGAGAGGAAGAGCATGAAGGAGCGAAAGGGGGAGTGAGCCTGAAAGTCAACATGGACGTGGTGGCCACTGCTCTCCAGATCGGGACTTGTTCCATGGCCGTGCCCGTGTCCGTGCCCATTTCTGTTGTCCTGTATGAGGGGTGCCCTCTCCTCCTGAGCCCCTCTCCTCTCCCGGCAGTTCAGGACGAGCCTCTCCATTATGAGGACGGTGAAGAAGCCGGCGGCCATGATGAACTCTGGTAAGGGGAAACTGCTCTGTTTGAGACAGACAACAAGAGATTAGTAAAGTCAAGAATTAGAACACACAGATTATAAACAGCTATTCCAGTTGCTTTTGACCTTGATGACTAATCCTACACATACTGTACTGTAGTCTGTTTTATTTTTGAAGGATACAGTTATTGAAAAGTTCTTGTAGTACCTGTCGTTTATAACTGATTAATCAGTTAAGTAAAAACAGCAAATGCTCTCTGGTTCCAGCTTCTCAAGTGTGTTGCTTTTTTGTCAGTTTTCTATAATTGTGAATTGAAGACTTTGGGTTTTGGATGACTGGTTGACAAAACAAATCATCTGAAGGGGTCAGCTTGGGCTCTAAGAAATAAAGATGTGCATTTTTAACTTCTTTCTTACATTATACAGACTAAATTATTAATATATTAGAAGAAAAGACACTAAAACAGGACTCAGCAGTAATGGCTGCCAGGTTGCCAGTGGCTCCCATTTTGAGAAACCGCTTTTTAATATATAAAAAAATAGGGACAGCGAGCAAATAACACTAAAAATAAATATTTTTTACGATCAACAGGAAGGCAATTCAGGCACTCTGAAAAATACAGAAAAATGAAAAAGGAAATATTTAAAAGCGTGTCGGTGAAGGTTCTCAGTCATCCAGGTCATGGTAATGCTAAGTGCTATATCGTAGGCAGCTGGACTTGCTTGTGTTTCTTGAAGACGTTTCGCCTCTCATCCAAGAAGCTTCTTCAGTTCTAACCGACTGGTACAGAGTTGCAGGCTTTAAGCTCTGTGTGGGTGTGAACCCAGGCAGAGTCGTTAGAGTCACATGTGAGCTCTTAGTTTCAGAGTCGTTAGGTTCACAATGTGAGTCGTTAACTCGCCTCACCATCATGTGAGTCGTTAGGGTCAGGTGGGATCAGGTGTGAATGGGTACGAAGTGGTCTGGGGAGGGATCCCGGCCAGGGAGGAAAGATGGTTTGAAAGAGGTGTAAAAGAAGCCATCTATGTCAAACTGGAACGACCATCGTTAAACAGAGGAGGTGGCCTCCGACACCACTTATCACCCACCTACAATGCAGTCCTGGGATCCCTCCCCAGACCACTTTGCACCCAATTACACCTGGTCCCACCTGATCCTAACGACTCACATGATGGTGAGGTGAGTTAACGACTCACATTGTGAACCTAACGACTCTGAAACTAAGAGCTCACATGTGACCCTAACGACTCTGCCTGGGTTCACACCCACACAGAGTTTAAAGCCTGCAACTCTGTACCAGTCGGTTAGAACTGAAGAAGCTTCTTGGATGAGAGGCGAAACGTCTTCAAGAAACACAAGCAAGTCCAGTTGCCTACGATATAGCACTTAGCAATATTTAAAAGCCTTTTTGTAGTGGCTAGATCATTAAAAGAGCCAACATGTTTTGACCACTGTAGGTCTGCGTCAGGGCTTTAAAACCCTTTGTTTGTTGCATTAGTGATATTTAAATTTTGCTGTTACAATCAGAGCTGGAACCAGACAACGCTGCACATACATTAGTGCGTTTACTCTTGTGTGCACAGGCATTTTAGAGACAGTGGCGAAGCAAATACGTTGCACTTAAGATTAAAATCATGTAAGGTATGAGGAAAAGAACGTTTTGGTTACTGTAATAAAGCTTTAAAACGTTCTTTTACGTCATATTTTCATTAATATGCTGATGTTTAATTTCATAGTATCTATTAGGGCTGGGCGACATAACGACCATAAACAATATATCGATATATTTCACAACAAGTTGTGTTACATAACGCTGTTGTTCCGAAATACCTACCAGTGTGCAGCTCTCCTCTCTCACACTCTCCACACAGCTCCGCCCCACTCACTCACTCTCAAGTTCTCCAGCAACACTCAGAGAGACACAGAGCTGCTCCTCTGTTTAATCTGTCTGTTAATTAGTCTACAGTGAGACATCAGTCTATATGTTGCACAAGCTGCGTTAAATCAGTCTGTGAGATGACTTAAATTACTGCAGCAGCACATGTGCAATACGGCGCTGTCCTGCATGTGTGTGAGACAGAGCTGTGTGATTGTGTCAGGTGTTTGTTTGCTACTTTGTGTGTGAGGTGGATCACAGCGCGTTGCCATTCTCCGTGGTAGCTGTAGTCTATTTTGTGACATGGAGACAGCGCCTGGATGCAGGCGACAGATGTGTTGCAGCGACAACACAGATGTTTCATATACAAGATGTATATAACAGGACAAAGTGTCTCTCCCTCCCTTCCCTCTCTCAGCCTCTCTGGTGATGCTCTGTGCATAAATAAGATAAATACTGACATAAATAAAAATATTTAAATCATTTTCTAATGCTAGATTCACTTGAAAGGTCATGGAAAACGACTTTTTAACTCCCTTCACGAAGATATTTGTTCCAAACTACAATGGTTTTAGGCCTACTTGACATTTTTATGGTCATGTTATAGTTAAGTGTCCTGCGCTGCAAACCTTTAAACCTCTGTAGCTCCAGTGTTACATGCAAAAAGTTAACGTACAGCCCTGCTTTACATGTTGTGCAGCTGTATATTTTCAAACAGGGGAAAAAATCCTGTTCATTGCAGCCCAGCCCTAGTATCTATACTCTCTTTTAAAAGACAATGTTGAGCCCTGAAAAATAACTTTGAGTTGTAGCCCAAATGTGTACATGATTTTTTTCCAAATCAGTCCATCCTCGGACGTACCTCCACCTTCTGAGAATCCAGCGCTGCGTTGATGTCTGACAGATAATCTGGAATGATGTCGAGCAGACATGCTGCCAAGAAAACGCCACCGGCAAAACAGCTGATAAGACTCAGGACTGTGCGATGGGTCTCTGCGGATGTAAAGACAAAGCATCTCTCATGTCTCAACATGCACTTACACACAATGGTGTCAGTGTCAGTTATATTTAACTCTGCTTTCTTGCATTTCTCAGAAGGAAATATATTTGTAAATCAGGATTATCTCTGTGGAGCAATGGGGCACTTCACATTTTATTTAACTTCTGCTATCTAAACCCAAGAACACCAACCATTTCTACTTCATTGACCTGTAAGTGATTAGTGGTACATCTCAGACCTGGGTGAAATCACTGCCATCTTTCCAAGGTCAGACCATCTGCTGAAGGATCATGTGATACATCATGAGAATGAACGCGTAGGGGTTCAAATGACTCAGCAGAGCACTTAGACACATATGGACGTAATGAGGAGAAATGAAACTTTCACTTCCGTTTGAGAGAGTTCATCACTCAGACATCCCTGCTGTGACTGGTATACATGCTATATGTGAGCATGTGAGCATGTGAGCACATGCCAAGAGGTATTTGGGCTTTAGGCTCCATCATCCCTGTCAGGTGACTCCAGGGGGGAGAGAAGGATTTAGTCAACTTATATAACATAAATGTTAATGACAATGCAATGGGGTGGTAATTAGTAATCAATGTTAGATCATCACATATGCAAATGGTTTAAGAAAGGAAACATTTTTTTGCACTGAATGGTGGCTGATGTGGTAGATTTATGATCAGTGATTAAAACCCACTACACCCTTTGTAATGGCTCCATTAACGGCTTTTAAATCGCAGTTGATAACATCAGCAGCCGTTAGTTGTCTTAACGACACTATCTACAGCTAAAACATGTGATTTACTGAGACAGACCGCAGCTTAAACCGCTATCTGAGACTCTGCAACTTCCGCTCGTCTTCGGCGGCACCAATACACCGAACTCCATTTATACTTCTAGGCAATTTAAGGTTGACTTGATTGTCTGCAAAAAGTTACGCACCGACTATCATTAATGAACAGCTGAAAATTAATCAGTGACTTTCCCTTTTCGGTTCGGCATCAGTGTAATAAGCAACAAGTCATCTAATGAGGGTAAAACAGTGAATTTGTTCGCCATGATCCACTTTGTTTATCTGATTTTGGAGGCGACTTTAATGTCCCCCTCTTTGAAACATGCATATAACAATGATATATAGAACACAAAAGCTAACGTTAGCAGTTGCCGATGTTAGCTGTGTATGTTATAAAAACGTTTACTAACCTGTGCCGTTTGTGTCTCTGAACCATTTGACTCGAGCAGGGATAAATCCAAAAAGAAGAGTTAAGAGTAATAAACCGAACAGAGCGCCTATTTTAACCTGGAGCAGATAGTCCATCTTGGAGCAGAAAACCGTCAGTAAAGAGTGAGGCTCGCTTTCTCACTGTACTGTCATTTGATTAACTGTGAAAGAAGCCGGTGTTTGCCAACAGATAGGCAGATAACAGTTTCACTGAGGCGAGAAGCGATGTTGTTGTTTGGGAAGTGTCTGACGTTCAGGCGACGGTGGCCGAGAAGGGTCAAAATAGTAATGCTAAGTGCTATATCGTAGGCAGCTGGACTTGCTTGTGTTTCTTGAAGACGTTTCGCCTCTCATCCAAGAAGCTTCTTCAGTTCTAACCGACTGGTACAGAGTTGCAGGCTTTTGAACTCTGTGTGGGTGTGAACCCAGGCAGAGTCGTTAGGGTCACATGTGAGCTCTTAGTTTCAGAGTCGTTAGGTTCACAATGTGAGTCGTTAACTCACCTCACCATCATGTGAGTCGTTAGGGTCAGGTGGGATCAGGTGTGAATGGGTGCGAAGTGGTCTGGGGAGGGATCCCAGGACTGCATTGTAGGTGGGTGATAAGTGGTGTCGGAGGCCACCTCCTCTGTTTAACGATGGTCGTTCCAGTTTGACATAGATGGCTTCTTTTACACCTCTTTCAAACCATCTTTCCTCCCTGGCCGGGATCCCTCCCCAGACCACTTTGCACCCATTCACACCTGATCCCACCTGACCCTAACGACTCACATGATGGTGAGGCGAGTTAACGACTCACATTGTGAACCTAAGGACTCTGAAACTAAGAGCTCACATGTGACCCTTAGACTCTGCCTGGGTTCACACCCACACAGAGCTTAAAGCCTGCAACTCTGTACCAGTCTGTTAGAACTGAAGAAGCTTCTTGGATGAGAGGCTTCAAGAAACACAAGCAAGTCCAGCTGCCTACGATATAGCACTTAGCATTACTATGACCTGGATGACTGAGAACCTTCACCGACAGGTCAAAATAGTATATCGCGAAAAAAATGAACAGGGCGTCCTGTGACTTTTGTTTATGGGAGGCTATAACATCTTTTTTCCATCTCTGTAATCACTTTGTTCTTCAATACATGTTTTAAATGGTTCACAATTACTCCCAATGAAAATCTCAAAGGCCAACTGCTGTCTTCAGCCTGTAAAGGAAGAATGTTTAGCTGCATTGCTGTGAAGCTACACAAATAGTGAGGGCAGAAGACATGCAGTTATTAATGCTGATCATCTGTTAGTAATAACCCACCAAGTCTGCAAGTGAAAAAGTCAGTTAGTCAGTTTCTTGTTAATGAAAGCTAAAATGCAAAGCAAGGATACTGACAGAGGCATAGACAGACATTGAGACAAAAAGCTTCTGGACACATATGCAAAAGACTTCACCACAACTCCTACATGAACGAGACACACAGACTTTTTGGTTTTGCCTCTTTGTTGTTGTTTTGCATTTCTTTGTAGTCATAATGCATCTTTTTGTGGTTTTGTGTCTCTTTGAGATCATTTTGTGTCTTTTTTGTGGTTGTTTTGTGTCTCTGTACAGTTCCTTTGAGTCTCTTTGTGGCCATTTAGACTGTTCGGTCTAATTGGTGCATGTTACAGTAATTTGAGTGACATTTTGCAGATGAAGGCCAGGGGCCTGTGACACTTTGGGCTCCTGGGCCTGTGTCTAGAGGGCATGTTCAGTAATCCACCCGTGGAAAGAGGACAAACACCAGTCAAAGCTGTTTTTAAATCCAGCAAAACCTTAAAGATGCTACCTGTAACTCCTGCACAATTTATGACATAATATACTATGTAATATATTGTTTATTACTTGGCATAATTATAGCTAATCTTTTATAACTCTATTATTTATTAGGCTATTTATATTACCACTGCTTTTTGCAACTCTGGTTAAATGCTTAACTGCATTTTGTTAACTCAGTGCCTGTACTGTGCAATGACAATAAAGCTGAGTCTAATTTAGTCAAATAAATGCAGTATTTTAGACAAATTTTAGGTTAAAACAGAACCCTTGTTTCTGATTAACAAAGGCTAAAACATTAAATTGTGCATAAATAAGAAAGCCTCATTGTAAACACTGTCTGATGATGCTGTCCTCATTATTTTCTTTTAACATTTTATTAATAAATAGCCTAAAGACAATACAAATGTTAACAGATTATGGCTGGGGATCAGAACAGAGCATTAACAGAGATCTTATATCGAGTCATTAGATGTTATACAGGGTGAAGAGGTTCAGTGTTTTAATAGCTTTCTTGTTTTTTGAGAACAGAATTGATTGGTTGTATTGTTCGAGTTCAAATTCAAAGATTACAAAGGAGGGTTTATGACTGGAAAATTTTGATTTATGAAAGTGAGACTTTGCAAGTAATAGAATCAAACTGATAATATAATGTTGATTTGCTTTGGTGGGTAAAAGAGATTGTGTCAAAAAATACAAGAGTGGGGACAAGACCAAAATAAATGGTATTATTCTTCTGGAATCAGTTGACAAAATGAGCAGTCCACAACAAAGTCTTTTTTATATATTTGAAGAAATTCCTTGGTGGGATAAAAGCGGTGAATCATAAAATATTTGTCGTCCTTATTAAAATAATCGCATTTTTCCCCTTGGTATTATTATTTTGAGTATTTATTAGAAATGTTTTAATAACCAGCAGATGGTGCTCTGTCACCAACCCTCACATGCCGCCTTGCTATCAACCGACCACCACGTTGGGTTGTTGATGACGTCATATTCGTGCGCCGGATATATTGATCCCCCAACAGAAGAAGCCCCAAATGCTGATGTGTTACTAGAAATGACGCCGCAGGGACAGTTGTGAGTTTCTACATTTGATGCAGGGATAAAATAGTAACTGAGAGAAGCGGCGGAGGGACACAGGTCGATGTTAGAGAAGCGGCAGAGGAGGAGGACAACAGCAGCGGGACAGAATGGCGGTGAGACAAACAGACACATGCAGCAGAGACACACTGACAGAGACAGGAACAACTCACTGACTCACTTCTACATGAAACAGTTTACTACAGCTGACTGGGACACAGTGAGACCACCACAAGCTGCAGAACAAGAGAAACACTGAGCTGTGTAAAGATTAATAAAAACAAATATATATTATGTGGCTACATTAACGTTAATTTAATGGACTGTTATCTCTGTACACTGATCACATTTGTTTTATACTTATTACTGTGACCTTTTGCACCAGCCTTGCACAATATTTTGTCAATTCTACACAAATCTAAAGCTTCTATAATCTGCACAGCACTTTCATTGTTATCCACATATATTTCACAGACTTTTTATAAAGTAATTTTAATATATTTATTTTAACTTGCTTCTATTCTATGTTTCTATCTTGATTTTTGCAATACTTGCTTTTACAGTTTAATTCCTCTTTGTTGTTTTGCATTTCATTGTAGTTATAATGCATCTTCCTGTAGTTTTGTGTCTCTTTGTGGTGCCTTTGTGTAATTACTTTGTGTCTCTTTACAGTTCCTTTGCGTCTCTTTGTGGTCATTTTGAGTCTTCTCCTGGTCTGTGCATGTTATAGTTATTTGAGTGACAGGACCTGTGACACTTTTGGCTCCTGGGCCTGTGCCTAGAGGAACTGTTCAGTAATCCTTGTCACAATATTTTGTAAATTTAACACAAATCTAAAGCTTCTAAAATCTGTACAGCTCTTTTATTGTTATGCACATATATTTCACAGACTTTTTACAAAGTATTTTTAATATATTTATTTCCATTTGCTTCTATGTTTATGTCTTGATTTTTGCAATACTTACTTTTACTGTTTAATTCATCTCCTATCAATATGTTAATGTCATGTACCATTATATCAAAGCAAATTCCTTGTACCAGTATATAAAAACTGTCTCGGCAATGAATCAGATCTCTGATGCTGATTTTTTCCCCCTCAACTCTCAGACTATTTAACAAAGCTAAACTAGAGTTAAAATTCAATTAGATTTTATTTACAAAACGCCCAATATCACAAATCACAATTTGCCTCAGAGGGCTTTACAGCATACAACATCCCTCTGTCCCTGGACCCTCACAGCAGATCAGGATAAACTCCCAATAAACTCTTTAACGGAGAGAAAAAAAGGTAGAAACTTCAGGAAAAGCAACATTCCTTTCCAAGACGGACAGACATAGATGTTGTGTGTACAGAACAGATCAACATTCAGTTTAGTTTAGGACTAGATGTTACAATCCCTGATGCACATACTTGAGACTATAAGTGAGAGTAATAGTGCCGTCTGGGGGTTCAAGTGGGAGCCAAAGGGTTAGATGTATAGAAAAGAAGGAAAGAGTAAAGGGAAGGCAGAGCCAAGGAGAGACATCTGTGCGAACTGAACTCTCCCAGCTGGACCAGGCCGTACACTCTACCTCCCCCTGCTAACTTTGTACCCCCCCATTTTGATGAGGGAAGAGAGATGAAACTAACAGGAGAAAAACTTACCTAACTTAATTCAATGTGGAGTTTAACTGGTCAGTTGTAGAACATACTTGTGACTGTGGGTTTGAGTTGTAGCCATGCAGGGGGAAGATGGGTGGAGGTTTAGGGAGGGTGAAAGCTTCACTGGGGTAATCAGGTGGGTACCCTCCTCAAGAGGACTCATCGCTAACACCTGGCACCCCCCTCTGCTTCTACTCCCTTGTGCCCTGCTGCTGTGAGTGGTATTACGGGGCTCCAGTAGCATCTTTCCACTTAATCTATAGCCACTGGCTTGCCTGTTTGGCTGCGCCAGAGAGGGCTTTGATGGCCTGATGCTGGGCTTGGCCTCGAATTCCTATTTCTTGAGCAGCCTGGTAGTTGACCCGCCTACGAAGCCTCTGCAGCAAACCTTTGCTTCCCAGCCATGTTGCTCAGCGTCAGCTGCCAGCTCGACGTACTCAACATTACATACATTTAGTATTGACATAATTAATGTACAGTGATCCATATGACAAAATGATATATTGAGAGAGGGAGAGACAGAGAGAGATGCACTGGCAAACAGTAATGACAGCTGCTACAATAACATTAATTTCAGTAATAATATATTAATTATTAATAATAATGACAGTAATAGTAATCATTTGGTAGTAAATATGTTACATGTATATGTTAATATATGATAGTATATGTATGTGACAATAATAATCGTATGTGTATAATAATAGTAGAAGTGTGACTAATAATAATAGCAGTAGTCATCGACATCAGGCAGGACCACAGCAGCGTAACCATGACACACGATCCAGGCATAGCCGCGATTCAAGGGAACCTGTAAGACCGTGGAGCACAGAGGCTCCGGAGAGAAAGCCGAGTTAGCAATTTGTAGTAATCGGACATGAATGTTAGCAAAGGAAGAAGAACCAACTTTCCAGAATCTGAGAGCAAGAGAGAAAAGAAGCCAAAGGGGTGCACATGATGATCAAACACAGGCTTAATCACTTCCACAACATTAATCTATTCAGAATCGGTGTTAATCAGTTTTTGTTTAATAATAATTTAACATGAAACATGTGCAAGCAACAAACACAATACACAGAACAAACAGCACAGAGCTGCACAGCATAAGAAATATACACTGGAACAGATCTACAATAGTAGTTATGAATAAAGTTGTTATGGCTCTTAAATATCTTTGGAAAACGTAATCATTAAATTGTATTCAGTCCTGTTTTTAATACAGGAAAGGGGATCTAAAGTTACAAGATGTGCTTAGGTGCAATTTTCCATTTTAAAGAAATTCGATAATGTAAACATTTGCTTTCATTTCCGTTCTAACAATTAAATAAAACTCATAAGTGGAGAGCATCACACTAAATGTTTCCTGTGTAGATTCAGGAGAACAACAGATGCAGAGCTGTTTTAGAGCCCTGATAACCTTTATCAAAGTGTTTATGGGGTAGTTGATGTACTATGTGCTCAGGCACCTTAAATCTGTAAGTAAATGAGGGAAAAACAACGTATAAACTACTTCACAGCTTATTAAAACTTGATTTGATTGATTTGAATGTCCCATTATTGAATAGGTTTTTAATTCTGATTGGCTTTAGATGTTGTATTAATAAATTCTAAAATATGAGGACGCATACAATCCCAAATCTACAGATTTACAGATTAAACGAGGTCTCACTTTTTGTTATTGAGCTGAAACCTGTCACACATTAATGCTGAATTGTGTCTCTGTATTTTGTCCAACAGCCCAAAGGTAAAGTTGGCACAAAGGGCAAGAAGCAGATCTACGAGGAGAACGAGGCGACGCTGAAGTTCTACACCAGAGTCATTCTGGGAGCTAATGTAAGAACCTTAATGCTTTTCTTGTGCTGTTTCAGTCAAAAGCAAATGTTTAAATGTCGATGAGATGGACACTGCAGTCTTTGAAGGAGTGGCTTCACATTTACGTTCGCTGACGTGGTGTCTGTGTGGCTTGTTTTAAACTACAGTTCTTCAAACCTGTATTGTTTCACATTCTCATGCTAGACCCAATTGTAAAATTGATAGTTCAGGTGTGTTGCATTACTTTGTGCCTACACCTAGTTTTTAATGTTTTCCTTTTTAAATTCAAAATCACATAAAATCTAAATAATTTTGTGTAAAAATGTCAGTGCATACAAAACACATACTGCAACCAGACAAACAATAAAACATTAGTTAACAACACATTATGCAGACTGCAGCTTAAAATAGTTTAAGATGTCCAAAAATGCTAAAAAAAAATATCCATAAATAAATATTAAATATGGGACAAGGTCAAGGATGAATGAGTCTGATAGAAGTAGGCACAAAGCTTTGCATGGTCCGCTTGGTCTTGAGTAGGAGTGACCTTCATCTTCGGCCTGAGGCTATGTGACTGTATTTGTTGTGTAGTGTGTTATATCACTAATGTTTATTTGTTATAACAAGGAATATATTAAATAATAATAATGAAACTGTTTTGTTCCTGAACAATAAAGGCACTTCATCACATTCATACAAAAATAATTCAGTCCTGCTCATTGGTTTGCAACCACACCTGCGATGGCCTAATATTAGCAGAGACACTAAAGAAATTGAAAACGTATAGACGATGGATTACACTGTAAGGCTGCAACTAATGGTTCTTTCCATAATCGATTAATCTGCCCAGTGTTTTCTCTATTTATTGAGTAATTGTTTAGTTTTTTAAATGTTAGTGACTCATTTTGTCAAATCACATTTGAGAAGCTGGAACCAGATAAACTGGCATGTTTGCTTGAAAAATGACTGATGGATCATTAAATTAATTTTGTGTTGATGGATTAATTGACTAATTGTTGCAGCTCTATTATACTGACATGTTGCCCAATCCCATTTCAAATATACTGCTTTTTCTCCGCAGGCAATATATGCTGCAGTAAATCTTATGGTTTTCTATAGTTCGTCTACATTTTGGACATGGGTAAGTGTATTTAACTGAGATCATTAATGTAATGTAATATAATGTACCTGAATCTAACACCTTCTCTGCCTCCTGTAGCTGCTGCTCGGGTTTGCACTAGCAGTGTATGTTGGGAGTTACCGCTCCATGTCTGCAATGGCCAAGCCAGTGTTTGCTGAGGACGGAAGTCTGCTGGACGGAGGAATAGACTTGAACATGGAGCAGGGAATGGCAGAGTAAGTAACACCTACAATCCAAACTGAACTTTAACATATCTGAGGAGAGAAGCTCCATCTTTAGTTTACATACACCACGGACACAATGTGATTATGTGGAACAACTTGGACTTGCACATTGGTTTATATTCAGGTGTGCACTGTGAGCAGTCGCTCCTACCCTCTGACTGAATGAGCATATTGGGGATAGGAAGCTTTGCAGACATTACTCAGGGCTGACTATACTTTTCACTTTGTTCCACTGCATGAAGAATTTAATTTGACCGTTTTGATTATATTATTATCTTGCTTGAAGGATAGCTTTGGTATTTTTCTAGCTGGACCATATTTTCCCATGTTTTCCTGTCTAAGAGATCTTTAGGAAAAACAATTTTTGAAGCAAGACCGCTGCAACAGCGAAACGTGCTGCAACGTAACCACTTGGGGCATTTGTGCACTCTCAATTTATGCCCACCCAAAGTGTTTGTACTTGCCACTGACAGACTGAGATTTTTTTTTTTAAGTGTCTGTAAAACATCATGGACTCTTTAACAAAATGCCTGTCTCCACAGGGATCCTTTCCATGATGTTGTCAGACACTTAAAACGATCTGAGCCTGCCTGTGTCTAAAACAGCACTTCTAGTGGATGTACATTGAGGGTGCACAGTTGCCCATTGACATTACATTGCAGCCTGTTCTGCTGCCTGGTTGCAGTGCTCCTGCTCAATACTGGACTAATTTAAAAAAAATTCTTGCTCCCATTAGTCACATAGACACAAAAGCATGGGAAGATGGGGTCCAGTTGACAAAAAACGAAGTTACCCTTTAATCTAAAAGTACGAAAATAAATACCAGTCACAGTCATATTTTTTTTATCTGGTTAAAACCACTGAATCAATTTTGTCCCCCAGCATCTGAAACTAAACCTACACCAGAGATTCCTGCTGAAGAGCAGGAATTTCTTCTTGTGTGTCACAGGAACATGTAACATCTTGGTGATAATTCATTGCATGTGTTTTGGTTTTAGGCACCTGAAGGACGTCATCCTGCTCACAGCCATAGTTCAAGTACTCAGCACAATCTCCTCTTATTTCTGGTATCTCTGGCTGCTGGTAAGTCATCGCCCTGATAACTCCTACGAGATAGCAGTTACTTCTCTGCCTGATTCCTTTCCATTTCTGCCTTCCACATGTCTCATAATTTGCTCCTGTGTGTGTGTGTCAGGCCCCGGCCCGAGCCCTCCACCTGCTGTGGGTGAACTTCCTGGGCCCCTGGTTTATGGCAGAAAGCCCGTCGGCACCAGAGGAAGTGAATGAGAAGAAGCAGAGAAGACAAGAGCGCAGACAGATGAAGAGATTCTGATGCTGCAGGGCAGACGGAGCAGTATTTTTATAGAATCTAATATACAGATAGCGAGGAACTGATAAGTTATTCAGGAAGAAATTTTTGTTATTAAATTAAAGTTAATTATAATCTGATACTGTGGAATCTTGTTTTCCATGTTTGTTTTCTTCCTGCTCTCTCCTGTAATCCGATTTTCTCCCCAAATCATAAAAATGAAATGTTCCATGTTTAGATAATGTCATGGTCCAGATCTCATTTGTCCTCCTCATGCAGAGATATAAGTTTTTTCGCTGTTGCACCATCTCATCGCACTGCCCCCTGCAGTTTCACATCAAACGTCCCCCCTGTTTAACCACACGATCCAGTGACGTAAAGGCGTCAGAACCATAGCCAGCTGAATTTACCCTGTCAGTGCCACTTTTCTCATGGCATGTCTTATTTTTTTTATTTAATTTTATTTTTTAAAAATGTTTCACATGCAACAGAATCCGTCGGCGAGCCTTCATTACAGAGCTGATTTTGTTTGTGAGCTGTTGAGTCTTATAAAAATCAACTGGATATGAATGACGTTTTAATAGGAAAATAACTTTTTGCAATAAAAATCTCCCTCCAGTGTGTGGAGCTGATCATGTGTTTCAAATAGATTTATTTTTCTGTCTGTCAGTCTTGTTAATGTTAGGCATTCAGGCATGACTTAAAGGTTGTGCCAAGGTTAGCAGCAAAGCACTCTTTGCTATGTAAAGATATAGTGGAGTAAAGACATCCTGAGCAGAGACTGAAGTCAGGCTGCCTCTGTGTCTGCGTGTGTGTGTGTCTCACTGGCTAGCTCATCACCACCACTCTGCCTTGCGCTCACACCGTGGTTACCACTGATGTTGGTATGCCATTGTTAACATTGTTAACGCTGTTAGCTGTCAGCACTGTTACCTTTGCTCAGCACTGTTTATGGGGTTAGCACTGTTAGCTGCTAGCAGCCACCTCCATGTTGAGAGCTGTGTCCACACAACTCATGCACTCTGAATTTTTCATAAAGCATCTTTAAAATACTGAACAATGCATTTTATGATATCCAAAGGAGGCTAAAATTTGCTTGTGATGCCCTAATTAAATTATGAGAGCACAGGAAAGACTTTTAATGGCTGGGCCTAACAGACTGTAAGAGGTTATAATGTAAGTCTTATACGGAAATGTGGAATTTCAGCTTCCTGAATCACAATTAGGAATGTATGGTCAAAGTTTAAGTCAAGTGTACCCTAAAGGCTGTGGCAGTTCACACTGGAGTATCCATGTTTACCACTAAAGGCAGCTACAAGTCGTTGTAACATATCATAATTATGTTGTTTTTGTTGCTTGATATTGATCCAAGCTAATTATTTCCTTTCCTAAATCATTGCAGTTATTTTTACTTTAGTCATTTTAATTTTTGTAAATCCTTATTTAAGTGTAATCAGTCATGAAAACTGCTATCAGGGCCGTCTTTTTTTGTTTGGCATCAATAAAACCATTTGTCTAAATGGACATGGATACTTTCTCAACAGAGGTTTAAATTGGTTTATGCATTGATCAAAGACTAAAAGAACCTTCCTGACATCCTGGTTGTACTTTAATTTGTGACGAGCTGCAAGGATTAGCGGGAATGTCAGGATTACGTGCCTTTAGTGATGTAAATTTGATGCAATTCTATTCAAAAAGGAACTTAAAGGATTATATCAACATTCATTAAATGTTTAGCCATTTTGGGGCTGCAGCCATAGACTGTATAAAATAATGGGCGTAACTACCACAATGTCAGCCATTGATTTGTACACTCCCATTTTGAAGCCTCCAGGCCAGCACTTGGGCTGTTGCCATCTTGGTTTTTTGAAGCCAGAAGTAGACTGTAGCAACACCTCGCAGACAGCCTGTCACTCAAGCGGCAGAGTTATATTAAAGTTCCTCCCCTGTACAGTTGTCATGTATGTTGAAGTTAGCTACAGGGATTAAAACTGTTGTTGTGGCTGTGACCGAAGGCTGTAAACACGTTAATTTCTGCTGTAAATTTGGGCATTTTAACATGGATGACTGACTCGCCTCTGGAGCCAGCCTCAAGTGGCCATTCAGGGAACTGCAGTTTTGGCTTCATTTTTCATCCCTGGACATCGCCGCTTGTCCAAAATCCCAATATTTACTTTGCTTGATAAATGACTTAAACAAATAATTGAAGTTATCACAACTATTGTCTTGTTTACTGCTGACTGATGAAACTGAGTCAATATTTCAGCACTAGTATAGTTTTAGATGACCATAACCATAATAAGGGGGGTGCCAAAGAGCCATGATTTTAAGGGGTGTAATAATTTTGATTTGTTCTGTGTCAAAATGTAATCAGTTTATGTGCCAAAAACAAAGATATTTAAGGGTTATATTAAAAGCGTATTCATTTATTAAAAAAGATAAAAATACTTTTGTACAGAAATTTTTAAAACTATGTATCAGGAGGATAAGGGCATGTGTATTGTGGGGGGGGGGGCACCAAAGTCTACAATGGTAAAAATATTGGTCCCTTAAGAAAAAGGTTGGGAACCACTGTTTCAGAGGATGTTCTCAATCCTTACAGAGCAGGAGTAGGCAACCTGCGGCTCTTTGGCCCCTCTACAGTGGCTCCAAGTGACTCATTCTCATAGGCTTAAACAAATTATGCACCAAGTTTAACAACATGTTTAAATGTTCCATCAACTAAAATGTGCTTCAAACATCTACGGCCTGGCGCCTATTACTCCTATTTTTGCCAGACCTTAAGAGAGCGGTGGCTAGTCTTAAATCTTCCTAGCTAGGCTAGCTATGTTTTTAAATCCAAAAAAAAGGACAGCCTTATTTGCTGTCACTGCCAACTCTGCAAAGTTTAAGTTTCAATTAATCACAAATAGCCCACTACAGAGTAACCACCACATAGTAAATCATATTAATGAATGCTCATTTAGACCAATTAGTAATGTTGATTGGCTACTTTAGACCTAATAGACTGTGTTACTTTAATTATAAGGTTCAAATATGTTTTGTGGCTTCAGACAAATATATATATTTTTCGTCAAAAATGGCTCCTCTGATAGTAAAGGTTGCTGACACGCTGATGTGGAGCCATGTAATCCTTCAATTTACATCTGAGAACAAAAAGTCATCAAACCTGGAGATATGTAGTTTTCACTGGACAGTGGCACGCTTTGATTTAGCTTATGAGTCCACAAAAAAAAAAACAACACAGAATCTCTGAAAAGATTTTGTTTTAATTTCCTACTCAGTATTTGAATTTACAGTTAATTCCCTAAAGATGTGAGCACTGCAGCCTCCTGCATCATGTTGCAGCTTCTGTTCAAATTTTAAATACAGTTGACAACAATGTCAGACAAATTAAGTGAAACATCACATTAAAGTTACTGGCTGCAACATTTCAGACATCATCACCTGTTTTATTTTCAGTGGCCCTTGAAACTCCTCACATATTTGAGATTAAAGATTTAAGATTAGAGTTGACAAATCAGCGCTCAGATGACAGTTTAATCCCTGAATACTGAAGAAATGTCAGCCACTTGGTGCGCAGCTACATTCAGCGTCTCTGTTTCCATCCGGTGAGCTGAGCCTCGTCCTCAGGGGAAGAATGTTGTTTGTTATCAAGCCTGCTAAGTGACTTTATATTTTCTATCCAGTGTTGACAAAGTGTATTTAGTGATTATGTTCATGCTCAGACTCCAAAGACAGTGAGTGGGCTGGCAAAGCCCACATCTGCTCCCAATATAATTACAGATTTCTTATTTTTGTTTCATGCATGTTCAACAAGCTGCGACCTGTAGGCTGCAGGTTTGAAGAGGAATCACTGCGATGGTGTGAATCCTGTTAAAAGAAAACAGCAAGGTATTTACAGTGTTTGCCTTAATTTAATACACACAGGAATTCAAACAGCTCTTTTTTTATTTACTGAACTTTATACTCTTCCTTAAATCCCCAGAAGCTTTTTCAAAATGACTGCTTTTACTTTGTGTCCTGCCCTCCTTCATTCCTGCCCTGTGGTCCTGTACTGTCTCTATTATAGGGTTATAAACAAAGTAACCAAAATTAGAGCAGCACGGCATCCAGTTGTCAAGGCCAATCCCAGATGTGGGCTTTGAGAGGGACCATGTTGCAGTGTAATTTAGCACTGGGGCCACTCACTTGCATGTAACCCCACCCCCTCAAAACTCACATATGTACTTTGTGTTTCCTTGACGTGTTGTTGTCTGTGGAAAGATGTGCAGAGACGAATTTACATATTTATCTTGACCAAATGTCCACTTAGAAACTCCCCATGTGAAAGCTTTGAAACAGTGTACCTTGTGGCTGGAAAAAAGGACACATGGTGGTTTTTGTTTTAAGCTTTTTCACATGCAAACTTTCTCTTTTTTCCGCCACTAACATGACATTGTGTCTGCTCTTACTTTGAGGTGCAACACAAAACAGAGAAGTATCTCCTAAAATAACTTGCTGCATGTGAGAGTCCCAGTCTTGGCTGCTGATTTAAGATGGAGGAAAAAAGGAAAAGAGTGGGAGAGAGAGGTTCTTGTTTACCATGGCAGTAAAAAAGGGTTCATCCTGACAAGATGAAATAAGGGAGTTGAAGCTGCATTCCATTTTCCAGGCTTTGTGTGCGAAAAAAATCCTGACTGTTTAAACCCATTATACCCGCAAGAGGATTGTTCCTTAACTATGGCTCATTATGCTCTGCATAGTTTTAGAAAATCTGACACATATTCAAAGAAATTTATTGATTTTACCGGCATTGTCATTACATTACCTTATCTTATCCTTCTAAATAAACAAAGTGATGTGGACATTTTGTCACATAAATAAAGTTATATGTTAGCTTGCTAATGTCTGTTTTAGCGTGAGCATTAAATATACACAAAATACACAATATACAATGTTAATGTTCTTATTAGTTGTAGATTCAAAAGAAATGTAAGCTGTTTGGAAATGAAAGCTGATAAATATATTTTTGATTTAACAAATTGACCTCTTCTTTTTTCTTATTTTAGTTCCCTCCATGGAGCTAACTGTCCTCCAGCCACGTGCTCCTCCTGAATTTATATTTTGTACAGTGTGGTGTAAATGACAGTGACCCCAAGGGACAGGTCAGTGCAGTTGTGTAAGGTAGTTACGACAGGCTCTCATGCAGGTTATTGTGCACATATTGTCTCGTCACATGGTCAGAGACTTTGCACTGGATAACATCAACGTACATATTACCCAACAATCATCAATGTGTAGCTGTATATGAGAAAAAAATACCAAAGAAAATAAAAATGATTAATTTATTTGAACAGTTTTAATAGTTTATTATAGTTTTTGTATCATGGCACATATAGCAAACGTCACTGGTTTTAATTTAGGGTGCTTTCAGACCTAGAGTTGTCTCCTTTGGGTCTGAATCAGGAACTCATTTTCTTATTAAGTTGTATAATCATCTAGAGTTGGTTGGTGTTCTCACAGCAGCATTTACAAGCGGACCAGATCAAATGCCTTGTGTGAGAAAGCTGCTCTTGATTGGTCAGAATTTCCATGTGGGAAAAATCCAGGAAGTAAAGAAAAGGTTGAAGAAGAGTACACTTGCAAGATAAATGTGACACTTTCTAATGTCACAATGGAGGGACAACTACGCAGGTTGATTTTAGCGCTGCTCATCGTGGACTATATTGCTGTCATTGTTCATTTGAGTCAAAGCATACAGTTTGAAAACGAGGCGCGACTCCAACTAGAAAACAATGTTTTGATGCATTGGACGTGCTGAATGTGCATATTAAGGCAGTACAGGAGGAGACGCACATTAATAATCCTCCAGGACTGTAACATGCTCATGTTTAACCCAAACAATGTGTCATGTGACTGCAGTTGGTTCAGATCCAGGTCGGAACACGTTCTCACCACAAACAAACCGCACCAGAGTTTGTTTGTAACCAGACTGAGACCACCTCTTCAAGAAGGTCTCGGTCCAGTTGTTTTGGTGCACACCTGAGTGTGATTGCTGTGTTCACACCTGCCCAAATGAACCGGAGAGGGCAAACCAACTTGAGTTTGATTGAACTGAACCAAGCAGGGCAGGTGTGAAAGATCCTTAATAAGAGCTCTCTTGGCCAGGTCGCTCTTGTAAAGGAGATTTCTAATCTTTTAATCTTCTAATTAGACTTTTACCTGGTTAAAAAATAATTTATATTATGAAAAAATACATAAAATGTGAATATATTTTACAACACAGGATACATGTCAGTGAAATGCACATTTAGGCCTATGTTCTTATGTGAAGTTAATATTGGATAAATATTAAATTTAAAATTACGCAGGGTTGTATGTCCAAAATCTGTCTTTGGGAAAAGGAAATACAGCAAAAACCCCACATATGAGGGTGCTTTTTATATAATAAAAACAATGATTGATCTATCATTTAAATTTCCTGCATTCCTTTTGGAGTGTGACAAAACTAAAAAACAAGGAATGTGCTTTTGTTTTTCCTTTTTCTGACAGGGATATCAAATAGTTGTAGAATCATCTAAAAGTAAAATAAATGCTTATAATTTAACAAGTAACGTTCAACCTGAGAACGACAGTCGAAGCCTTTTGTCTCATTGGCTCCAGCGCAACATGGCCCTCACATTTTAAACCCCTTTACACTCACAGAGCCAGACAAAACAGGAAATTGGGGGGCATTTGGGCAACAGTCGAGCCTTTGACCCTTGAACTACAGCGCTCCCCGCCTTTGAAGTGAAGAGAGAGAATCACAAGCAATTACATGCGATGCTGAGTGTGTTCCCTTGAACATTTAGCCTCCGCTGTGTAAACAGAATCAGAGCTCTCTGAGTGTGTTTGGCAGAGCTGTGGGTGTAGTCCGCTTTGAGTTTATAATCTCTGCTCTGTTTCGACCTTGTTTTGACTCAAACTAAACTGACCCAAACACTTCTCAGAGTTTAGGTTGTACTGGAGGAGCGGCTGGTATTAGTACGAGACACCGATTTTTAATTTATGATCCACATGCTGTTTCTCGCTAATAGCAAGTAACCCTCACTATTCCACAAATCATCCTTCAGCTTAAAGGTCCAGTGTGTAGGATTTAGGGGGACATGTTGGCAGAGATGGAATATAATTTAATAAGTATTTTTTCTTTAGTGTATAATCACCTGAAAATAAGAGTTGTTGTTCTCGTTACCTCAGAGCGAGCAGTTTATCTCTACATAGGAAGCAGGTCGTCATCAATGGAGTCCACCTTGTTGCGCTGCCATGTTTCAGTAGGCCAGAACAAAAATACTGGCTCTTTATGGGGACATTCACCTTTTTCGTATTGGCCATCGTAGTAAGCAGCCCCTCTGCAATGAACAGTGTCAGAAAAACACAGTTCTTTTTCAAACACAAACCTGCTTTAGTCAGTGTTTTCATGGGTTTTCAATCACCTTATATATTGATGTTTGGTCATGGACTTTCTCCGTCGAGATACAACATGGAAGGTACCCTGGGTGTGTTGGTTCTTGACGTTCTGGGACGCTGTGTTAAGTTCAGTCTGTTACGTGCATTGTCCGTATTCAAAATATGCCTAAATTTTTACAGCATTTTCCTTCAACAACAAACCCACGTGGTCACGTTTTGCCAACACACACAAGTGGTTGGGTTTAGGCAACAAAAGCATGTTGTTGGGTTTGGGAAAAAAGACCGGGGTTTGGCTTAAGAATGTTCTGGGTGAAAGTCGCTGTTGGACCCATCCACCACTCCTCTTGCATGCTCTACCTGGACTTCTGTCAGCTTAAATTTCGTTGTTGTCCCATCGTGTTTCCCCCTGACGCTGCTGGGTGCTGTTAAACTACAACAGCGACCTGCCATGTATAATTCTGACGTGAAAGGACACCTTTGTTGTCGGTGCCTGACGCCGGAAGTCGCTGCCCTTGTGCCAGATTTCAATGCCTTCAGGATGAGACCGGATTGGTTTTACAGAGGAAGAGGCCTCTGCAGACAGTTCGGCTCCCGGTAAAAACCTCAACGTCCGGATCTTAAGTTATCAGAACAAAAGGTGGGCACACATTAGCACGTGCTAGGCTAGTGGCCCATCTCTAACCTCTAACATGCTGAACAGCGTTAGAAAAACACTGATTTGTGACATGAAACTGCTTTATTTAGTGTTTTTACCAGTTTTAATCATGTGGTCTGTTTGTTTTGGAGACAAAGAGACCTCTGCCGATAACTCGTGCCTTGGTAAAAATCTCCTGACCAACAAAAACTTTAGGAATTCTAACCAAGAGAAGTTTCAGCTGGTTACAGTCTGCAGTCCTCACCGCTAGATGCCACTAAATTCCTCACACTGCTCCTTTAAAGACGACACCGACCAGACAGCGTTCACAGCTCTCACCACAGCCTTAAAAGGAAGCTGTCAAGAATTCCTGCTGCATTTGACTCGTGTGTGTGTGTGTGTGTGTGTGTGTGTGTGTGTGTGTGTGTGTGTGTGTGTCAGACTTGGTGGCAAATACTCCACCGTCCTCAGAGATTGTCACCTCTGTCTAATGTCTCACTGCCAGACTGTCATCTGCTCCTGTTTGTCACCGACTGCAAACTGAGGACAAATCAATAAAACCATCCGTCTCATCCGTTAATGTGCCGCAGCTATTAGCAGATTAATTTATGATATCAGAGTATTTCATTAGAATTTGGAGACGCTTTTGAGTTTTTTATGGAGCATGTGCTGCTTTTGGACTGCAGCATATTTAAAGATGAATTAAGTGTCTGCACATAAACACTTTCCTGAGAACAATCTCTCTTGTCATCTGCCTGATACATAAATTAAAAATATTACTGTGCACTTTATATTGTAGTTAAAGTGTAGCTCTGCTGCCAAAGTGTTACCATCACTGTGAGGCAACACTTTATTTAGAAGGTCTTATATTAATATAAAACTAAAATAAGGAGACAAAACTGTGTCCTTAGCTGAACCCAGAGACCTGCTGAGTACTTTTAAGGTGTAACTCCTTTGATTTTACGTACTAAAGTTTGTCTACAGGTCATGCAGGGTAACATATGTGAAAGGAAAAAAAAATTGTGTACAGTCTTTTGTGGCTCCAGACAAAGCTGTTTTGAAATCTGATAAATTGCCTCAAGTGACTTGAGACAAGGAGCCATTCAGTTTTCATTATTGCCATATCCTAAAGAAATACAATCTGTTTAGCTGGGAAAACTTTATGGAATACAAAAACATCTGCTCTTAACTTTAAAAACTTAAAAGTCAACTTCAAATCTACCACAAACAGAGTGCCAAAAGGTGAAGCTGGGGGGGACTGCACAATCCTATCCTCCATAGAAAACCTGCATTTAGCCATGTCGTCTTTTCCTTCAGAGCATCACGCCAGTGGAAGTCAGTATCACGATTAATTAGAGTCCCCATCATATTCATTTATGTATAATGTTAAGAAGTTGCATATTGAAAACCAACAACATCAACACTGTCACAGTATTGTCTGATTTTAAAATACACTTCTGTTTTTACAGGAAATGTACAGTTTACATACAGTCTCTTTCAAAATAAATGCACTATGTCGGTACAACACCAGCGCAAATTGATGTTTTTTTTCCTTTCACGACACACGCATGTGGATGAGTTTAAGGAAAAAAGAACAGGGTTTGGCTCTACAATCTTATGCCAGGCAAACACCGGTCTTCTGGTTTTAAGCTGGTGGTTGTTGGACCCATCCACCACCGCTCCCACCCACCCTACTTGGACTTCTGCCACCTTAAATTTCAGTGTTGTCCCACCAGGTTTTCCCCCTGATGCCACCAGGTGCCATTAAACAATAATGGCGACCAGCTGTGTGTTGTGCTGAAGTGAAACGATAGCTTTTTTTTATTAATGTCTGATGCCAGGAGTCACCAACCAAGCGTCAGATTTCGACAACTTCAGAGTAAAAACCCACTAAAAAAGGCTGTAAAGTCCGGCTCTGTAGAAGACCAGTAAGTCTTTCTGTGTGTGTGCCGTTATGTTTTGCCGTGTCACTTTTGACGTAATGGACAGGCCAGAGAACAATAAACAGTACAAAGGAGCATGGAGGCCTAAGAAAACTTTATGTTTTTGTTTCATACCTCTATGTTTTTCGGTCTCTCTTTCAAACTTGGTGCAAACAAATTTGTATTGATGTTTGTTTTGATGCTTGGGTGGAAATGGACGGTATATTTTTGGTGGTGCGTTATTGCATCTCGCCAGTAAGGGAGCTTAAGTTAATGCACTTACACAGGTTTTGTGTTCCCATCGATGCTGATCTGAGTTGAAGGTGACCCATCACTACTGCAGAGTCATTTGACCTGGGTGTAAATGCTGATTAAAACCATTCCTATTGCATTAAAAAGCCAGATGTTAGCAAGTTTTTTGTGCAGTGGGAAAGTGGCTTATGATGATATCAGGGATGCATGTCAAAAATCATGATTATCAACAACTGAACATGCAGCAGACCTGAAAGACTTGTGGTTTACTGGGTTACAGATGTAATATAATTGCAAATTAATAAATTATAATATGAGAATAAAGGTGTTGAAATAGCTCAGAGACGCACAGAATGCTTTCCAGATTAAGTGGACTAAAATGCAATGATAATATTACCTTGTCACAACAAATCAGAGCTGTACATGCAATGCTCCTGCCAGTAACCTTTGTTGCTGGTCATACTGTCGTCTCTCTGTCTCGTCCAGTGTTTCCTGTCATTCTGTCTGCAATCAAATAACAGATAAATCAAGTAACGTGACAAAGCACTATCATGCAAGCAACAAACAGATACATGTCAGTCAGTCAGTTCTTCTAAAATGTGGTTTATGGTGAGACTGTAAGACAAAGGCTGTGCCAGCAGACCTGATAAGACAGAAATCGCTCCAGAGCTCCGGCATCAGTACAGCAAAGATAAACTCTTGATTTCAACCTGGCCTCTAAAAGCATGAACATCATGACTGAAACATCCCGAGGATCTCAAGGTTTGTTTCACTCATCAGTCTCAGTTGAGCCTTGTCAGGTCGTTTATATTGAGTTACTCACTGTTCTCTGCCAAATCCTCACTGGGAAGGTTATGAACTTGAAGGCATAAAAGTCGTGTTTTATACATTTAAATTTGTTGGCTACAGAAACCTCAGGCAGCTGCCATATCATGATGAAATACTCTGCTGTCAGAGACTGAGAGAATCAGCTTCACGTTGTTCTTGACTTGATAAACATCATCTGAACGAAGTGCTTCGTTTGTGGATGCATGAATTTGAGGTGATTCGAGGGCAAACTAACAAATCAGAGGACCGACTGAAACGTCAAGTTAATGATGAATGTTCTGCTCTGGAGCTAAATGGATCATAAATAATTCACTGTAGTACACCTAGCAACGCGTTACATTCTTACACACACTGAGTTTGTAATAACTTGCTCACACTGTGTCAAAATTCTCTCCAAGCTAAGTCTACATACGTCAGTTACCTGTGTCCAGACATTTGCTAAAGCACATCTAATTTAAGCAGAGACAAAGTGTCATCGATCCTCGGGGTCACAAAACACAAAGCTTTAAATGTCTGGTGTCCATTGGTAAAAGTGAAGCAGTTCTTTATGGCCTCTCATAAAGAGGACAGTGCGTAAACAAGGTGACTGGATAATGTGCAGCACAGCAGTCGGGCTTTACAGGGTTTAATGAAATAGGGTTCAATCAAACAATTGATTTCTGTGGCGACCCAAAGTGTTAAATATTAAATAAATAAATAAGCAACCCAATTGCCAGAGAAAAATGTTGGCATTGAACACTTCTGCAGACCACAGATACGCAATGAATTAGTGGATATGTTGCAGCTTTATGTTTCAACAGTGCTGTTGAAACACCTAACCAATGTGTGGTTAGGTTTAGGCAAAAAAAAAACATTTGGTTATGGTTAGAATAGATCATGTTTTGGCCTAAAATACATAGTTTTTTGGGCGCACAATCCTGGCAGGAAAAGCAATGATGTCTCAGTAAAAAAAAAACTATCCCTGCAGACAGGTTGCTACAAAACACCCACGTCTGAAGCCTAAAAAGCTGACAGAAACACAGCAATGAGTCCCCAAAACATAACCAGTGTTGTTGTTTGTTGGTGTAGATCAGTGGTCTGCAGCTTGGTGGCCTGAACGATACGCCATCCACCATCCCCTCTACCTCCTGATTACTAAGTCAGCTTTTGAAGTACGTCACTTTAGAAATGTTGATATGATACATATGAAACATATCACTGTAATGTATTTGGTGTTTTAAAGAAATGTATAATGCCAACATTTTCTTCTGGCGACTGGGCTGAAATATGCCATTATAAAATTGAGAATTACATGACTTAATACAGACAAAATACTGTATGTAATATAATAATAACATCCACATAATAAAATACAATTTATAACAAACAGAGAAGAGTCAGTCACATAACTGGCTATGTTTGTCTTGTTTGACCAAGACAAACATTTTGAAATAAAACAACCATTAGAAAAAATGTTTTCGTGAAATATATACATAAAACAAACTTTGTAAAAAGGATATTTCAAAATTAAAAAGACTGGGATAAAATAAAAACATAAAAAACAGAGAAAGGACAGTACCATAAACTCTGACTGTAAAAATGAATCTGCATGAAATAACATGTCATGATATTTGTCACAGTCTGGCTCAGAGACACAAAGTCACTCACACAGTTTGTCACAAAAACATAAGTAAATTAACAAATAAACTGATTTATAACTAAAAAATGAACAAAACAAGTCACACAAACAGATAGGATAAATCTGTGGAGTCAGTAGTGTAGGGAGCTGTTAAGTGAAAATGTGCTGTATGGGTGTCGTCCTGTAAAAACAACAACAAAGAAAACAAAGGATGTCTGACTACTGCTCTGTCTTTCATGTGCATTAAAGCACATCAGGCCCAGGTGTGTCACATGCAGCTGATTGCACTCAATCAAGGTCTGCAGGCCTGAAATGAAAAAGCACAGATGCAGCAACAGCAAAGCAACTGAGCCGAGGGGCCGTCACATATCATGGTGAGTTTTTGAAAATGTTTTTTTTCCCCACGATTTCATGTTTATAAGTCATACTCTGTCTGTACGTATTAATATCATTACTTCTTTCATAGTGTCTTATCTGTTCTTATATGTATATTTTTAAAAGGCCATGTTTTAAATAAAATATATACATATAGATAGATAGAATTTTTTTAAATTAAAATACAATATCAGTAAGAGTTGATTCAGAAGCTCCTGCGTCCTCACTGTTTATTTTCTGAAGGCAAGGATCTCTACCCTCCACCTATAGGTGTAGATTTGGGAGGATATGCAGGGAACACGTCCCCCTAATTGTTTAGAACATATGCAATTGTCCCCCCCAGTGAAATGAAAGCAGAAGAGGAATTTATTTTAACAAATCTAAGACATTTGCACCATAAATTGATGCAGAAAAAGTACAAATTGTTGCATAAAAATTTACCAGAATGGCCAAAATTAAGTGTTAAGTGTTTGCTTAACATTTTCTGGTGGAGGACTCCCATGACCCGAATTCAAGTATATCCCCCACAGTGTTGAAATGAAGCTAAGCCCTTGCCCCTGTATTCAGTATTTGAGTCACTAATAGCTATGATTTCGGGCCACAGTACCTAAGTTGTTGTTGTTGTTGTTTTTTAGAGTATTTGCTTTCTCTAAAAGCAGCACACAAAAGCGGCACGGTACCCTGGTGGCCTTGAAGGCGCCGACCATGAACCACAATGCATCTATTCAAATCTGGTACTTTGTTGCATGTCATTCTCCCCCTCTGTCTCTGCTTATTTCCTGTCATTTCTTTAATGTAATCTCTCTGATAAATGCATAAAATGTCCCCAAAAAACTTGAGAAACACGCACACAACAGTTGAATGAAGTCTGTGTAAGATTCAGTGATGTAATAAGCCATCTGTAAACTCTACATATTCTTCCTGAGCACTTGGCCTCAGTATCAGCCTTGAGTATCAGTGACTGATTTCAAGTTTTGATAACATCAACAACAGGCCACATCAATTCTCCCTCTGTGCATAACTTTGTTTGGTTGTTTGTGCTTCATTTTAAAAAAAGAAATAAAAGGTCCTCTGTGAGTGACCACAGCCATTAGTTGCAGCGGTGGCGCCACTGTCCGCCTGACTCCGGCTGAACCAGGATCAGTGAGGGACAGGCTTCATCACACTGGGTTCCCTTCCTCTTCCTTTGTTTTCATCCCGTTTCCTTCCTCGTTTTCTTAGATACTGTTCCCCCCAGTGGAAGTCTAAACAAAATACAATACTGTGAAAGTAAACAAACGCACAAATATCATGTCATACAACCTTGGCCTTTAGCAAAACCAGACCCAGTTTTATGAGGACAGGACAGAGTTTTGGTCTGTGATTTTTAAACTTGCCCAGGGTGCCACAGAACGGACTAACTGGAACTGCATGTACGAATGTGGTTTCAATTTTGCATTTGTTTACAAAATTAAAGTGAGCATGCTGATTCAGAGAGACAGAGATGGTACAATAGTTGGATGACAGGTAGGTTCCCTGCCTGTTTCCCTCAGAGAAACTGAAAACAGGGAAAGTTATCTTTCGCCAGTCGCCTGAAGAAAATGTTTGTTTCTGCAAACAACAAATATATTATATTTGCACATTTAATATGGATCATATCAACATTTCAAAAGTGACACAATATATGAGCTCACATTGTCATCAGGAGGTGGAGGGGATGGTAGATGGCATGTCACTTAGGCAAGACGCCTGTCACATGCCTGCAAAGCATGGATGTAGTATTGAGCAGACCTACTGGACACAGCAGGGGCTCAGAGATTAAGGGTTCCCCTTTCCCCTGCAAAATGTCACTTAAATTAGCATGTGCTGACCAGGAAGAGACTTAAAATGACCACAAAGAGACACAAACAGACCACAAAGAGATGCAAAGGAACTGCAAAGAGAAACATAATAACTGCAAAAACAGGCAAAACAACCACGAAGAGACACAAACCAACTACAAAAAGACAGAACAACCACAAGAAGACACAGGATTACTACAACACAACACAAAATGAACTCAAATTACCTCAGTGAGACACAAAATTATCTCAGTGAGACACAAAATTATCTCAGTGAGACACAAAGTTACCGAAAAGAGATTCAAATTACCTTAGTAAGACACAGAATTGCCCCAAAGAGACAGAAAATTACCTCAGAGACACAATATTACCTTAGTAAGACACAAAACTACATTAAAGAGACACAAAATTACCCCAGTAAAACACAAAATTACCTCAAAACACAACAAAAACCAACCAAAAAATACACAAAATTACCTCAGAGTTATTAAATTGCCTTCAAGAGTTACAAAATTACCTCAGTAAGATTCAAAATTACATCAGTAATACACAGAATTACCTCAAAGAGACACAAAATCACCCCAGAGACACAATATTACCTTAGTAAGACACAAAACTACATTAAAGAGACACAAAATTACCTCAGTAAGACACACAACTAACTCAAAGAGACACAAAATTACCTGAAAGAGACATAAAATTACCTCAACAAGACACAAAATTATCTCAAAGACATATAAAATTATCTCAGTAAGAAAGAAAATTAGCCCAAAGAGACACAAAATTACCTCAATGAGACATAAAATTACGTCTGTAAAACATAAAACTACCTCAAAGAGACAAAAAACAACCAAAAAATACACAAAATTACCTCAGAGTCATTAAATTGCCTTGAAAAGATACAAAATTACCTCAGTAAAACACAACACTACCTCAGTAAGATTCAAAATTACATCATGGAGACACAAAATTACCTCAAAGAGACACAAATTACTACAAAGAGACAAAAACAACCAAAAAGGACATAAAATTACCTCAAAGAGACACAAAATTACCCTAAAATGAGATGTGAATGAAAACAAGTTGGACACAATATGACCACAAAGAGATCTGAAACAACTGCAAAGCCTGCGTGTCTTGCTCCTATGTAGGAGAGGTGGTGGGACCCTTTGTTAATCTTTGCCCATAACCCGCCCATGCTGCCAAGCTGCACTGAGACCAACAAACTTGCTGTGTTCCAGCTGCTTTTAAGTCTTCAGTTGTTTTGTAGCGACTGTCTGTGTTTTTCCAGCGGAGACAGGGTTTTTAACAAGACTTCCCTGCATTTCCTGCTGTAACAGTGGCACAAAAGGCTAATTTTTTTACCACTATTTTTCCAGGGGACCTTGTGCCCCCCAAAACCATGTTTTTAAGCTAGAACATGATCTTTCCTTAACCATTACTGAGTGTTTTTTGTGTGTAAACCTTAGCAAACACAGCCTTATCACAACATCAGATTGAAACATGAAGAAACCTCCTCTATGTAACAACGCACAAATGTAACATATCCATGGTTTGCAGAGACGCACAGTGCCAATGTTTTTTCTGGGAATTGGGTTTGGGGAACATCAGTGTCAGAACAAATATCACAGAGCATACTTCTAACTACGTTTCCATTTTTGTGTTTAATTTTAGACCAACAGATTTACAGGAGATCTTAAATTCTGAGCTCATTGCTGTCCTAAACTCTGCCAAAATAGCCGTTTGTCAAACTGACATCAAGATGTATTCTTGTGTGCAATGTTGTGCCCTGAAAGCAAGTGTGTTTTCTAGCAACAGTGTGTCCAGTGAACTGGTTGATAAGGAGGGATATTGTAAAACCTCACAGTGTAATAGGATATCAAATGGTAGGGAATTTGTGCTGAACAATCTCCGGCGACTCTGTTAGACATGAGGAAACATGATGCATCCAGTGATCGTGATTAATGGCCTAATGGTGTGTGGCACATGGCATGTAAATACAATGTTCTGTGAGTTCAGTAAGGGCCTCTTCTGCATGTTACTGTAGTTTCTCTACCAAAACAGTCAACACGAGTCTGTGTTAGTGCAGCTAAATAATCTGATATGTGTCTTTGAGCATAGCGCTGGTGTTGCAGCATCCATCAACCTGCACAGTTGTTAACCTGGCTAATGCTTGCATTAACATTAATGAGCTTTTACACACTTTTTTTTTTACACAGCTCTTGTTTCTAGCGTCGTGTTACTGTCATCACCCTTCTCCACCGTCTCAAACCCATCCATCCCCCGCCCACCTCATGCTATTAGACCTTTAATGGAAGTCTAGATTAATGGTTAATTTCCAGGAAACCCCTGTGTTCTGTCATAAAGTGCTTTCCATTAATTAGTGACTCTGTTTCTCAGAACGGAGGGGGAGAAGAGTGATTAATGAGCTAACTAGTGCAGCCAGCGGCTCGCCTAGCTCCAGTGGTGAGCGTGAGAAGAGTCGGACCCGCAAAGAGAGGGAAAGAAAATAAATATGTGGCCATGAAAAAAAAAGTGCTTGGAAATTCATTGAAAGGGTAGCTGAGTGCAGTTTCAAAGGGATGGTGGAGCATTAGAGCTGAACTGTGAGTGAGAGGGCAGAGCGAGGCCTGATTACGCCCTCTCTGGTGCCAGAAGTCCAGCAGACGGGGATGGGTGTGTGCTGCTGAACTGAGACCTGTTAACAAGGAAAGCAGTTCAAGCAGCCTCTTGACGTCTTTTGCTCTCCGAAGGCGTGAAGTTCATTCTGCTGAAGGTTGAGATGAGACACTGCAGCGAGATTTAGAGGAAACATGCAGGCTGAATATTTTGTAGCTACACTGAGCATCAATTAAACTTTGTGTTTTAAAGAAACACATCTCCCATGGTAAAATGTGTTTGCATGTGTAATGCAAGAAGATCAATACCACTTTCACCCTGTAAGCTAACTATAAAGCTAGCAGTTGGTTAGCTTAGCTTAGCACAAAGACTACTAAGAAACAGGGAACCAGCTTGCTGGGTTCTGTCCGAATTAATTTTGGTTATGTTCTAGTAAACAAACAAGACATTACTTTAAAATTAGCTTTTGTGGTGCTAGCACGCATACTTTTTTTCTAACCTCTGTACAGAGCCAGGCTAGCTGTTTCTCCCTGTTTCCAGTCTTTATGCTAAGCTAAGCTAAGCTAACCTGCTGCTAGCTGTAATTTAATATTTAAAGGAATAGTTCAACATTTTGGGAGATATGGTTATCTTCTTTCTTACAGAGATTTAGGCCCTGTCTAAGAATAAGTACGTTAGAGTTCATCATGTGATGCCATGAGGCCCAAAAAGTCTTCCGCCCCCATAGACTTAATTTGACAAAGAGAAGTTCACCATCAGAATTTGATCCATTTGGTCCGATAATGTTTAAAAAGTCTAGAAAGGCTGCATGATTAAATCCCTGTTATCCCCCATTATTTCCATTCAGGTTGACAAAGGGCTAAACCAGAAGTTAGCCGCTAGTCTCTGGTGTGTCTGCTCTATAGGTCTCTCCATGTGGAAGATTTGGTAACTTTATACCTGGGGAGTCAAATTTTTTGGGGTTCATGCGCCACTGAGCAGCTTTCATAGGAATTAACAGCACGGTTGTACTTCGAAGTCATCGAAATCCGGCGCTTGGTCAGTGACTTATGGTGTCAGACACCGACAAAAAAGCCATCCTTTTACATCGGCATGATACATGGCTGGTCACTGTTATTAGCCTCTTTTACGCAGGAATTGCGCAAATTTGCAGGAAAGCCCAATCTGTCTTCTTTCAGCATTGGGAGTTTAAAAACAAAATCGAGGAGTGCGGCAAATTGCCGCCTGCCTTCTTGTGTTTATACAGAATGCGCCTTTTTCGAGGCAATGGGGGGTGTGAGCTAGTAACAGAACATGCAGCTCAGCGTGTGACGTAAACAGTGACGTACCGAGGAAAGCCGCGGCCGGTCAGTCCTTCGGTGATTCTCTCGTACATGGGCCCGTCCTTCACCGTCATCCGACGGTTAATAGCCTCCTCATTAGCGAGGGCAAGGAGGGCGCGCAATTCTTTATCTCCCCAGTTGCTCATCTTCTGCTTTGCGTCTCCTTAGTGCTGCTAGATACTCATTCCTGCTATCAGCTGTTTCCTGGTTTGAAGTCCACGCCAGTGGGTCGAACGTGCGACGTCATCAACAGCCCCTCCCACAAGTCATCAACAGACCCTCCCGAGGAGGAAATCCGCCTTGCTCTGTTTATACTAAAACCATTCCGCCGATATGACTACCCTACGAGGCGGAAAATTGGGCGCCTCAGATCAACTCGCCAATCCGGCTCTGTGTGTGTAAACACTCGCAGCTGGCCGGCAAATCAGCCGAACATTCGCGGAAAATCTGGCAGTGTAAAAGGGGCTATAGTGTAAATGCCATTCTTGCTTTTGTTTCTGGTTCATGCTCTACACGAAGCAACAACAGGCATGCACAAACATGTCTACACAAAGTAACCAGGGTTTGGAAAATCTGCATCTCAGAGGGCGTTGTCAAAAATTTCCATTTTAGTGATATAAAACTCTGCGTGTGGACGACGGGTCAAAATGTAGAGAAATATCCATTTTCAACAATATCTGTGTAGACAGGACCTTAGATGGAAAGATTGATACCGCTCTTATATCTGAGAGTGGTATCGATCTATACATTTAACTGCCTGCAACAATGAGAATCAGTGTGTTTCCCAAAATGTTGAACTGTTCCTTTAACTCAGGATCAGCTCCAAACAGATAAATATTTTAGCTGGCTAACGTTACTAACCCTTGGCAGTGTTTCTGTGCAGAGATTCCTATGGACGTCAGATTAAGAGGGCAGCCTGGCGTGAGTCCAGAGGTCTGGCTAGACATTATCTCCAGCACCGCTGCATGTTTTCATAAGGGGGCCTCCTAGTCTCTCCAGTGCTGGCCTGTAAGTGGCTGGGAGTGGGCAGCAGGAGTGTTTGTGCGTGCATGAATGTTTATGTACCCGTGTGTGTGTATGTGTGTGCAGAGTAAACTGCCGCCTTGGTGGGGCAACACACTGTCTCTGGTCTAGAGGAGAGCCATTAGGGGAGCGATGAAGCTGATGACATGTTGTTCCTGTGACAGGCCGCCGGGCCCCAGACTCCTCTCTGCTGCCGCTGGAGCTGTGGGAGCCCGCTGGTCTGCCACTGGACAGACACCGAGACGCAGGGACTGAGTTTATTTTGGGAGGTGGTTTGGTGCCGGACACCCTGTCTGCTCTCCCACCAACCTCTATACACCAACACCCACCTCTTCCCACACTCACAACACACACACACACACACGCCTTATCACCAGCACACACGCAGCCAGGACGCTTTTACATGGCGTCAATAACAATTGCTGGACTGACAGATTCTGTTAAAGGGTCAGTTCACTTAAATTATATTAAAGAAACAGTGGAAAGAGAAAATTGTTCCAATAATTTAATAACTGATCAGCTGGCAAGTACAACTTTAATCAGAAAACTGTGAGTGCTATGAGTTTCCCATCTCTCTCTCTTTGCCCTCATTTCTTATCTCGTATCTCATAAAAGCACAAAATGTTCAAAAACAAAACAGAAAAGAACATTTAAGATCATCTCTTGAATACATACTGCATTAAAACCTCTTTGTTTAACTGAATGAAAGCTCCTCATCTCATTGTATTCTTCCTCCACTGTTAATCTTCTATTTCTGTTGAGGGAATCAATGCACACAGAGCAGTAACAACGAGCCAACATGTAATTCAATGATGATTCAGCTGCACAGACTATTGCTTTTTTGTCAAGTGTCCAATAACCAGTTGCTCTCAGGTCAGCCGGCCAGTTTGTCTCAACAGTTCCCTGACTATCGATTCAAAATTCAGGTAATTTAGGAGAGCCTTATTGTCATTGACTCAAATGCAACAACAGATGTGTGTCCAATCAGGTGCCACACAGAGATATGAAGATAATATTATTGTGCTAAAATATACAATTTAAAATAAGAAGTTATTATACTAAATCAAATTTAACAACAAAGATGGAGGACATATCAAACTGCTGTATGAGATTACACACTTGCACTTATATACATAACTGTTTTATTGCACTATCTGGGAATAATTTAAAGTAATTGCACTTGGTCTCAATGGACATCAGCCACTCACTAGGCACACAGTTATTAAACTGTATTGTCTATGAATGTATATCGGATGTGCCAGAGGCAGCCCAGTTAGCCCAGCCCAAAGACAATGTTTGCATTGTATGTTTCTGCAAACCACAAGTATGTTACATGATGTGTTTCATACCAACGTTTCTACAGTGATGTAGTGTATGAGCTGAATTTGGATCATGTGTGTTGTTAGTGAGTCACTGCATTTTATCGAGCGGCTTTTTATGCATTTTGTAGTTTTTTTTTGTGACCTGTCGCTGTTTCTCCAGTAGGGATAATGCCACGTAAAGAGGATGTTCTAAACTGAGACATCTTTGTGTTTCCTGCCGGGAAAGTGGCACAAAAAGCAGTTGTTCTTGCCAAGATATCACAGCTTTTCCTGTGGGAAAGTGGCACAAAATTATTATTATTATTATCATTATTATTATTATTTTTTTACGGAGACATGCTGCTTTTCCTTGCTAGGATAGTGGCATGAGAAGTGATTGTTTTTTACTGAGACAGCTGCTTTTCCAGAGGCAATTGCAGCACCAAAATGGTTATTTGAAATGGTTTTCGAATGTTTTTTGTGCCTAAACCTAACCACAGTGTTGTTGAAACATAAAGCCCTGGTAGGGCTGCACAGTATATACAGTTTTTTTCTGTTTGTTTTGTTTTTTATCGTCATGGCGATGTCAACTTGTATGATAATGGCAAGGGACTGGGATATTACACTCAGGGATTTATTAGTTAATTAAAAGGGAGTATCAGTAGAAAACTACTCGGTGCCTTTTTGTGTTCAGTTCAATGTTCAATAAAATAATGTTATTTTTTGTCATTTTAAAAACTAATCAAATAATTTGTTGTATTTTAGCAGTAAACACAGAGTATGCTTTAATGTTTCTTTACTGCAAATGATATTGAAATTTTGATATTCAATGTGATTGCATATGAAATATTTTCCTCATATCGTGCAGCCTGACTTTTTCCTTTTCATTTTGTGTTAATATACAAAAAACTATGAAACATAGAAGTCAATGCTCCTGAATTTCTCACAAGCCTGAGATCTATTTGAGCAAAGACACTGTATATGGTTATATATTGTTTTAAAGATCAATAAATCATGTTTCTCGAGGCCGTGAGTCTCAGTGGTGTTTATGTAGCCACTGAAACATTCAACTCTAGACGAAGCTCTTCCAAAACACTTCCCTCTCTGCATCTCTGCATCTGATTGAGTTACACAGGGGAACACATTTTGAACAGGTGCCCAGTGAACCCCTCTGCACACACACACACACACACACAGCTCTCCTCTTCTTCCTCGACTCTCTCCTTCTGTCATTGTAACTTGACTCCGACGTCTTCAGCCAGCCCTGTCGTCCCTCACATACCCCAGCAGAGTTTGGGCACACTGGTCCTGAAACACGGTGCACATACACACACTGTAACTGGACATGCTACTGATACGCAGGGTGAACTCTTCTGATATGAGGTGTGAACGGTCACCCACCAGGAACACTGTGCTAATCCTACAGTCGTAACATCCACTTGAACCAACGCTTGTAGAGCTGTTAAAATGTCAGTCTCGAGCAGTGGTGGAGGCGGTCGTGTTGGCACAGTGACGGGTGGTGGGAGAACTGGCACGGTGCCACAGAGGGATACCCTAACCCCCTGTTTACCCCGGTTTACCCCCTGTGCTCTTTGCTGCTGGTGTTCTATAGGTACCTTTACTAAACTGTATGTATAGATACTATTTTGGAGGTTTATTTGTACTCTATTTATCAGTAAATGGCTCCATTTATATACCCAAAGAGCTTTATAAGTTGCCTCTCGTTTACCCATTCACACACACACACCCTGCAAGGTGTTACGATTTGCACCTCTCAGCTTGTTTTATAGTATTGGACCTTTTTCCAGTTGATCTATTGTGTCACAGACCAAACAATCGACAAACAAGTGAACTATGCTTAGCTAACGGCAAACTGGTACCATGGTGGACAACTTTACAGCTCTCTACATTTCGTCAGTCCGAAAAAGCATGACTCTGGATATAGATTTCGCCATGTTGTGACCGGCTTTGTCTTCTGTTACACATCTAATGCTTTCGACTTCCGGGTCAAAGCCCAGGGTGGACACTGTGGAGCATGCACCGAGCCAGTTTGGGTCCATCTGACTGTATATGTGCAGGAAGAATTCGACTCCCAATCACATTATCTGGGTGTGTTAGTCCGACTTTGAGAAATTCAGCCACAGCCTCTGAAGGTGAAGCTGAAGGTATATGGTACACTTAGCAATGCATGGAACTAGTGTTCCTCAAAAATACCTTTATTTGTGTTTTCACACACTTTCACTGATTGAAATGATCATCAAATTTTTAATATATTAAAATATATTATATTAAAATACCTTTATTGCCGAGGTCTTTCACAATTTTCTCGTGTAAAAGTGAAGATTTGCAAGAAAACCTTGAACAAAACTTGACTTTGTTGAGTCTGAACTAACCCTTTAAAACACCAACGTCACACAATAACACACAGCAGCTCTTGTGTTCATCTCTGCAAAATTATTGTTTTTATTAATGGAGTCTGGCTTTGAAGGGAGCATAGATGAGTGTCACATTTAGTTTAGTTCCACATCATTACGGCCGTCTGTTTGGAAAGTACTGAGCATATGACTAGATAAATGAGACTTGGAATATGTGGCATGTGTTGTGTGAGAGTTTGGACACGGATGTTTTGATATAGTGTGGCTGTTGTTTAACACAGCCCCTCTTTTACTTCAATTAATCAAAAATTTTATCTGGTTTTAGATTGTTCTTTCACCAGAGGCACGCCAGAAAAACAAAGTCTTCTTCATAGAGTCAAGGTAACACGGGGTGAGTAACTGATAAACAAATGGTCACTGGGGGGTGGAGTATTCCTTAAGCACTTATTGTGATGGATAATAACATTAAAAATGTGATGTTTTAACTCATGTTAAATATTCTAATGTACAGTTATGAGTTTCTACGTGGTAAAGAAGCTGATGACTCCATGTGGTGGAGTAAATATTGTGATATTGTAAAGTAAAATCATCTCACAAAGTGCAGAGTTCTTCACAGTTGTACATGCTCGAGTAAATGTGCAGTACTTTGTTACTTCACACCTCAGGTCACATGGGACAGTTGAGGGATACTCTCTCAGAGGGACAAAAAAAAAAAACAAAACAAGAAAAGCAGCATGAAGGTTTTGACAAAACGTGAGATACACTTGAAAGTATAATTACAATTAAGTACTAAGTTTGAGATTTAATAGGCTGTACTAGCACGGTGATGATAATAATAATGATATAAAATCTAATATACTACTAGGATGCTGCTGCTGCTGCTGCTGCTACTACCAAAACAACTACTACTATTACTACTAATAATAGGTTTAAGTGGCCTATACAGTACTTTACTGTTTTATATTTCCATTTAATACTACTTTACACTTCTACTCCACTACATTTCAGAGGGAATTATTGTAGTTTTCTTTTATTTACAACTGTACTCGACACTTTAAACCGAAGATTTTACATATCAAAAATATCATCAGACTATAAAATATTAGAATTTAAACTATTCAGCAGTAAATACATTAGTTAAAATTTGCTTTAACAGCTACAACAGGTTCATGTCATCATATCATCAAATAATTTAACTTATTGTTTAGTGCTTTTTTGGATAGTTTAACTTCAGCATCTTTCTTCCACCACTTATGAAAATGGAAAAAGACCATACACCCACTTTAAAAGACGGTAGGGTAATACAATAAGTAAAAGTATTAACCGGGATTTCGTAATCTATCAGTCTTATACAGCTCAGACTGATAATAATCTAATAGGTGTTACATATAAATATCATTATTATTACTGAGTTTTGGGGAGATTTACTCCATAATTTGTGTTGCACGTGCACATTTACAAGTCATGAAGGCATGCATTATTTTTAATGTATGTATCTATATTCATCTATATATTCAGCCGTGATCACGTGAGATTTTGAGTGTGATCACTACCGAGCTGCAAGGACGTCTGCAGTTTGAGCAGAGCAGAGCAGGATGTTGCGTCTTTAAGAGTTAAGAAACTTGAAACCGAACCGTGTTTGCGCAACAATCAGTGCGGCTCCCAGCAGCCGCCAAAGTGTCTAGACTGGCACATGATGGCGGGAATCAACCAATGGCTCCAGAGCTTTCCTCTGGGGCCCCGAGAGAGAGCGAGAGAGACAGAGACAGAGAGACGGAGGGAGAAACAGAGAGGGAGACTTTATACAGACTTACAGAGGAAGCTCAGAGATATGGGTTTCAAAATAAAAGCATTATGTTTGGAAAAAAGTTAACTTTTCTGTCAGTAGTCTCTGTGACAGTCCTGCAGGTAAATAGATGCATATGTCTCCCCTGAAAAACTTTGTGAACTTTGAATTTTGCCACTAAATTAAAAGAAATATGCCAGTTAATTGCTATTTTATTCTACTGAGTCTTTTAGTCTGTTACAGCTGGTCAGTTAAACAAGAAAAAAATAGGATTTTGTCTACATGAAAGAAAGAAAATAAACAAATTTGATAAGAAAAGTTATCAGTAATGCATGAATGATTAATTAAGTTGAGCTAATTGGACTTGCTGTTGCAGTCCCTAACAGTAATCAGCACTCGCCTGGATGTCCTGAGTGGGAGAGGGGTGATCACTTCATTGGGGTCGTTGGGTGAGCACCCTCTTTCATTAGTGTTTCCTTGACAGGTCCCCAACACCCTCAGAGCTCTCAACGGCGACACCCAGCATCCCAGGTGTGCCCCCCTCCACTTTTACCCCTCATGTTGGACATCTTGCAGACCAGTTAGGGTCCTTTTTCATCCAAAGCCAGTTGCTGACCGGATAGTCACGAGTATGGAGTGTGGACTGTTAGCTGGAGAGGTGCCAGTCCTCCGCCTTGGCACTGCCGAGATGCGCTTGAGCAAGGCACCAAACGGCCAACTTGTCAAGGTGCCTGTCCATGGGCAGCCCCCTCGCTTTGACATCTCTCGTTTAGTGGATGTATAGGTCCTTTTTGTGCATGTGTGTGTATTTCAGGCCTGTGTGTGTATGACAACGGAGTGAAAACAAAAGTTTATCTTCTTGTTCTTGTTCTTGTTAATTGCCATCTTGCACCATTTAGTCTTTCAGTACAGTAGGTCAGTTAAACATGAAAATATAGGTCCAATTTACCCGCATGCAAGGAAACAATCAAACATATTTGATGAGGAAAGTTTCCAATGATACATTATATAATGATTAATTAATATTTACTTGGCTTTAAATAAAGTGATTAATTTAAGCAAAACACCTATTTTACCCTCACAATTATTAAAATGTATACATATGTCTTTCCAGGAAACTTCACAGGACATTACTGGGAATTCATAAAATATTTTTTTTAAGAATGACAGACTTGTAAAGCTCCTTTCAGAATAACAGCAGTTGTATTTTGCAGTTTCAGATCTGTATCTTTTTAGATAATGTAGGCTATAACAGTATAGGCTTTCAGGATGGCAAAAGAGAACACTTTTTTCGTTTAGGTCTACCTTCACATTATAAACTATTCTTATTTTAATGCCACACTTTTTTTTATCAGCAAACAGCTGCAGATCATGGATCGTGGATTTTATTTTGAAAGTCCCAGTCGAATAAGCCTGGTTTTATTCTTTCCGTCTTGACTCAGTGTGTGTGCAGGAGCGTGTGTGCGTGTGCCTGTGTGTGTTTCTGTGTGTGCGTCCGAAAGGGACTTGCAGGGGAGTGGAGAGTGGAGTAATTCCAGCTCTCTTTAAAACAACTTCTCAGCACGGAATCCGTCCTGGAGTTTGGCACCGGAGTCCCCGACCATCTCTGCTCAGCCCCGGGACTCTGCAGCGGGATCACCGCTTCCACCACAGCGACAGAAATCACCGGGATCTCAGTGTTGAGAGGATTTATTTCGGGGTGAAGGAAGGATTTTACGGTTCAGGGGGTTCACGGAGCTGAAGGAGAGAGTCTGGAAAAGTTTCGGATTAATGTTTCTGATGCTGTTTTTGTTGATGTAAACTGATCCCGCTCCTGGACTGGACTAACTATGGTCTGTGGATTGTGTGTGGGATCTCCAGAGTGTTGGGGAGTTGAAGGCTTTGTGAGAGGGCTGGCAAAAGTTGTGGCTTAATTGAGTTGGCGACAGCAGGTCACTGAGCAGTGACTGTGTGTAGCCTTCTCCTTCTTCAGACGTTTGGTGATGTTTAACGCGACGCATGATTGAGTTTTGCTTTCTAATGCTGCGGGAGAGCCTGGAAACGGTGACCACCGGCTGCGCATGTTGTGCGCACCGTGCACAAACCCCCGGTCTTGCGCGACGAGTGTAAATCGATGTGGCATCTCCCGAGTCCCGGACGGGACCGACAGGACACATCCAAAACTGTCTAGGTTGTCGTATGTTCAAGTCGAAACGCTCAGGTCTTGTACGGCGACTCTGGAGAAGCCGTCTGGTCACCGAGAGCGATGGAGGCAGGCGAGGTGAGGGAGGACGGAACGGTCCGTGTGGCAGACACTCGGGAAAGCTCCACAGACATGAGCAGCGGTCGGTGACACACACTGACCCGGCTCCGGGACTCACGGGGGAGGCTGGAGACCTGACGGAGAGCGCGGAGAGGGAGGAAGAGGAGCAGACAGACGATGACCGGGGTGCCATGTGCGCCCCGGAGCACAGAAGGCTCTCGGCGAGGACAGGAGGGCGACAGTAGGACGGTGACGTGTTGTTTGTTTGGGGAATGGGATCTGAGACCTCGGAGCCCCTATTGGGCCCCGAGAAAAGACGGAGGGGGCTCTTGTCAGTGCGCACCGAGGCATGCGGGGCTGGAGGAGGAACTGGCGAGCACTGCTCATGCTTTTTTGAAAAGACTCAAGGAGAGGTCTCTGGATGCCTTGGTGAAGGCTGTGGAGACCAAAGGAGGGATACCCAGCGAGTGCGTCATGGTGCCGAGCACGGAGCTGCGGCTCGGTGCTCATCACATCTCTCCACAGTATCTCCTGTGTAAGGTGTACCGCTGGAGCGACCTGCCGCTCTCAGCCCGACTCAAAGTGCTGTGCCACTGCCACAGCTTCGGCGCAGTGGACGGCGCAAAGGTGTGCTGCAACCCTTATCACTACAGCCGCTTATGTGGGCCAGGTAAGGACATCAGCATTGGAGGGGCGGGGTGGGGGGTTTAAACCAGAGGGCCCTCTCTCCTCAGGAAAAACCTTCAAGCTTGCAAATGATCAAAAGTATAAGGAGATGGCAGTTAATATTCCTGTCACCCTGCCCTGCTAACACCTCATTAATCCTGTGATTGTTGATCTTGAAAAAAGCCTGAGGGCCAAAAAAGAAGAGGAACACATACGTGTATATGAGCCAGAGTGGGCGAGACTTGTCTCCTACTTTAAACTCTACTGTACCTCATTACAACCCTTACTGCGCGTTACTTCTCTACATTAAACACCACATTAAGCATCATCTTCATGGGGGCCCCTGGATGTCACCCAAGAACCCCCTGGTTGCCCATACTCAGGTGGTGGGCCCTGCAGACACTAATCTCAATCTCATAAAAGTGAAGTGCGTCATTAATGTAATTAGATTTTACGCAGCCTGAAGATTGATGGTCCATATGAAGAGATAGCATGAAATTAAAGAGAGCCGGCAATCAGTCAGAGTTGTTTGCCTGCAGCTGAAGAAGAATGTTGTTATTGTTGCTTTAAGTGTCGAACAACGTCACAACCACGAAAAAAAGCACTCACATATATATTTTTTTCTCCAGATGAAACCATTTTACAGTTGTACTAAAGCACAGAATGCAACACTTAAACCCCAGAGAATAAATATCTCTTAACGCTCTTCTTGTGTTTTACTGCTGCTCTGCAGTCTTATAACATTTTCATAACTGCAGCTTTTACTCTTGTCAACCATTACTTTGATTTCCTCTCGACATTCCAAACACATTACACATTTATTTAAATTTGCGCAAAAACTTTGCTGCTCCCCACATCATCCAACTGAAGGTCGCTCTCAAGTTGCACTTAGGCTCTTTTTTCTCTGACAAGGAGGTCCTCCTCTTGTTATTTAGGTGAAGGAGTGCCGATAATATACAGTTTGCATAGTGCTGGCGCCAGACTGACTCGCTGGGTATCTGACTGACTGAGGACTCCGGCAATTACTGGCTCTGCTCTTAAAGGGGCCGCAGCCACAAACCCATGTCCACTTTGGACTGAGGGGACTATCCCAGCAGCAGAAGGAGCAGCATTGCTTTTACTTCACAGAGCTGCTCTCACACAAAAGTCATCAAATGTCTTAAGTGAAACTTAAGAAGTTGAAGATGTAAATCAGAATCAGAACTATAACCCAGTAGGCTTTCTCTTATCCTGCAGGGAATGTGCCTTGATGTTTGGTGCATATAACAAACATTGTAGGAAATAAAAATAAAGGCAGAGTACTACAAAAGTCAAGAACACAAATAAAGAGTAGAACATTTCTAATAAAACATGACATATACAGTAAAAAATACAATAAAGTATGTATAGTACAGGAATGAAAAAGCTGCACAGTGTTTGGGATGAAATATTTTCAGGTGCATTATACATATTAGAAAGTGCAAAGAAAGACCTACATATGTTTATGTAATCAGTGCAAATTGTTCTTTGTAGATATAAGGAAGGATGCTCTGTTGATGCAAGGTACAAACCTAAATGATGATATTATCTCATGAAAACAACAAGGCCGTCAGTGCATAGACTGTGTTGTGTGAGCAGCTGCATTCACAGTCTCTACATCACCATTAGCTATAGAAACAATTGGTTTTTATGGTCTACCTGCAGAGGAAAAACTTGGTTGGTTATGTGATTTAGGCCTCAAGATAGATAGATAGATAGATAGTAATGTTGACGATCTCCTTTTTGTATTGACATGTTCTTGATGGATGACTATAAGACACTCGAGCTGCGTTTGAAACCTTTTTTATGTTAGATTTTATTTCCACAGTGGGGGACAGAAGATTGCAAACAATACACACAGTAAAATCTACTGTTTTTATATTCTGTGCAGCAGCTTCAACACCTATTCTCTGCAGCGTCAATACACTGTCATGAGCTGTGTTCTCTTACTGTTAATGTTTACTACAGTCTGATGTGCTCTGCTACTAACCAAGAAAAGAAAAGTCATTGTTGTCGTGTTATAGCCTGTTAGATTTATCTTAACCTGTATGCCCTCAGTGTTGGTTTTTCCCCCATGGTTTAAAATTATGTTGAATATGGATATTTTTCAAGGTATTGTATTGAAGTTAGAACTTCCAGTGTCACGATAACACTGGCTAATACTATGTATGAATACTGCACTTCTTCTCAGGTGATAATTTAGCATTAAGATCACACAGCCATTACATTAACCTTAACTTTTGTTGTATTTCCAGAATCACCTCCTCCCCCGTACTCTCTGTCCCGTTCAGACGAACACAAGCCACTGGGTGAGTTTGGAAAAATGGCGACCACAGTGCAAACCAGTAAATGACACAGAGGGTTTTGTCACCATATCTTCAGACTGGAAACACAGATTGTATTTGAAAAGCTGTTCGTGGAGCTAGTCGAGTTTTACCTGTGCTCATCTTGGCTTTTGATGAGCCTGCAGTTCATAATGGGGCGGCTCTGCTCAGGGAGCGTCTGTGCTGTAGTTTGAGGGACTGTAATAAGGCTGCAAACAATGCTTGTTTTCAATATTCAATGTTTAAAATGTCATTACATTTCAAGTAGTTTTTCTTTCATACCAATACCCCAAAACCTCTAAAATATTTGTTATCAGGGCCGCCCACAGAAATGTCTGGGCCCCTGAAAAGGTCCAATGAATGGGACCTCCCGATATCTGCTTTACTCATATCAACACATGCACACAAACACACAGTCTCATACCATTTTCATGAAGACACAGGCAACATCTGACTAATGCAACACTAAATATAATGTTTATTTTTAGTGTTTTTTAATGAATAATGGTGATCATTTTGGTTCAAAATTAAATACAGTTATTGTTGCTTATATTTAGGATGAACATGATGAATGATTATAAGATGTCTCTGTGGGGCCCCCTTTTCAGCTGAGCCCCAGAAAGCTTTCCCCTGTTTCCCCCCTTATGGGCGGCCCTGTTTATAATTATAGAAAAATGCAGCTCACATTCAAGAAGCTATAATCAAAGAAAGTTTGGCATTTTTGTTTCATAAATGTTTTAAATTATTAATTAATCACCAATTTTACTTCATGTTTTCTGCCTTCACCAGACTCAACTCTGTCTTACACTGAAACTGCGCCCCCCCTCTCCGCCAATCCGCCTCACATTACGCCAAGAGACTACACAGGTGAGTAACTTGCATTGCTGCTGCAGGAGAGCATGAACATTGAGACCAGGATGATGTTTGTTTCAGCAGGGATGATGCTCAAAGTTTCTTTGCAAGACTTTTCCCACAAATAAGTTTGGAAGCACAAATGGAAAAAGTTTTGGAGTTGCAGGAGTGTGTGTGTAGACGCAAACACACGAGAGCATGCATCCTCTCTGTGTGTTTACATAAAAGGGTAAATTACATTTACTGGTGTTATTATGTTGTGCTTTCCTTCCTTTTTTTCAAAGGCTGTTAAGACAAGCAAAAACTCCACCGCATAAAGCTCCTATTGTCAGAGAGGCATGGGGGGCTCTGTGGGGGTCTGGGGTCTCTCACTATCTAGATGCCACAGCAGTGTAGCCTTTCTGTCTCCCTCTCTCCCTGCGCTTTCTCCACAGCAAAATATTTCACTGGGATGAAGCTGCAATAAGATCCCCATGCATACTCCCAATCCCCTTTGCCTCTCGAAGCACCCATCCCCCTCTTTCCCTCTTTCTTCCCTCAAATCCCTCCATTCCTCTCGGCAATTGAGCAGTGGAAAGAGGCTGGCATTTTGGGGGCGGGGGAGCCGAGCGGCTCTGATGAGGCGGAGGTGTAGAGTTTTGTGTGCGTGTATATGTGGAAAGAGGTGGGGGCTGAGGGCTGCGTTTGGACAGGAAACAGCCCCCTCTAGATGATGAAACTGGAGCTTTATTTGTTTACGTGCTGGGGTCGGGTGGAGAGGTCCTTGTAGCATTAGAAGAAACCCACAAACCCACTCGATCAAGCCTCCCCGCGCTCACTTTTGGACGGTGTTGAAGGGTGAATAGGGACCTCTGAAGTCTGTGTAGTGTAGTCACGGCATCACGGACCTGTCTGAAGAATCAGCAGTGCCGCAGTGAGACTTTCCTGGGTTTGTTTGTCCGTTGTGTCCAGAAATTAACTTTTTGTAGAAGTTCATCTTCAAAGCTAAAATTATATTCTGAGTTGTGTATGTTTTCCATGTTTAGGGAGAGGGCCATTATGCACACCTCGCCACTCTGAGATGTTTGGACCAGAAATAAAAAAAAGAAGATGCTTTGATTGCTTGACTTTACTTTAAAGGGACAGTTCACCCCAAAATTGGAGAAAAGCTTATTTCTCCTCTTACCTGTGGTGATGTTAATTGGTCCACATTATTTTAGATTGAGTTAGTTGAATGTTGGAGATATCCGCCCAAGAGATGTCTGCCTTCTCTCAAATGAAACAAGATGCACTCGGCTTGTGGTGCCCAAAGTGTCAAAAACTGCCAGCTCCACGAGTAACACTGAGTTAGTTAATGTTACAGCTCAGCTGAGGAGGATGGCATTAATGTTTACATCTTGCGCAAGCACAAGCCTCTTGTCTATGAGTAGATGCATGTTCCCTCTGCGCAGTGATACAGTTCGTGTTTGTAGTTCGGGAGTAAGAAAATAGTTCCTACATGAAACTGTTCACAACACAGTTTGTGGATTATCTTGAGTAACTGGGTCATGATTTCTGGAAAGAGACATTGCTGTTGAGTTTTTTAAATGTATGTTTTTGGTGCTTTGAGCACCACAAGCCGAGTGCCATCTAGTTCCATGATATTTGAGATAAGGTAGTTTTTGATTTGGGGATGAAGTGTGCCTTTAAGAGTGTGTTATTTCTCAACATGAAGGTCTTAATGTTGTTTTAAAGCCTTTTAGACACTGCCAGGATACAGTTTTGTTTGATAAATGCTGAAGCCTCCACTCAGTTTTTAATTTTGTTTGCATAAAAATTGTCAAGTTCAATGCTTAAAAAAGGCCTTGTTTACCAGAGGACTGAGATAAATAATCCACATATATTTCTGCCTTTGTTTGTACCCCCAATTGCACACCTTTCAGTTCAAACAAATCTGCCTCATTTCTGAAGTACTTTTTAAGTTGTTTTACATGTACAAAATGATGTTATTGAAAGTTGTTTTTGATTAATTGATTTCATTAATAGCACAAAAAAGAACATTAACAAAAAAAACAACAAAAATAATAACAGAAATATGCAGCGGGGGCCAAAGGCCTTAAAGGCTTATCACAGGTCTCCCTTAATTTTGATCGTAACAATCAAGTAAAACAAAAAAACTGAATGCAATTGTAAATATATTTTCTAAAGTCATTATTCTCTAACAAAAAGTCACCAACATGAAGTAAGGTGAACTTAAATAATCATAAAACAAAAGAAGTAACACAAGAACATTAGCTGAGATTGTACATGACCTAAATACCAGTTCTAGGATTATCTAAAAAAAAAAATTATTATTGTTTTTGTTTTGTTTGTTTTTTTAGATTTTTTTTAAACACTGATGGGGACTGACCTTGGTTATGTTGACGGTGGGTTAAAGTTATATTCAAAAATCATCTTAAGTCTGTTCAGTCAAGGTCACGAGTCAAACAAGAGTCAAGTTTTAGGATGTGATTTTGAGGCTGTGTCGTGAGAGAAGATACCTCCTATTGTCCGCCTGGTGAAATGAGTCGAAATAGATCAGTTTTCTGTCAAGTGTGGTGTGTTTAGGTGTGTGTGTGTGTGTGTGTGTGTGTGTGTGTGTGTGTGTGTGTGTGTGTGTGTGTGTGGTCTCTGATCCCCTGCCCCCCACACCAGAATCCTGGAGCCGAGCACTGGAGCTCAGGCCAAGAGCACGAGTAGGAAAGAGACTAAACACACGTAGCCAAGAAATCTGCATGTAGCTTTTGTCTTTACTCTGACAGGTTATAGGACTCCTTGTTTGTGCTACCGCTGGTATAATAACAGGAAATAAGCTGAACATTAAGCTTGCATCAAAGAACTGAATGCAGCTTTAACAAAAAACCCTTGATGTTGGTTGGATCTTTCAAGAGTGTAAATGAATCTGTTTTTGTGCAGGTGATCCTCATGTCAAGCCTGTGGTGTTTTCTTCAGAACAAACACACGCATTGAACATGTGCTCCGGCACTTCAGCATCTTTTTTTATTCCTTTTAAAGCAGCTATGTACCCGAGCTTTAAGGGGAAAAAGGCTGCAGCAGGGTGTGGTCCATACATACCTTTGCCCTGGCCTCTTTTATCATTCGATCAGTTAACGTTCCCTTTAAACCGCAGCAAACAGAAATGCTTTGAAAAGAGAAATGTCTCCTGGAAGTTTAGTAGGCTTATATCTACTTCGTCCCTCTGTGACTCCAACAAAACGTGTTATTCAGCTGCTTATTGTCTGTGCGTGTGTGCGTGTGTGTGTGGCTGTGTGTGTGAGTGGCTGTGTGTGACAGGGGAGGGAGAGAGGGAGGAATTTCTGTCTGACTCAGTGATAAGATCGTCTCAGAGTACTCACATAGGGGTCCTATCAGGACAAACACACACACATGCACACACACACGTATAAACACACATTCACCTATCACGCGATTAACTGGAAGAGAGGCGAACTTCTGCATTTTTTAACCTTGATGTATAACGTAGGCTACATGTTTGCTGTGTATTGTTCTCAACAAAGCTTGTGTTGCATTTCTCAACATTATTTGGGCTGCCCGCACTATTTGTTTTACCGTCCCCTTTCCTTGTGTTAATCACTGTCTTCCTGTGATGATTCACAAATTACTGAAACTTGGAATTGAATTTGCCAACATCACATAAACCTGAAATTAAGCCCACTGTTTGGCGTAACACAAACTGTGTGGCTGTATTAGCATCGTTAGTTATTAGGTTTTGGTTATTAACGTTGGTACTGACATTCACTGACTTTTCTTTGAGGGCAATCAACAAGTCAAAATTTAAGGTTAATACAATAAAAATCTCCAAAAGTAATCACTGTCAATCAGAGCTGTTCTTCGAGATGATAGCTAACATGAAATGTGTTGCTCCAGACATATGACTCAGTGCCCACATCTCTGACGAACCTGCACAGGTTGTTGTAAGTCAGGCTTACGCAAGACTGACTTGAAGATCTGCTTTATGTGAAGTGCAGTAAGTGCTCCTAGAAATCGCTACTGCAGCTTCTGTGGTCACTGATAATGATGTCTGCGGAAAAAATGCGTCACAAACTGCACAAAACACAATGAGCTCCCCTCCTAACAGCAATCAGCTATGAACGTAACGTCAAACAATCCAGTGCTCTGTGTAGAAGGCAGCCATGTGCATATGTCTCCAAATTTCTATGTTAAACAAACTGGTTTAAGACAATAATGCAAGCTGAACATTTTCAGTGTGGTTGGTTGCACCAGTGATGAATCCAAAAACGCTGATGTCCGATTTGTTTCACTGCCGCATCATAAAGACGATGGCAACTTGGGCTTTGGCTCCAAGACGGCATCGTGTCATCACCTACTCCTTGTCTCCTTTTGGAGGAGAAAAACTGAGAAACGGGAGAATGCCATAGAGCTGTTTTGTAGCGGGTTATTATGCTGTATGGTAATGCCGTATGTGCTAAATCCCACTGTGTTAACATCCTCTAGCTGTTGACTTAGTTGTGTACATATCCGTAGGTGTGGTAGCCCTTTGTTAGCACTCAGCTGATTGCACAACAAGTGTTGCCAACTCTTTTCCGATGAAAGTAGCCAGCACTGGCTCCAGCAGTCGCTAAAAGTCAGTAGATGAGGTCATGCATTCATTTGCATATTGGTGATGTCATCATGCATTTATGTGAAGATACAAGAAGCAATGGTGCTTTCACACCTGCCCTGTTTGGTTTGGTTCAGTTGGACTCAAGTTCATTTGCCCCCTCCGTGTGATTCGTTTGGGCAGGTGTGAACACAGCAATCACACTCAGGTGTGCACCAAAACAACCGGACTGAGACCTTCTTGAAGAGGTGGTCTCGGTCCGGTTACAAACGAACTCTGGTGCGGTTCGTTTGTGGTGAGAACGTACAACTGAGTCTACCTACACAACCAGACTGATAAAGTGCAGCTTAGCCTGATAAAAGCTAAGCTAAGAATCAAATGCACGACTGTCGTCATATAATATTCAGTAAAAAGTACCATAAATTGGCAGTTTTCCTCACACAAATCACTCTCCATTAGCAGCTATAGCTCATTTATAATTGTCTAAATTGATACTTCACTTTATTTACATTGAGATGAACCTTGTTGTTGACACTTGCTCACATATTTCTCCTTATATAAGATGTTATGATGTCAGAAATTCCCCTTATTTATGATTAAAACTAGGTGGCTGGTGTTAGTGGTGGCTCCCGTGCCGCTGCTCATATTTGCAGTCTGTGTGCAATAAAGTTGAGTCTGACTTTAATTAGAAAGTAACTTCAAATATGACATAGATGTGAGACAGAATGTCATAAAATGGCGATGGTACATTCAATAAATCCTTTTTATTTACGCAACACTGGACTTCCCTCTGGCACGCGTTCAGGCCAAATGTTGCATTTTTGGTCAGGATCTAAGAATAATAAACTCGTCTCTCTGTTTTTGTTTTCTGGTGTGTAATGAGCATCTCAGCTTCATGGCGTTGCTGGAGTGGTTGCTGATTTTCAGTCCTGTTTTCGCCAGCATCTCACCGTGTAACTGTTTTGTTTTTGACAGAATTGTTAAATAGCATCATTTTTTCATGTTAAGGGATTGAGATTCTTTGAGTCTGACTTAGTGGTTTCCTTCCCTTGTCAGCTTTTACATCACATGACATCATTGTACTCGTCAAACATCCGTCCACCATGTTGTCATAAGGCTCGGGCTTTTGAACATGTGGAAACAAGTAAAGCAATGATACTTAGTGGACATTAGTGCGGCCTGGATGCACTGAAGTAAGACAAGAAGACTGCTCCCTCTCTGCCCTCAGTAATCATATTTTGGTGGCTTGTTTGCTTAAGCAGAGCAAGGTATCAGCCAAACATCCTGTCTCAAAGCCCTGTCTGCACTCGCTGCAGCATTAACCCCATGAATTGGCCCTTTGACTGATGGGGCACGGCCCAGGAATGTTGGGAAATTGGGAAGGTGAGGGGGAGTAGGGTCTCGGAGTGAAAGAGGTGGGAGGGGGATAAGGGGGTCTGACTCTGGAGAGTGACATCTGATACATGTTTGAACATATCGCCGTTAATACTTAAGAAACACAGAGCTGAGCCGACATTCTTGGAAGCTTGGAAGACAGTTTTAAGAGTTTGACTGCACCGTGCTGTTTTAGTGTGCGGAGCTCGGAAAGTGTGAAGCTTTCCAGGTCAGCCCAGGTTGACACAGTTGGACACGGTTTTGTAAATCATCCACTGAAGCTCTCAAGTGAAGATTTGACTCACTGAGGCATGAATATGAAATGAGAGAGAAGGAGAATTCATTTCGCCGGTGTGTCAAAGTCTTGAGACGTAAAAATAGTGCAAAGAAAAACAGTAAACACCCACGATATGCTGCGTCCAGTGAGAATCTATCCGTCTAAGTCTGGACGGGTCCTCTCAGTGACCTGAACCTCCAGCCTGTTTGCTGGCACGCGTACAACACTTGCTCTTATGCCTCACTGAGACACATTAGACTATGGAATTCAACATCAAGTGCTGGCCCATTAACCATTTGCCATTTCCTCAAATATTTTCCATCACGGCTCTTTTTCACTACACAAGCAGGGTACGCAGCTGAGGACGCAGGGCACCGCTCACTCAGAGCTCTTTTATGTCAGTATGGTCATTTTTTCCTGAAGTCCTTCAGTTTGTGTTTGAATTTTTTCACATTTTAGGCTGAATGCCAGAATGTTAACACTGTTATTAAAACCCCAGCTCCTAGAAAGTATGTTTATATACAACTAATGTGCAGCAGCAAATACTTTTTATAAGGAATGTTGCTATCAGCTATTAGAGGAAATGTTGTATATCTGGCCAGTATTGCCCCCAGAAATTTGTCACAGAAGTGGCCAGATGGGGCCAAAACCAAAAGGCGTAACTGAATTTCAGGAATTCTGTTATACTGTGGTAGTATATAGGCTAGGTCAGTGGTTTCTCCTCATCCATTAGTTCAGGGTCCACACAGTTTAATATACTCAGCGTCAAGTTGATGAGCTAGTTTGCTGTCTCTATTTAGTAGCTGTTTGTTATTCACTCAATCTACAGCAGGAAATGGCTCTTCAAAATAAAAGCTCTGTGCTGGAAATTCACTGTACTTCAAAATAAAGTGTGTTTTTTCCAAACTCAACATGTTGCCGAGTCACTTGTGGTCCATTCAGAATGGACCCGCGACCCACTTTTCGACCATGATCCACCAGTTGGGAACCACTGGGCTAGGTTACAACTATGTCAATATGAGAGTTAAGGAATCACATACTGATATAACAGCCCCTCCAGGATTTTATGGCCTTTTTTGGGATTGCTTTAGCCTTAAAATTCCTGATTTCACAGCAGTTTTTCTAAAAACTTGCACGTGTTAATGTTTTTAGGTGTTTTTCTTTTTTCTTTTTTGTAATGAGATCATGGAACCAAGTGAAAATTGCAAAAATAGCTGCAATTATTCGTATAATTCACTAAAAATCAAAGGCAACTTGTTCCAGTGAGAACAAAACTGCACTGTTTTGAGATTGTGATTTATATTACACTAACATTACCACTAACTCTGCATATTTAATTTAACTCACCTGCGATAGATGTGGATGCAACAGCCTCTGTCATGGTGATTTTTTCGTCTGTTGTCAACGTGTTGCAAACATTTTCTGCATGTTTGCAGGAGAAAAGTGTCAACTGACAACTTTAGTGTGTGTTCCACTACAACATTGCATGCATTGCAAAACAGTTCACCCCCACTTTTACCCTCCACTGCTATGATTGGCGAAACTCATGGGCCTCTACAGTGGTTGGTCAAATTTTCAGAAGGGTTGCAGTGAAAATTGGAAGGTCACGCAGAATTCATGGGGAGCGGTTGAGTTTGCGTTAATTGATGTGATTGCAACATCCTGGAGGGGCTGAAATATGTTCGTTTCTTATTTTACAGTCGTTACTAATTATCTAACGTGCACAGACTAATACTGGTACAGTTAACATTTTAAGTGTGTGAGGCGATACATTGTTCTTCAAACAGGCTGGTTGTCCTTTTCTTTAAATACACAGCTTTAATTTGAAGGAGTAAACTGATTGTAAGGAACAAAACATACACTGTAAACGAGCCTACTGAAGTTTAAAAACACCACACAGAGGCCTTATTTTCAGTTATTTGGGGGGCAACGAACGTATCAGGGTGGCTGTGCCCCCCCGCCCCGGCCAACTCTTGGCAGTGCTACTGTATCTCATAAGTCGCAAAATGTTGAAATGTTCATTGACCTCGTATTTCATTTGTTTCCCACACAAATATTTGATCTAGTAGTACACTAACCATTAATAGTGACTACAGCATTATTAAACCTTTTATGGTTATGTTTAGGCAATGCCAACACATGGTTGAGTTTAAGGACAGATTGTGGTTTTGGTTTAATACAGAAAATGTCTGCAGGGATTCAAATCACGAAACACAACATGATTATCGACATTTAACCAAAACCACGATCTTTCCTTGACCTTAACCAAAGTGCTTATGTTGCCTAAATCCAACCACAGATGGAACTCAGGATGTAAACTCTGTTTTCTGGTGTCAAAGTCCTGCTGTTTGTACGTCCATCATCCCCCCCGACCATCTCCCTGTGACTCCAGCGGCAGCTAAGTGTAGTGCGTTTGTCACCACAACATGACTGGGAAAACATTTAAGTTCCATATAAATGCAATTTCTAGGAAATAGAGCTTGTTAATATCTGAAAAATCAACAACAGGAGAGGAAATGTCAGAGTCCTGATTTTCTAAAATCACAAACAAACTATATTGCCTCCAGGCAAGTGGTTTTACCAGAAAATGAGGGGTGTACCACGAAGCAAGTTAGACAGAGCCAGGCAAATAATATAAAACAGTGGGCTTATTCTCGCTCAGATTTTCCTCATCACCAACTGAGTGCAAGGAAGTTCCCATGGCAGTGCAATCCATAGAGTTCGCTGTGCTGTAATTGCACGGCTTTGTTCGGTGGCATTACTAATGTAGCGTTGCATCTCAACGTTTGCATAACGTATTCCTTCAACTGAGAATCTGTATTGACTATTGACCATATAATGACATTATTTCCAAAGAAGATGGTTAGTGAAAGTTTTTTTTTAGCTGATTTCAAGCTGGAACTCTTGTCCCAACCAGGTTAGCTGTCTTGGTTTTCAGTTAATAACAAACTAAATGGAAAGCTGAACTTAAATAAGGTGCAATAGACTTAAGGGCCTTCTACTAAATACCAAGTACTCTGCATCACTGATAAATGAATCGTCATCTTTGCCCTCAAAAAAACTTGATTTCCCTGCATCATGAGGCTGATCAGTGTCTCCCAGCTTAGCTCAAATCTGCCTTGAAAAATAATCAATTTGTCCTCATGTACTCTGCTGTTTGACATCACTTTTACAAGACATGAGCATTTACATTAGTGTTGTCATTCTCCCGTCTTGCTCGCCTGTATTTAATCATTACACATATAAATAAGCTGTCATGTCACCTCCCAGGCTTCAATGCCGAAATGTCTGTCAGCGAAGATACGTATAAATGTCATTGCTTGGATGCACAGACACAGTCAACATGCATACCTCAAAAATGCTTGCGCTCCGAGCACTTGAGGTTATCTGAGGTTGAGCAGGAAAGGATATCCAATATTGTCGCGGTTTGTCCAACGCGGAACTAAAAGACGGAACCAAAACCACAAATGTATTTATTTATTCCTATTTTTTAACATTTTTTTCTGTCTCCGTTCTTTGTGCAGTCTGTCTCGGTTGGTGCGACGCTGCTGCATCACTGTGCAGACTTTTGTACATCAATTACATCGACCCGTGACCTCTCCAACCTCATGGATTTTGGAAGACACATCAGAAACAATCCTGATTATCAAGTAGAGACTTTCTTACATTGTTAGAATCACAATGTTTTTGTTAGCTGTGCCGTCTTTCGCCCTCCCCTCGTCCTCTATCTCTCGTGTTTAAGCCGACTTTTACTGCGCTTTGTCTTAGTGTTAATTCTACTTCTGTTTGTTGTACACACATTTTTGCTCTCTCCTCTTTCTCTCTGTCTCTGTGACTCTTATTCTCGCCCCCTCTCTTTCAGTCCATGTTGTCAGGCCATCACAATTTAAAATAAGGTTTAAATTACAGGACTGGCTGTGGCTTTCCGTTGTTCCCTCAGAGTTTTTGCCAACCCGCAATTTGGCTTTTAATGGAATCCTGCCATGCTGCTGAACCTAAAGATTCTTTGCAGATGTCGACAGGCTCTCTGACTCTACAAAATGTAGGAAACTGTCGCCTGTGCTGTGAGCTCTGAGTGGAACGCTGAGTTAAGACTTAGTTAGTGTGAGGGAAGCGACATTTTCAGGAGTTTTTAGGCGATGTAGATGCCTGTTGTTAGTGGGAACAGTTGTGTGTGTGTGTTTGGGCCAAACATTCAGCCATGATAAAGGAAACAACACTGATAGAGAAACACCTACAGTACTGGATTTAACTTTACTATGCAACCATTATAAGGAATGTAAGGCATATATATTTATATATACCTATACACAGACACACTCGTCTTTCACACTCAGAGCTTTTGGTAACCACTGATTATTGTTCAGCTTTTTTCAAAACAGCCAACTTGTGTGTGCATTGTCATATTTCCTACACAGTAAAGTTTTAGTCTTTAATTTAATCTCTTAAAGAGAAGTTAAATGCTACTTCTTTTGCTCAAGATTTCTCTTTGTCTTTGTAAACGTACAGCAGTTCTCTGGTTCTTGCTGAACACTAGATGACTCAAAGAAGAAGACTAGAATCACATTTGGGCAAAAATGATTTTGGTTCGCAGTGAATTTATGTTCTTAGTGGTTGATTTAAACGAGGCTTCATTTAAATCAAATGATAATTTACTGGTTATTAGAAACAAACAGTCCTGTTTGTCATGTGATTCTTGGACCAGACTCAGTTCAAAGCACAGTTTATAAATGCCACATGAACAAAACAACAATCATCATGAGAGATCTTTAAACACACAGAAAAAATCTGTTCAGCATCAATTTGCAGTCATGCATTCACATTTTCTCAAAGGCACAGTTCACTCTGCAGTTTCATGTAGGGAGTATCTTCTTTTTACCAAACTATATTCGCCAACCGAATCACCACACAAAAGGAAGCGTGCATCTACTCATAGATGAGAGGCTCCTGACAGCATGGATGCAAAGATTATTGACGTCCTCCTCTGCTGAAGCTAGCTCTGGTGCTAGGTGAGCTAGCAGTAGATGCATACTTCCTTTTGCACGGTAATATGATTTGTGGGTGTAGTTTGGTCGAAAGAAAATAGTTCCCACATGAAATAGCTCACAACAAGGACTGTGGAGTAACCAGGTCATGATTTCTGGAAAGAGACATTGCTGTTGAGTTTTTCAAATGTATTTTTGGCGCTCTGAGCACCACAAGCCAAGTGCCACGTAGATCCATTATTAGATCCATTAGGTATATCTCCAATTCAGAAACTCACACCAAAACATCTCAAATTTTCATGGGTAAAGCTACACTAATCAATATTTCTTATGTCAACAGTTGATCAAGGGTGCATGTGAAAGGGGCTGCTAGCAGCGATGAACCCACAGATCATCCCTCAGCTCTACAGCGTCTTTCAGCTCATTGTTTAGGTTTTACTAAACCCCAGCTTTACTTTGGTTAAGTACTCAGTATATTAAACCCAGGAGACTAAACCACAGCCAAACAGAGACTAAATATTAAACTTAAATTCGTCAGCGAGCACACATGGATAAAGTTTGGAAATGATAGTTGCATCAAAACTATGTGGTCAAGTCTAGGCAACAAAGCTTTGGTTAGGTTTCGAAAAAAGATTATGGTTTGGCTGAAAATATTTAAAATAAGTAGGCTATGTGTAGGACTATTAAAGGAATATCTTATCTGATATTATCTTATGTTACATACATTTTTGATTTAGACTTCATTTTTATCAAGAATTGAAAAGCACCATGTCTCAAAGGAGTATCATGACATAAAAAAACAACATTGACATACTACGTTAGGTTGTTCAAATAACTCAGTGTTGACTTTTTGTTTCACACATGTTACCGGCTCACCCTGTTTCCCCTTTAAGGGTGGAGGCCTTGTGGGTAACCTGGGAGGGTGTGACGTGTACTTAATTGTGTGTGTGGAGGGAAGCAACTTTTTGGGTGTCATGGTGAAGACGGCAGGCAGCAAAGAGTAAAGATAGTCAGCAGAACGTCTCTAGATAAGCTCAGGGCTGCTGTTAAACCTCATGAGAACGCCATGTTCGATCTTTTGTTGTGAAGACTGCAATGCAGCCATTGCTGTGAATGGCACTTGAACGCCTCGCCATCCTTCCCTCTGCAGAATTGTACGCTAGAAGCTCGTTACCAGCTAACAACAAGCTAAGCTAAAATTAAAGTTAATAAGCCAGCGTGTTCTCAACTACGGTTCGGAGCCGGTAAGCTGTCACTGCGAGAGGCAGTGTTGCCAACTTGGCGACTTTCTCGCTAAATCTGGCGACTTTTCAAACCCTCTTGGTGACTTTTTTTGTCAAAAGCGACTAGCGACAAATCTAGCGACTTTTTCTGGTGTTTTGGAGACTCTGATGTGAAAGCGCGTATCGTTCTGCAGTTACTGTCCTCAACGATCGAGCAGCGGGTGCTGCTGTGAGCCCCTCCCCCGTCCCAAAGCACTCACCGGCGGTCAATCTCACGCAGCACTCCCAGCTGCAGTCAGAGCAGAGAGGAGACCCACACTACTCCGCGTCCAGACTGCAAATGAATCGCGCATGCGCAAAGCCGCCACATGCAAATTGCCAATTATGCAAATTAGGCGATGACGTCATCTAGCGACTTCTAGCGACTTTCAGGACAGCCAATAGCTACTTTCCTTACTAGGGAGTTGGCAACACTGGCGAGAGGTAACAGTAGGCTATGTTTGTTACTAAGGTTTTGTTAACGTGACGTGTCTCTTGTGACATTTGGCACATACATCTTTGATTTCGATTTGGTTGAATTTTTAGTATGAATTTAAAAGCAACACTCCTCAAAAGAGTATCATGACATAAAAAAAACGTTATGACAGTTTAACACGGGACACACACTCGTCTCCTGGATGAAAGTCCTGTGTTTGTTTGACCCATCCATCTCCCATTCCTCCACCCAAAGCAGACTTTGTAGCTTTTTATAATGCAGGTTGCTGCCTAACACAAAACATAAACATGGGTACAGTTTCAGCTTGTAAAATCAACCTATGTGGTTATATTTTGGACAGTCTCTATTATACACAATCTCTAGACTGGCTTTCCTAAACTGTTGCAGGTCTTCCAGTCCTTGTGTCACCCCCTGACTGTGGGAGTCATGTACACTGATTGTGCATTGTACTGTCAGTCCACAGTCTTGTGTTTATACAGCAGAGCCTTCCACATCAGAGTCTACGTTCAGATAATTCTCCCAAATTAAGTTTTAGTAGGAATTTCATAATTCAGTCTCCATAGTGGAACAAATGGATCTATTCCACCAATAATGATGTTGTGAGGAGTGAAGGCCATATAGTGGAGCCGCATGAGCCTCAATGAGAGACTTGTCAACTTGACCCCTGTGACTGGCTGAGCGGGGGGAGGAAGTGTCGAGGAAGAGGGCCTGTCCAGGAATGTGTTGGGAGGGGAGGCTTGTCAACTGCAGAGCGCTGCCTCTCTGCGTCCGCTTTTGTGTCTGTGTTCAGGTTAATAACATCTTTTTGTTTTTAAGTCACCTCTGTTAAACTAAAGACCAGTTATTCTTGAAGCTATGATATGACATCTTTCTTCATGGGGCAGTGAAGTGTCTTAGTCGAGCCTGATTTATGTTGCTGTCGCAATGTCGTGATACCTGTATGTGTCTCCGTTGTGTCCATAGGTAACTCCCATAAGTGTAACCACATGTATAGGGGCTGCACGAGGTACACACACACACACCACATGACCTGTGATTGAGCTGCTGTGTTTGTTGATAGCATGGGAGCAGACTGAAGAAATGTTCTCCCTATCAAAAATGGTCAACAGATTAGCTCATGCTCATCTAGCAAAGTCATTTCCAGCGCAAACTCTGGCTTTGATGTGATTGTTTTCACCACTGTGTATGAATGGACTCGATTACATCAGGTGTAGCAGGAATGCACAGCCATCGATCAAACGGTCTCCTTTAACACTGGTGCAACAACAGTGAGGAGAGTCTGTGCAGGAGAATAAATCACCTCATGCTGTAGCTGCTGTGACACCTTAATGTACTCTAGAAGTATAATTTAGGATTCAGTCCCACCCTCCTCCTGCTCAGCTGGTTAAGTTGCACTAAAAACTGTTGCAAATGTTGCGCTGAAACTAAACCTGCTTCAGGGAAGAAAAAAAATCAGATGATTTACAATAGCACAATCACAATTAGTTCTGTTAATCGCTTCAGAACTTTTTTGGTCCAACTTCAGAAATCAAAGAAGCAGCCTTTGTTTTAGCTGCTCATCAAAGCCCTCTGGTGAGGGGTCAGATAATAACATGGCCAATCCTTGCAGTGCATTGTTATTGACTGAAGTCTTATTTATGGTGGATCTTTGATTCTAAGAGACTTTTTATTACTTTATGTATCGGAGCAGCTGCTCGCGTCATTCTGATATTTACAAAATTCTCAGACAACAAAGAAAAGAAACCAGATTGACTTAATGAAAGCCACTGTTACAGGCTCGATCCACTGAACCCAAATCTGAACAACAGCTTAACACAAGCGATGTAACTTGCCTTTGTGCACGCAGCCCCCCCCCAGGGACGCTCTCTTGATTTAAAGGGGATGTAATAACTTTAATGTGTTATGTGTCAAAAACAAATAAATTCAACGGTTATATTAAAAGCTCATCTTTTTTATTAAAAAACAAATACATAAATTAGCTATAGAACATTTTTTGAATATGTATCATGAGGACACCAGTATGGGGGGGTCACCAAAGTTTTCGATGTTAAAAATATGGGGAGCCACTGGTCTAGATGGGCAAGGAAGTGCATGTTATGTATCATGTTTGTGCCAGTGGCTCAAAAAAAATAAATGACATGACAATCTATATTCATTGTTTGCGATACAGTCAATGGATGTATCACCCAGCCCTTACATGCACCAAAGGTCTCTTGTGGGTATGTGTGTGCGTCCTAAACACTCGACCGCCAGGAGCAGTTATAGCAACTTTTAATCAAAAACAGTTGTTAAAAAATATCTCCAGTATTGTCGTGATTAAACATGTTCTGAATTTCATTGCAGAGGCTGTTCTGTAAATAGCTTTCCAATTAATGACAAATAAAGCGACTTCTGATCAGCCCAGATCAATTTCAAGCTTAAAATGCAAACTTCCTGTTTAAACCCCACCCACTCCCGGTTCATGCCCTGCTCCCTCCAAGTACAAGTATGGATACAGATAATAAGTTGGTTGAACAGATACAGAAAGATGGTGTACTCACTCGTCCCAACAGGGTGCCATTTATTATTTATTTATTATTATTATTTATTGTGAAAGCTCTGCCAATGTCAAATGCAAATATTCATTCAACAAACGGAGGAGCAAATATCATCAACAGTGTATAATCAGCACAGTATATCATCTAAAACTACCTTTTATTTCCAAAGTGTCGGCCTTCATTTCACAAGAGTTAGAAGAATTTCCTCTGTAATCATGAAACTAAAAATGAGTTGGCTTTTCTGTGTTTTTTTCACGTCCACAGTGACATCATGAACTTGGTGTCTCGGTGGATGATATAAGACATGACAGCAGAGGCCGTCCAGGATGCAATGATGTATGCAAAACCTGAGACATTCCTTGGCTTAACTCGTCTGGCACTTTGAAGTAGCAGCAGAAATGCAGGAAACTGGTTACTTTCTCTCTTCCTCTTGGAGCGGCTTTCTAAACTGCCTCCAAACACGTCTTCCCAGGAATTTTACAGGGACACACAGTTACTTTCCTGTGGCTCCGCTGACCTGCAGGTTCAAGGAATGCGGTCGTCTGTTTGTATGAAATAATGGATTGGTGTTTCATTTCTCGTGCAGAGGCAGCAGAGAACGATATGTAGTTGCTCACTGCAGCAGGCTACATCATAACATCCACTTTACAATGGAAAAAGAAGGAGAAGGAAGGCGTGTGTGTGCGTGCAAGAATGCGTGTGTGTTTGTATGTGTTTGGGAGCCCCGTTGTGTTGGACTGTAAATGTCTGGCGATAACGCAGCCCTCTGATGGCAGAGATAGTCGAGACGCCAGCTTAAATGTGGCTTGCTGGATTGAAGTTGCCCTGTAATGATAGTTGTCTCAAACAACACAGAACCTACCATTTGTAGCCAGGGAGGGGTGTTTTCTTTTTTCCCCCCTGATTTTATTTTATTCCTACTTTTTTAGAGCTCTGGGAGGAAATCTGAGGAAGTTGAATCATAACAAAGCATCTTAGAGGCGGCTGACAGTGGTCAGTAGCTGAATTCTATCCTCCCTTCTCGTCCCTCTGTCTCCCCCCTGCACTCCCTCCCCTCCTCCCTCCCCCTCTCCACAACCCACCCACTTCTTTCAGCACAGTGGAAGAGTCTAATAACTGGAGGGGAATCTAATCCTTGGCACTGGATGAAAGACGAGGGTCTCCCTCCCTCCCTCTCTTTCTCACAGTCTCTTTCTCTCTCTTCATTTTTTCCGTGGATGCTGGTTATGCTTGGCAGGTTCTCTCTCGCTCTCTCCCTCTCATTTTCCCGCTCCCTCTTTCACCCAGTCTCTCTTTTTTTTTTTACTCCTCTACTTCCCCTTTTACTCCCCTAACTTTCTTCTTCTCTGTGCAGGTTAGCAGGAGGAAGGCTTCGCTGCTCAGAAGGGAGTTTAAAGGAATAGTTTGACACTTTGGGAAATGTGGGGGGTTTTTTTGTTCTCTGGCTGAGACGTAGATGAGGCGACCGATCCCACTTTCGTGTTTGTCCAGTGTGTATGAAGCTACAGCTAGCGCCCCATTAGCTTAGCTTAGCATCAAGACTCTAAACAGGGGGAAACAAGCCCGGTCTCACTCTGAAGTCATCGAAATCCAGCGCTTGGGCAGTGACTTGTGGCGTCAGAAACCAACACAAAAAGGCATCCTTTAACATCAACATGGTATGTGGCGGGTTGCGGTTATAGCTTAACAGCTCCCAACAGCATCAGGGGGACACGCGGCAGGACAAGGACAAAAGTTAAGGCGGCAAATGTCCGACTAGGGCGGGTTGGAGGGACGTTGGATGGGTCCAACAACACCCACTTTTACCTGAGAGAGCGATGTTCGTGTCTTGCAAGATTCTAAAGCCAAACCCTGTTCTTTTTTTCCTAAACCTAACCATGTGCTTTTGTTGTTGAAGGAAAAAAAAGTCAATTCACGATGTTTTCCCAACGTAGTGCATTTATTTTGAAAGAGACTGTATGTAAATAGTAAATTTCCTGAGAAAACAGAAGTGTATCTTGAAAGAAGAGAACTTGACACGGTGCCCCAGAACGTCAACAACCAACGCACCCAGGGTACCTCACATGTCGTATGTGGACATGGAAAGTCCATGACCAAAACATCAGTATGTGGCGAGGTCAGCGTGAGAATGTGTTCTGGAAACAGCTAGCCTTCATCCAAATGTAAAAATCCACATAGCACCTCTAGAGCTCACATATTAACATGTTGTACCCAGTGACTGTACATAAAGGTGGACAACATGTCCCCACTTCCTCCCACGGTACAAAACTAAAGCCAAGATACACTCGATACAGCCTCCACCATGTTGCACAAGTGATGTAATTTGGAGCCAGAGTCTGTGCACTAGCAACCTCTGCGGTATCGAGTTCCTGCCTGTACACCGGTCTAACCAATTTGGAGCAGCGTCACTGATTGCAAGCATGCCACCATCAATCTATGTATCTAATAAGACCCACAGGAGCGTTTTCTAAAGTAGCGCCCCTACTGGTAGCCAGAGAGCAACACCTCTTCATATCTACACAACAGGTCAAAAATGAAAGTTAAGCAGTTTTAAACATGTGGTTTAAACCGTCACAGTTGCACCAAAAATACTCAGAGATCATGGTCTGGGTTAAAATAAGTACATTTGTTATGTAACTTAACGAGACATGAACCAGCAGTCTCCTTGGTAGAAGTCCTGTGTTTGTTTGACCAAACCGTCCACCCTGTCCTCCTTATGTGGACTTTGTCACTTTCTATACCTGTCATCACTGCTCCCATCATTATTACGATGGCCATTAGTACCAATAACAATAAACATGACACAAACACAACAACCTGCCTGTACAAACAAATTATATGGTCGTATTTGGGAGGAGAACAGTCTCAAAAGTGTGAAGTTGACTTAGTTAGTAACAGGTTTTGTCTACACAATAAGGTTGTCAGTCAACAAGCTGAGACTCCACACCAACAAATAATTTGGCACATAACCCCCTCAACAAAACTACAAATTGTTTTTACAATTCTTTTTTGAACAAGTTAAACAAATGAGATATAATGTGCTAATTAGTGAGCTTATGAAGCATTGTGCCAGGTAGATTTTGAACCAGTCTAGCTGTTTGCCCAGTTTCCAGTATGTATCTAAAGCTAAGATTATATTAGTTTAGTTTATTTTATATGGACATCACTGTAACATTAGAATTTATGCACAAGAGCCAGATGCGCTGTGTTTAGTGTTTGTGGGGAAAAGCTAGATAACCATCTGTTGGCTGTAGCTTCATATTTATCGCACAGACTCGGGAATGTTATCAATCTTCTCATCTAACTCTCAGCAAGAAAACAAATACAGGTATTTCCCAGAACTACTCCTGTAATATCTATTCAGTTGTGACGGGAGGAGACAAAAACAAAGAGGAGGAAAAGAAAGGAAAGATGAGTGTCGCTGTCATTGTTTGAAGTCCAGGTTCGACAGTCTGTGGGGAGCCGACAGGAAACTGCCTGTCTGACTGCTTTCTATCGGCCCCAGATCTAAGCCAGTGTATACATTTAACTTCTGGATTACTGTGATTTAATTACAGTAAGTTATTTGTTTTATGTTCCACTTTTCTTTCTACTGTTCAAGCTTTGGATAAAAACTGTGAAGTGTACCGGGGCGTTTCCATGAGATTGGCACTAAGAGACAGTGATTTTGAAATGAAATAACAAAGGCTACTTATCTAATTGGTAAACAGAGCTGTTAAATGGTGGTTGGCGTAAATGCTTGCAGGACGCTGTAATTGCTGCCAGCCCTCACATACAGATGTAGGCACGCAGGTTCACGCAGTCACACACTAACACACGTTTTTCTGACTTCCTCCACTCGAACATAAACACGCTGATAACCTCCAGTCTGAACCCGTCTTTTAAAATTCCATTGAAGAAGTTTGGTTGCCCACTCACTCCTTCCCCCTCCCTCCATCCCTCCCCGCTCTCCCTCGCCAGTCTCACACAAGCTCATTATACCTTTTAGTTGGATGATAGCCAGGCTGAGTATGATGACACTAAGGACTGTGCCAGAAACATTAAACATGACATGCTGTACCACTCACGCTGTCAAACACTGGTGGAAATCATGATGGAGTGGTTTTGACTTCACAGCAAATTCACCCCTCAGTGCCCCCCAAGATATATGGACAGTTACACATGGCAGATAACAAGGAAATAGAAATAAAACAAGTTGACAGTGAAACTTGTAACCCAGTAATTTAAAATCAAACTCACTAATGTGATCCAATAAATAAAGTTAATAGAAGTATATCGTATAGTGGCTGTTTTAACACACTTAAGTTTGTAGGCCACTTAGTTTGTGAGGTGTCTCGGTTTTGACTCGTGTTTCTGTTCCTTTTCTGGAGATCCACAGTACTCACATAACACGGGGAGAAAGTTGAATTAGGTTGATTGAGAATACATTTTAAGCAGAATTATGCACGGAGGTGTCGTCCTCTCCAAAACAAACGGACCAGGGGTCTCATTTATAAACACTGAGTACGCACAAAACGAGGCCTGAAAGAGGCGTACGCCACTTCCCACACAAAAGTTGTAATCTATAAAACCAGTCTTGATGGGAGAAACTTTGACCCATGCTTACCAACATTTTGGAGATGGGAAATTGGCGATGCAGACGGTGAGGTGGAAGCCTGATTGTAGAAATTGTCAAATATTTTTTGGCGTGTGTCACTTTTGGCTTTTGTCAGTATGTACATTTTTAGTATGGATCCTACACACTGTTTTATAAATGAGACCCCAGGTGATTAAAACTGGTAAAAATAGTGAATAAAGCAGTGTCAGGTTACAAATCAGCATTTCACAGACGCTGTTTGGCAGTATGCAGACAGGCCCCTCGCCCAACACCTGCTATTGGAGCCCGGTCTCATTCTGAAGTCGTCAAAATCCGGCGCTTGGGCAGTGACGTGCGGCATCAGAAACCGACTAAAAAAAGGCGTCGTCTAACATCGGCATGATACACGGGCAGGTTGTCACCATAGTTTAACAATGCCTGGCAGCGTCAGGGGGAAACGCAGCAGGACAGGGACGAAAATTAAGGTGGCGAAAGTCAGGCTGGGGCGGGCGGCAAGGGTGGTGGATGGGTCCAACAAACACTGATGTTCACCCATAAGTGATGTTTGTGTCCGGAAAGATTATAAAGCTAAAAACTGTTCTTTTTCCCTAAACCTAGTCATGTTTTTGTTGCTTTGTCCCAGTCGTGTGTTTGTTGCTGAAGGAAAAAAAAATTAATTTGCTGTGTTGTACCAACATAGTGCTTTTATTTTGAAAGAGTCTGTATGTAAACATTAAATTTTAAAGTGTAATTTGAAAGAAGACAGTGCATGTAACAGGCAGAACTTGACATGGCATCCCAGAACGTCACCAAGCAACGCACCCAGCGTACCTTGCACGTTGTATCTGGATGTGGAAAGTCCATGACCAAATGAAATGATCAATCAGTTTGTGACGAGGTCAGAGTGAGAATGTGTTGGCTAATGTGTGCTCATCTTTTTTTCTGATAACTTAAAATCTAGAATTCAGGACGTTTTTCTGGGAGCCGAATTATCAGTGTCACTTTACAAATAAGTGTTTTTCCAGTGCTGCTTGTTGTGGAGGGGCTGCTAACTACAGGGGCCAATGCAAAAATGTGACTGGTCCTATCGAGAGCCTTTGTGGTTTGTCCATTCTGGGCTTCTGTAGAAACATGGTGGTGCAACATGGTGCACTCCGTGGACGAGGAGCCGCTACTTATATAGATATAAACGACTCATTCTAAGATGATGAAAACATAATGATTCTTATTTTCAGGTGATTACACACTAAAGAAAACATACCTACTATATCATATTTCATTTCTGCCAGTATATCTCACAAAGGATGAATATGAATTTTGGCAAGGCAAGTTTATTTCTAAAGGACTTTCCAGCAACAAGGGAATTCAAAGTACTGAAATAAGACATGAAAGAAATTAAGACAAGATATAAAAGAAACACAAAACAATATAAAAGATGTATAAATAGGTTTGAAAAAGAGCAAAATGAAATAGAAGATACATATGTGAGCTATATGAGAGCTTCTTCTAGATATGTGGTGCACACAAACATATTCCTGAGTTTAGGTTTCTATAGGGTTTAGGTTTCATTTGAAAGTTAAAAGCCAGGATTTAATACTATACCCTCTGCAGCATCATTCATTATATGGTGGAAATTAAAGTGTACTATGTCTAAAAAACCCTAAAAAGTCCCAGTTTGTTTTATGTCTTCTTTGGGAATTAATTTGATCGTGAGCTCATAAAGTCTCCCTGTGTTTCCCCAGACATGTTTGTGTTGCCTTATTACAGGGAAGAGCATGGCTTGTAAAAGTGTGTGTTTGTGTGTGTGTGTGTGTGTGTGTGTGAGAGAGTCAGAAAGAGATAGAGTGAGAGAAAGAGAGAGATCCTGCTAGCTGAGCAGCCTGCTCTCTTATTGGAGAGCTGTAAAAACTCCAGACCGCAGGAGTTGCCAGCCTGGAATTCACTAATGACACACGTGGGCCTCAGATGAGAAGTGCAATTTTGTGTGTGTTGTGTGTGTGTGTTCATGTGTGTGTGTGCATATGTGTGTGTGTGTGTGTTGTAGTCATACTGTTTGGATCAGAAGTTCCAATTTGTGTGTGTACATGTGCATGTGTGAGGCCCTATCTCATCATCTAGTGTGTGTGTGCGCTTGTATTTGCGTACAAACACTCACACACGTCCTCCTCTTCCTCCTCCTTCCAGCTCCCCGTACTACCACCACCACCTCTTCTACCCCCCCGCCCCGAAACAAAAATGGCCGCTGTGCAAACATAACACACCTAGCCTAATCTCGGTCCTGGTTTCACCCTAAAAGCAGCTTGTTAATGGGAGAAGGGCCGCAGCCAGTCCGGCCCCTGGCGGATGAAGAGGGGGTGCTCGCGGGAATATGAAAGGAATGGGGCCACAGGCACATGGGTCTTTAAATCCTCTGTGTCAATAGAGTCTCTGGAGCAAAATAATGGCATCACTCTGTGTGGGAGTTAATGTGAGCTGATAGCATGAGGGCTGGGGGGTCAAGGGTTCACGGGCATGCGCTAGGTTGACAGAGAGCTGAATGCTTCCCGCCCCCCTGCTCCCCTCTCCGCTGCTCCTCTTTAACTGCGGACCTGAAGGAGTGTTTTGGACGTGAGATGATGAGGGATGTCAGAGGAGGAAGTGGGCTGTTTAGTGTTGGCAGTTTAAGCACCTTTTCAAAATACACAGATGAGTGACAAATTAAAGGAAAACATGAACAAATGAGCGAAGAAACAGAGCGAATGCAGACGCTTCCATACAGAGAGTGAGGGGTCACACACAGTGGTCTGATGAGCATGGAAATGTTGTTTTATTATAAAGCCCGATCACCTCAAGGGGCCTTACAATCTGTACAACATACACAACATATCCTTGCACAATGTTTCATATGATACCTTACGAAAAGGCACACACAAATAAGTGCTCAACGAATGACATTATATACTTAGTGTTAAGTTATGCAGGTTTGGTTTAGAAAAAGAAACATGGTGACGGCGTACCTTAAAATGACTCATAGTTTGACACCATTCCAAACACTGTCCTCCCAGTGAAAGTCCTGTGTTTTGTGACCCATCCACCACCCCAACTTGTCTCCGTATGGACTCCTTCCTACTTTACTTCTGTTAGTGCATTGTTCCTGTGATCACAGCCTTCCCGATTACGTGATTCATACATGAATTACTGGCTCATGATTGCATGGGTTATACACAAATTGTGGTGCATTAGTTTTCTTAGGTTTACATATAAACGGTGCATGAGAACAGCCTGGCATACAACACCTCTGTCTTTAACAAGCTTTGTCCTCGTGGCGTTTCACTTCTCAATATTTGCATTTTTTCAGTGCTGGGTTGGCAATTTCTGTAGCTTCCTCTTGGATGTGTGCTGCTCTGCCTGGTCTCTACCTTTTCAGACAGTCCTGACCTCACCTGAGGCTGTTTTTGGCGCGGGGCTAAATGTCCAGAAACATCCAGAACACAGCAAATTAAGAAAGGAATACAGGCAGAGGGCTGGTTCTTTGTTGATAAATGCACCGACTCATAAGTGAAGGGATGAATTTGTACAAGTAAAGTATGAGTAGTTTGTTTTTTAAGAATAATTCTGCACAGTAAACCTGCAATAGGGACCGTACAGATATATATTGTTGCATAGGGATAAGCAATGCAACAGTAAAATTTACAGCCCTAATTTGGGGTGAAGTAACAGTGTGCATGTTTTGTTTCATCTTCCAGTTACATCCTGTAGCCTTTGCAGCCATCAGAGTGCACCTCATTTGGGTACCTCTGGGAGTTAGACAGAGCTCTCCACCATCACATGAGGGAATAACTTTTGAAGAAGTGTTTCAGCCCTCCAGCAGAGAGATTTGAAGAATCTATGACAAGGAGAACCGAAGTACTTCTGAAGTACTTATTTTATTCTGCCCCTTGTCTATAGACCTGAAGGTTAAAGGTTGGACTGGGTTTTGCTCATCAAGCAGAGGGAGAAATCCTGTCTTGTGCCCTGTAAAAATGGAAATGAAAGCTCTGATGCATGTGTTCTGTCTCAGTGTGAAAACTAGGGGTTGTCTTGTACGTCTAACTTGTTTTTAGCATCGATTAGCACCAATAGGATTGATATTATGAATGTTAGATGACATTCTGGCCACATGAACACTCGTCTTGCTGCATGCATTCTTTGTCACCAATGCAAACGTTAACTCTTCCTCCTCTCTTCTTCCCCGCAGACACTGGTACCTCCCTCGGCTCCTCGACTTCCGGCGGACATCGCTCTCACTGGTGCAGTGTTGCCTACTGGGAGCAGCGCACACGCGTGGGTCGCCTTTATCCAGCCTACGAGCCCTCGCTCAACATCTTCTATGACCTACCTCAGGGCACAGGCCTCTGCCTGGGCCAGCTCCACGCCAACGCCTACCACAGTCGTCGTGACGACCCAGGCAGCCACGGCACATCGGGTCTTCACGGACACCCCTGCCATGGAAGTGGAGGGAACAGCAGCAGCAGCAGCAGTGTGCAACAGATACGCAGTAAAATCGGCTACGGCATCGTGCTGAGCCGGGAGCCGGACGGAGTGTGGATGTACAACCGCAGCCAGCACCCGGTGTTTGTCCACTCGCCCACTCTGGACCCACCCAGGGCTCGAGGGCTGAGTGTGAAGAGGGTGATGCCGGGCTTCTCCCTCAAGGTGTTTGACTATGAGCGCTCCAGCTGGATGGCGGAGCACGGCGTGAAGCCTGAGTGCCAGGAGGGGCCCTGGGACCCTCACAGTGTTCGCATCAGTTTTGCTAAAGGATGGGGCCCCTGCTACTCCAGACAATTCATCACTTCCTGTCCGTGCTGGCTGGAGGTGCTACTCAACAACCACAGATAGCACACGAACACACAGACTCACATGAGCTTTCCTGACCCAGTATCCTAATTGTAATCTACCTAGATTTAATATAAAATTTATATATTATATAAAATATATTATACATGTAAATACTTGAGTCATTTTTACGATGCAATTATTTATGTATAGTGTAATGTGTATATGGACAAAATAAAAAGGAACAAGGATATGCACTTTTGATTCTATATATGCATTACAGTCTCTCAGTGTCATTTTGCAAAATATAAACTGTAAAAATAAACCTGGTTTATGTTCTCATGAATTTAGCAATTCCATCAAAAGTATGCCATACACACATTGTCAATAAAGTATTTGTATTAAATGGAAGTTTTTGTGGTGGTCTTAAGTGCTTTAACCTGAGCTATGGATTCATTTTCAGTGTTTGACGTTGCTCTGTTTTCTACCAAAGTGAACACCAGGGATGCTCTTTTCAGTGTTTACAGGAATGTTTGGAGGTGCAGGTTTACCTTATAACAGAGCCAAGCTAGCTCTTCCTCCTACTCCCAGTCTTTATGCTAAGCTAAGCTAATTATCTTTTCATTTTAATTTCAAAATATTTTTATTAAGGTTTTCAAAAAGAAAAAAAAACCCACCAGGGTTGGGCAGACACATTTCACAGTACCACACAGTACATCAGTGTGCAGAGCAAACAAAAGCAGACATAACCCTGCAGTGATTGCAGTAATACTTTATATGATACAACAGCCCCTCCCTACCACCCCCCACCCATCATCCTGGCCCTAATTATTTTCTTCCTTGAAATATTTCTGGAGCCACAATATCTAGAATCTAATATGCAGAGTAGAAACATCAATGGACTCAGATTTTACTTTTTTTTTTTTTAATTGTCTTGGCTTCATATTTAATGGACAGATAAGAGAATGGTATTGATATTAGAAAATAAGCATATTAAGCAACGTTGTATTTTAAAAGATGAGTCAAATCTGTCATGTACCTGCCACGAGCTGCTCCTAAATTCAGGTGTGGAAGCAGTTTGGGGAAAAATCACTGATAAACATGAAGTGAAGTGGAGGAGGCGGAGTTAACTTCCATTTATTAGCACTTCAAATGATTTTGTGGGGGACAAATGTAATTTAATTAAAACTAAATATCCACCACAAGATCAGAATAATATTCAGATACTCACTTACCATATTTCTACTTCACTTAAATTACATTAAAGTATAATTTATGATGGAATGTATATTTTAAGGGTCAAAGGTCCATTTTGTCCATTTAGATAGATAGACTTTATTGTCACTCAAATCCATACCGTCAACAGTGCACATAAGAGTAAAGTTTTGTTGCATCTGAATCTCTGAATAAAATAGGGATAAAACTATACATCAGCTGCAAAAGTGCTGGTGCAAATAATGAATGTAAAAACAAATATAAAGTGTACATTTTCATAGACATTGTTGGAGTTTTCAGCTACGTCTCAAAAGTTTTCAGGTGGCGGTTGTCGATGGTGAAGACAAGACATTAAGGGAGTCGAAGAATCATTTTCAGTATCACATCTCCAACATCTCTGCCATCACTACTCTATCATAGCGAACGAAACGCAGCAACCTCAAGTCTTCTTTTCAGTAGTGAGACAAAGCAAAATGGAGGTGTGTGCGGTGCAGCTACAGTTAGGATTCTATTGTGCTCATTTTCAGGTACATACTTGGATTTTGGTTTCAAAAACACTTTATTGTCCTCATACTGTCTGTGCTGGAACACCTGTACTCACTTTCTGTCTGAAACGCTCTCCTTTAGTGACTGTCACTATCAAGCTTCCCCCCTAAAAAAGCCCAGTCTACCCTGATTGGTCAGCGTTTCTGAGTCTGATATCATTAAATAAAGCTTCTAAACCAAAATCTTCAAAATCAGGAAGACATTAACAACATCAGCAACCAGTGTTGCATGTTTCCCTGATGTTAGCATGTAGCCTCATGTAGCATTGTAGGCTACATAATATAAACAGTTGCAGTAGTGAACAGTGAACAGTAAGTGGTCCTTTAATCTTACATTAATTTTGATTATATTGATCCCAAAGGTCAAGAACGAACATTCATGCTCAAATGTTTTGTCGTTTGTGTCTGTAAAATGTCTCATTACACATGCAGTACATGCTTTTTAAAAAAAAGTGTTCAAACTACATAAATCATCATCAAGTTTTAACTGTCTCCTTGGCATTAAAAGGGACCAGTGGCGATGGAAAACACTGAAAGGCGTCACAGTGCCAGTGGTAAGAAAATAAAGTGCATAACTGAGAGATTACACAACAAACCACAGCAGGGCACTCAGGCCCAAACCCACTCTGGTAGGAGAAAGTTCTGTGTTTATAGCGTAATGGCATCCTGTTTGACTCTTTCAACAACACAATTATTTATGGAAACTCATATTTGGGCCGAAGAGCAAGAACAGTGAGATGAAAAAGCGATAACCTTTCCAGAGACGAGTGTTCAAGAAGTGGCAGCAGCACCTCGCTCAGCTCAGGCATTTTTGTTTTGACCCTGAACCTCTGCAGGCTGCTTGCTGAAACCTGTAATTAACTTTAGCTGTAAAAGTAAAGAGGGGTTGATTACAAAGTCGCTGCACTCCTGAGGAAAAATGAAGCACTGCAGCATTCAAAAATCTCTCCGGCATTGCAGTGTGCACACACAAAAAAAAGTTTGTGTTTTGGAAGTACAGTATCTTACTTTTAAAGTCTTGTTTATATATAACAACATGCTGAACTGGATAAAACATCTCATAAAAGCTCATTCCCATACACCCCCCAAAAAATTCCAATGTATATTTCAGTCAAGTCTCCTCTCTGCTTTTCCAGGCAAAGTGTGGGATTTGTGGTTAGGATACAATGGAAGGATTCAGAGGAGCGATCGGGGTGGGAGAGTTGCTGCTGGCAAGACTTGTCCCAAAAACTTACCATGTTTCTCTTCCATCTCTTTTTTGGTTTTCTCATCTGAAAACACCCCTGCCCAGTCTCCTGTCTTAATTGTTTTCCTTTGTCAGGATTCAGAGTCATGGAGACGATGAAACGGATCCCAGGCAGCGAGCGAGGAGCGAGGAGGGTTTTTGGCCCTCGTCTTCAGGGCTGCGGTGCGCGCTGACCTCACTGTGAACTGAAGAAAAAACGAGCTAATTCTGCCGCTGGCTCTCCAGCTCCACCCCTTCACCGTATAATTATCCCTGTCCAGATTATGATGTTATAATTATGTTAATGAATACATCAGGGATGGGTAATTAATGGAAGACGTTTTCTGTTTTTGCAACAAACAAGATGAGGGATCATTTGCAGAGTGTTTACAAGTTTTAGCTCCTTGAGCGCAGATCATGTATGCTTTATGTTTTTATTGATCATTTTTATATGCATGTTTTAAAGCAGTGGTTTCCAACCTGTGGGTTGAGGGCCCTGGAACGGGTTGCAACTTGAATCTGAGGGGTCACAACATTAATAACAGGAAAACAAATATGTTTTTCAGGCAATTTCAACATTACTCAAGGTTGAAAGTTTAAAGATAAACTATTCATAAGTTATCCCTCTCAATCATCACTTATGACCCACTATCAGTGTGTGGGGGAGAATTTTTCTGCAGAGACTCTGCCCTCTGCCTGTAGTTTCTTATTTTCAATGTTTGGGACATTTATGGGCGTGCACCCTCACAGCGCTCAGGTGAGGTCGGGGCTTATAAAAAGGTAGCGACCAGGTGGCAGACAGTAAGCAGCATGCACTCAAGTGTTACAGTACTGAAAAACAAAAATATAGTAAAACAAAACACCAAACAAGAGTTGATCTGACGTAGGCCCATACTTTCACGTTCACTGGCGAGTGTGTTAACAAACAGTAACATTAATTTTTACCTTCAATGCCTGTTTGCAAAGGCAACTACTTTAGTCAGCAACCAAGTTGTTCTTTCAAAAAATTAGGACACTGATTGCCGCAAAAAAGGTAAGTAAATATCTGTTTCAAGGTATGTTTACTCTGTATCTGAATCCTTGTTAAGTTTATTGAAAATGCAATTGTAATCATTTGATTTTGTCTGGCATGTAGGTATGATGGTTAGTATTGTGGCCTCACTGCAAGAGGGTTCTTGGTTTGAACCCAGGGTGGAGGGTTTGCACGTTTTCCCGGTCAGCGTGGGTTTTCTCCAGGTACTCCAGTTTCCTCCCACTGTCCAAAGACATGCAGGTTAACTGGTGACTCTAAATTGTCCGTAGGTGTGAATGTGAGCGTGAATGGTTGTCTGTCTCTATGTGTCAGCCCTGTGATAGTCTTGCGACCTGTCCAGGGTGAACCCCGCCTCTCACCCAATGTCAGCTGGGATAGGCTCCAGCCCCCCTGTGACCCCTGAACAGGATAAGAGGTTACGGAAAATGGATGGATGAATAAATGTAGGATTTAGGGGCATCTATCAGCAGAAACAGAATGGAATAGAAACTTTGTTTGTCTTTAGTGTAATCACCTGAAAATAAGGATTATTGTCTGTTCATTCTTCTTCTTCTTATTGTTATTATTATTATGCTCATTACCTTACAATGAGGCATATCAGCCTCGAGTACGTTCTTCTTTTTGTCTCCGACCCTATCCTCTCTAGCTTTTCTTTTTTTGTTCCTTTATGCATATAGTTTGTGTTTTCATTGCACTTACTCCACTCATTATGTCTTGATTATTATTTATTTCCCATCTGACCCCTCCTGCTTGACCTCTGACATGACATGATGATCCACTTGACGGGATGGCGGAGGGTAATGGCGGCCGTTACCACTGCAACTATCTTATGGGTAGGCTACTCACAATTTTTGGAGCGTGAGACCCTTTATCACATGGACTGTTTCATCATCAAGCAGGGCCTTTCTTTTCTTTATTTTTTCCTCTACAATTTTTATTCCAACATTGTCAGTGGTGGTCTTTTGGCCTGCAAGGTGGGCCAGTCCATCTGGCACTTGTGAGAATTGCCCGATGGCCAGTCTGAGCCTGCTTACACGCCTGGCACACGAAAGAAGCTTCAGTTGGTTAGCTGCTATATGCCACTGAATCCTACACACTAGACCTTTAAGTTCTTGAAACACAATAATGACAAGTTACCAACTTAACAATTCGATTTACTCAGTAGAATTAAAAAACAGTTAACATAACAAATAATGATAAATCAATAGTATTCTTTTTTATTTTAAGTAAAGGACCTTAAGTAAGACAAGACAAATATTAGGTTAAACAATAAAAATAGTCTCATTTGACGCTTAACAAAATAAATCAATCCATAAATAAATGTTTAAAGGTGATAACTCAGCTCTGATTTATCCCCTGAGAGCAGAAATCTCAAGCAGCACAAGTGATCACCGGAGGAAAAACACTCCAACCTCAAAATCCACACTCTTCTCCCCTCATCGCACCATCATCATCATCTTGACGGTGTTTTGTCACTTTGCTGCTCAGAGTGCATGTGGATCGATAGCTCCGCTGTTAGCGAGGCCTCTTGTGTGAAACCGCAGACAGCTCAGACATCTCCTCGCTGTCTTGCTGCTGATTGCACATCAGTGTTTATTAATGTCATCCTCACAGCCGAAGAAAAACGATGACAGATAGCTCCTAAGTAGTCAATAAACACATAAATAAACAACTTGCACCTACTGTGGGCCATGGAGTTTATTAAACGAAGGCATCCACGCATATTTCTGATGTTTATTATATAGAATCAAGTATTATTCAAGAGGAAACTATTAAAATTCAATCATATCTAAGCAGCAAACACATTTGCCAAGGGACAACTCACAGTTTTAAGTTATTGTCCTGTAAACATGGGGGGTGTTTGCAGAGTCATCAGTAAGTGAAGAGTAAACATCCAGTGACACAGAGGTCAGAGCTGTTTAAAGACACCTCAATTCAATCTCATCAGTCGTTTCAATACCGATAATCATGTCAAAATAAATTTATCTTACAGTGATACAGGAACAAACTTATCACTCAGTTCCATAAGGCAATTTGTTTTCAGTTACGTCACTCTTAGAGGCATTACTCTGTGCCCAGTTTAAACAGCAAAATGATATTATCCATGAAACCGTTTTTGTTTTTTACTCTGTATGATGGATCGTGAAGATGTTTTAGCTTGTGTCAGGCTCTATTGACGAGTCCTACAGCACTGGGTTTACTTTTATTTTTCATAGTTTGATCCACTCTGAAGAGAAGACACAACCTCAGGAATGAAGGTGAGATTGTTGTGGTTGATAAAGCAGATTATAATTTAAAGAATGTAATTAACTCAGGTACTTCCAACAAAACATTATCAACTCTGCTTCAGATAATAACAATAAAAATAAAGCTTATTTTGTGGCAATATGCGTATGAAGTAGCTTGTGTACAAAGTTGACACACCAAGAATAAAGAGGTGATATTTAAATAAGTTTTTTATGAGAAGATTATTCATCTTGTGGATGAGTGAGCTCACTAAATGTTACGTGAATTCACATTCAAAATCTGGGACTTTGGAGTAAAACTTTAGTTTATAAAGGTCTTTAATCACAGCAGACATTTTGACTCGTCATAGTTGGAAAAACAGGTGTTACTAATAACATTAATGATGGCTCTGTTGCATGAACAACACCAGGACCCTGAAACTGAAGCACCTGAATTCAGCCATTGTTAATTGTATTAATTACACCTGTGCTTTTTCTACTGCCTACAGCCTGTCTCCATTTTACCAGAGTTTTTGAACAAAGATGTTTTGAACTTCGGTACCATCTGTAAACAGCACTGATAACAATCACACTGTCTGGGGCTTTAACTAACAGATAGTTTAACTTTGATTTCTCTGCTGTTTTGTTTAATTGATTTACCACAACAGTTTTTATGTGAGGAGCAGCATCATCACCTGACCATCTCCACCTGCTCCTCATTCCCCTGATTAGTCTGGGAGTACATATATACTGCTCCATCTCTACTCTGTCTTTGCCAGATTACCTACCTGTCTTTGAGCTGTGCATTTATGTTCGAGCTTGCAGTTGTTCTGAGCCAGTCTGCTTTAAATGTCCACCAGACTTTGCCAGACCATGATCCTTCATCAAATCAGCAGCTTAAAATCTACTTTTTATTTTGTGTTGATATGGGAAAGTGAATGGTCAAATAAACCCGTAGCTGTAAACAGCAGACAGAGTGCTGCAGGAACAAGTATTAAAACCCAGAATTGAGTTAGTGTTTTAGCACTCCCATTTCCCCTGTCTTGAAGTCAATGGGTTTTTTAAATGGGTTTTTGGTTAGATGCCTGAAATAAGGTCTGTAGTTTACACAAGCTTAAGAGACTCAGACATTTTGCTCTTTGACATAAAACACATCAGGAAATACCTCTACTTAAACCTAAATGTAGAATTTGAAAATATACATAACCATTGCTGAGCACAGATCATATTTAAATTGTCAGGTGTAAAAAGATGAATGATTAGTGAGTCTCCATTTGGTGCCAGAGACAGGGGTGTAAATATAGTCAGTGCAGGCAGGTTGCGCTGGGGCTCATAGGGTGGAGGGGCCCGACTGCCACCTGGAAGTGCGCCCATGTTCAAGGAAGACTCAAAAATGGTGCCATTTTCTATATTTGCCCTCAAAAAGGAAAAACCCATCTCCTTCATGGTTTTCTGTTTTTGTAAAATAGTATCAATCTGTAACAAAATGATCTGCTTATTCTACGTTAACTATAATTTAACATTAACCTAATAATTTGCTATTTTATTTTGTAGTTTTTGTCATATACGGATATGTAATGGTGATTGCGGGGTAATTTCTATGTTGATGTCCTGTATCAAGTCTCTGTTTAATTGTTACATACGAGACGATATGAGTTACAGCAGCTAGTTTGGGTGCAAAATCTCTCAAGAATGACGATGGGCACATCTGCAAGTGGGTGTGACATAAAAGCAGCAGTAAGACACACTGTTGGTAAAATGTATATCCGCCTAAAACTGTGTGTGTGTGTGTGTGTGTGTGTGTGTGTGTGTGCTTCATGACTAGTGACTAGGCCGCACCAGGGCATGTCATAGTAGCGTGCAGTGGGGTCAGTCGTAACTATCTTACGCCAGTCGCCAGAGAGACTAAATTTTAATGTTCAAACTTTGTGTCAAAAAATGTCAGGTTGCAGTCTTTCCGCCTCTCTAATTCTGTTTTGTCTGCCTCTTTCTCAACCCCATCTAAACACAAACAAACTTGTATACATCTGTTTGCAAACACACACACACACACACACACACACACACACACACACACACACACACACACACACACACACACACACACACACACACAATTTTGTTTTTGAAATTTAAGCATGAAATCACAGCAAAGTGCAAATTAAAAAGACATGACTCACTTGTGAAATGAAACAATAATAGCAGCTGTGGTCGAGCGTCTTGTTACCTCATTAATTAATGGAAATGAGTAACAGGATGACGGACTGTCACCTTTATGGTTTCCAAGGACTTTGCTTTGCTTTCACTGTAAACTATTCCCCCTCTCCGCTAAACTATTAGTATAAAACTCAGCAATGTACACATCTCAGGCTCGCCCTTCCACTGAATGACTGAGGTGCTGTTTATTTTCCAGCCCGTCTTTGTTTTGTTACTTTAAGCACCATGTCTGTCAGCCATAGTGTAATTATATGGAGACAGAGACACAGGAGGGGGGGAGGCGTTGGAGACAGCCTTCTCTTTCAGCTGCTGTGAGCCGCGACCAGCACCGCCTGAAGCTGCTCGCCTCTTGAATAGCAGCCAAGAGACTCTTCGACTCCCGTTTAACCCCTTAGATCACCCAAAGAGCTCTTTCTTCCAGCTCACCTGACGGTTTCCTCAAAATAGTTCTCGTCTCGAAACTGGGAAAGGTCATGGAAAGTGACTGACGTACAGTTTGTGGAATGGTTTATGAGTTACGCAATCATAATTATTATCTGTCATGTCTCAAAGTGTCCATCTCTGAACTTTTTTAATTAGTCATGAAACATTTACACACACTGCGTTCAGTTTAAATATACCATTATTTCATGTTGGTGCTGCTTGTAGCCAAGCTGACAGTTAAATGGACTTATTTCTACATCTTGCAGTCACTCCCACAACCACTCACATGTTGGAGCTGATACAAGTTCACTATATAAACAAAGCATTAGTTAGCTTCTCGAGTGCCGTTAGAGTCATTTTATGAGAAATATATAGAGCTCTTCATCTTTAAAAACATTTTATTACAGCTTTAATATCACACTCTGATTTTGTAGAGTGTCTCCCTAAAATCCCCAACTATCCTCCTCACTTAAAGTTGAGAGTTTTGCCAAAATATGACATAAATATAACTTCCCACGTTAAAGAATGGACAGGAATGAGAGGGAAGATTTTCTTTTCTACCAAACTGCGATGTAACACCAGCACAGTGAAGTCTGTAATGTTACCTGTGTCGTAACACATTTCAGTTTCAAAATGAGCTCCTTCAAAATATGTTTATTTATTATTTATTTACTTACCAAATACCAAGACTATGATCCTTTTCTAACCTTAATCCAATGCTGAGTTGCCTAAACATGACCATAAAAAATGTGAAACCTGCTTTAGTTGTCAGGAGTGGATAATATTGTATGTTCTATGTTTTGCACATGTATTCAACATAAATATTTCTTCATTATGCTGATTAAAAAAAAAACATGATGCTTTTGTTTCTGACAAAAATAAGAACATCATTTTGCAGTTCAGGGTTATCAGAACTGACCACAGACACCTACATATGACGTTGGAGAGTATATTTAAGCTCGAAGAAAGGCTAAAAACAAAGACAGGAAACTTTTGCAAACAGTAGATGGATACCTAAGTATAAAATCACGATCTTTCCTGAACCCTAACCAAAGTACTTTTGTTGCATAGACCTAGACAGGAGGACACGATCACAGGGTTCTGGTGTCAAGATCCAGCACTTGCAAAGCCTGCACGGCTCATGACAACACATTCTCACTCCGACCTTGTCACATATCGACGTTTGGTCATGGACTTTCCACGTCCAGATACAAAGTGAAAGGTACCCTGGGGTTACATGCTTTGTCTTCTTTCAAAATACACTTGCATTTTCACAAGAAATTTACCGTTTACATTCAGTCTCTTTCAAAATAAAAGCACTGCTTTGGTACAAGATCCGCAAATTGACATTTTTTATCCGTTAACAACAAAACCATGTGCTTGGGTTTAGGCAACAAACGCACATGGTAGGTTTAGGGGAAATAAACAGGGTATGGCTTTAGAATCTTACAGGACACGAACACCCATTGTTGGACCGATCCACCCCAAATCCCGCCCCAGTTGGACTTTCACCGCCTTAACTTTCGTCATTGTCCCGCTGCGTTTCCCCCTGACGCCACCAGACATCGTTAAACTATAACAGCAACTGGTCGTGTGTCATGCTGACGTTAAAGGACGCCTTTTTTCGTTGGCTTCTGATGCCACAAGTCACCAGCCAAGCGCTGGATTTTGATGACTTCAGCATTAGGCTGAGCTCCAATGGAAAGAGCTCATTGAAGCCTTTTATCCCATAGGGGATGAAGAGGAGTAAGTAACTTACATTGTTGTGTAGCTGCGTTTGCCCCTGATGCCGTCAGTGTGAAATGGCGCCTGCCACATTATGCAGACGTGAAAGGATGGCTTTTTTTGTTGTTGTCCGACTCAGAAGCCACCACCCAAGCGCCGATATTTGGCGACTTCGGAATAAGACCAGGTTGTTTCAATAGAGTCATTCAAACTGCAAACGAGACATTTTTCTGTTTCTCTTGTCAGAAAAACAAGACATGATGATTTAACAGATGATCTCATGGGATCTGTCTCATGAATGAAAACCAGAGGGTGATGTAGAGACTGAATATTGGATCGAGGTGAACTTGTAGAAAATGCTGCTGTGGACAGAAAACATCTAAATAAGATTTGCATGCATAAAAATGTGCATGTGGCCTTGACGAGCTTTGCAGAACCCAATTTGGCATGAGTTAAATATTCATTAATGCTGACTGGGTCGTCTCGTACTCACACAGTGTCCCTACATATAAAGAAAACATGATTCAGGAATGATTAATGTTAAATCGCAGACAGGAAACTTTCCTCTCAGGGTTCAAGACTAACATGTCATTTTCTCTGCATGCTTGAAATGGATGCAGTTACATTTTTTAAAACACTGAAAATACATACAACATATGGTGGTTAAATAGTGGTCCAATAGTGGTTAGTGTAAATATCATGCCTGGTTATCCTGGCTCGCAGCCACACCACCCAGACAATAGCTGCAGCACTTTTCCAGAGACACAGAGGATGTTTAACTGTTTTCATAGAATTTTTTGATATAATTCATTTTACAAATCTACAACAAAGACCGATTCTGCTCCAAGACCACACAATCAAGTATCAAACCAACTCCCCTTCTGTTTCCAATTTGTTATTGTTCACAGATAAAAGGTTTCCTTTACAAAACTCGCATTTACTCAAAAAACAATCACAACCAATGTATGACTTGACTTTTCTTCTTGAAGAGGTCTAAATGTTTTCCATATTGTGGGACTCTAAATGGATGCAGGAAATGCTGTCACTCCACTCTGCTTTCCAAACTTCCAGAATGAGGTTTTGGCTCTGGCAGATGCCAGTGCGGTAGATTCCAGCGCCGTACCGACCCTGCTCAGGTTTCCTCTCGCTGGGAGAGAGACTGCAGAAGTCTCCGCCCTCTCTTGATTCAGATGAACACAGTCATTTCCCCCCTCGCTGTCCATTCAGCTCATTTCAGATCTCGTGGAAATGTGTTTGCTAGACTTGAGGTCAGTCTTGATATTTCCTTCTGGGCACTGCATCCTACTAAACTGACCCAAAGGCATCTCGCTGTTGTTGACCAAACCCATATTTCCTACTGCAAACCAGATCCTCTGTATGCTCAGCACCGACATGCATAAAACCGAAACAGTTGACGATGTTTGAGCTGAGAGATGAACTGAAGTGGAGCTGTGAGGAAAGCACAACTCAAAAACACAAATACATGTACTGACATTGCAAAGAGCAAGAGAAGCAGAAAAGAGGTGTGAACATAATTAGATGAAGTAAATAAAGAAACTGTGCAGATTTGGCATGTTGCATCCAGACTGGTGACATTGCTCTGCAGTCTGGGAGCGTGTGGAGCTCTGGGTTGGGCCCGTCAGAGGTGTTGGAAATCGTATGAACAGCATTTAAAAGTGACAGGAATCAGTGTAAAGAATGAGCCTCCGGCTACACCCTAACAAACCAAGCAACATTATAAGCTGTTCAACTCGTCTCTGTTCATTTAGAGACTGCTGTATTCCCGAAAACGCCGGGAGAAAATACAATGGGAACACTGCACATTACCTAAGAAGGCATTCTACCAAAAACTGTTTCTAAATACATTCTCAGACCTGTACAGGTGTGGGTGCATTTTAGAACGTTACTTTTTGTATCCAACAAACACACACCTTCCACCATCTCCAAAAATAGAAATATGTTTTCACTATCAACATTAAAAATAAGAAAACCAGCACAATATAATAACAGCATATATCGTATACTTCGTATGACACCACAGGATCAACCTGCTAGAGACACACTGGTCTCTACAGTCCCATTTGCTGATGGTTGTGCCAGTTGCCAATATAGCCAATATCCCTGCCAATGTCAGGAAAATATTTGGCTTGTTTTTCTATCAGTGTAGGCTATTTATTCATTAGCCTTATAGTTTTATTATTGGTGGTGCAAGTAACATCAAATCAGTCTATCAGTCTATGTTGTTGTGGGGGCAGCAGGCCGAGCAAAGCACCCAGACGTCCCTCTCCCCAGCAACGCTTTCCAGCTCCTCCTGAGGGACCCCAAGGTGTTCCAGGCCAGTCAAGATGTGTAATCCCTCCAGTGTGTTCTGGGTCTGCCCTGGGGCCTCCTACCAGTGGGACGTGCCCAAAACACCTCTAACAGGAGGCGCCCAGGAGGATCTTGATCAGATGCCTGAACCACCTCAACTGACCCCGTTCGACGCGAAGGAGCAGCAGCTCAACTTCAAGTTCCCACCGGATGTCTGAGGTCCTTACCCTATCTCTAAGGCCACCCTTTCTTGGAGCCAGACGTAACCATATTTGGATGAGAGAGCTGTGGAGCTGCGGAGGAGCGAATCTGACTCACTGTCAGACTCATTGTCGCAATACCTCGCAGACAGCCTGCCTCTCGAGCAGCCCCACCCTTAAATATGCGTACCTTTGGGCCTTAATATAATGTAAACAGGTGGGTTATGAAAAAATTACCACCTGAACAGTTGTTGTAGAGACTAAAACTGTTTGTGTGTACCAGGCTATAAATGCTTGGACATTTTAACATGAGGGTCCATAACGGATTTACTCTGTTTTGGAGCCAGCCCCAAGTGGTCATTCGATGAAGTGGCAGTTTTTGGCTTCATTTTTTAGCCTCAGAGGTTGCAGTTTGATTAGCATAAAACACAAAGTAAAGCTGAGGCTGATGGGACTATTATTAGTCCTACAGGTATTTGGTCATAAACTGAAGTATTGGACTTCATAAAACTGACCTGATATGAATGTTAGTACCACAATTAATGGCAATCCATCTAACAGTTGTTGAAATATTTTGCTCAGAATCACAGATCTGAACCTGCTGGTGGTGCTAGATAAAAATCAGGTTATCACCGAAGCCATTAGGATCCATCGTCTGAAGAACATGACTGTCTCCTCAAAAATTTATAGCAACTCATCCAATGTTTCTTTAAATATTTTAGTCTGGACTGAAGTGGTGGACTGACTCAAAGACGGTCATCGCCATGCCTTACCATTAAATGTGGCTAGAAATAGAAAAAGGTGTTTGCTCTATAACACATGTTGTTTTTCCTTCTACTTGTAGAAAACACCTAAATAAACATCAATTACTTTTAAGTTGTTCCAGAGCTTTTGTTCCACAAGGCTGTTTTTCCGCATTTGATCCTTTTGTGTTTGTGTTGTACAGCTGCTCAGAGCGAGGTCTTTATAGTTAACTAAAACTAAACTAATAACTAAAACCAGGTTTGACAAAACATTTGAGTCCACAGAAAGAAACAACAAAAACTAGACCTCAGAGAAAAACAAACACTAACTGAAACAATATTGTATGCTTACAAAACCAACTAACATAAAATAACAACATACAGGAAATGTCTTTTGTTTTAGTTTTTGTGAATTTGGTCAAATCTGTCAACACAACAAACATGAGGAGGCGTCAGTGCGAATGTTTATACAGACTGGGATGTCTACATGACTGTGAGTCAACTGCCTTCACAAAGTCTTGTGTTTGTGTTGTAATACCTAATTTGAACTTCTTAAATTTTGCCCCTGACAAATACCTCCCTTATTATGTTTTTTTCAATTAAAACTAACAGTCTACTCAAAGAAATAAAAACTAAAATAAAACTAAATATTTTTGAACATCAAAAGCTAAACTGAAATGAGCAGAAAAGTGCACCCAGCAGGGTGAAGATCTTCGCCAGGCGGCCATGTTCCAGCTGCCCTGAGCTGATCGTGGACACTTGAGACAATTCTTGTAGTTCCAGCAGACGCAGTGCAGAAGATATGATATGAAGATGAATGTATTTCTAATAAGTAAAACACAGCTGCAAATCTTTGATCCATGTTGTTCGTAACTGGACTTTAAACAGTATTAACTTGTCTGTAGGTGACAGCACAACAAAGTAGGAAACAGCAACAATAAACAGATTTTAAAAAACCATTTAACAACATAGCCTACTAATGATAGAAGCACAAAAATCAAGACCAAGTCAACAACATTTGCAAGTCTACAAAAACGCTCTGCTTTTGAAGCAGTGTCGTATAACACCTCATCGCTGCTAGAACAGAGAGCTGCATCTGGTGGTTTTGTCCCTCCTGATTCTCTTAAAGATGGTCGCGACGATAAAAAAGTGGTGATTAATTCATCTCGTATCGTGCCTAACTTCAGTGTATCATGACATATTGGCTATGGCATTAATCTGCACATGCTCCGGGTCAAAATAAGACCAAATGTTTTTCACGAATGTCAGTTTTGAACCACAACGAAGGCCAAAATGTGTCCTGCAACAGACGTTAAGACTGTTGTTTGTAGCTGAGAAGATTTCCGGAAAACCTCCCGGATAATGGGAGTGAGGTTTCAGCAGCCAATGACTGTATAACAGTCAATAAAGCCCCTTTTCTACTGCACAAAAACCCACTAACACCCGCTAACATCTGGCTGTTTGATGCAATGGGAACAGTTTTAATCGGCATTCACATCCGGGTCAAATGACTCTGCGTTATACACAAGTATTTATTGCCTCCGGCTCCAATCGGCACTGATGGAAACACAACACCCGGGGGGAACACGCTAATTTTAACTTATTTACAGGCGAGATGCAACGACATGCCGGCGCAAAATACCATCCGTCGTCACCCAAGCAGCACTCAAACATGGATCCAAATTAGTCTGCAGCGAGTCTGAACGAGAGACTAAATAATGAGGATATATATATATATATTAAAAAAGTAACCGCAGTCGAACGTGACAAACCAAAACAAATAAAACACACACACACACATAGAAAGGCATGTTCGTCTGCTGGCAATAGGAAAGCGGTTGAGCCTTTTTTTGTGGGTTTAGCCGTGTTTAAAAACCTCGCATTCACACGCTGATTTCAGGTGGAGAAGGTATATAACTCTTTAAAACACCAAATGACGTTCTAAAATTTAATCTTAATGAGACATTAGTTTCAAAACCGAAGGAATTAAAAATTCTGCCATACCAAAAATATCAAAATAGCAGTTTCATGGTGCTAACTGATGGTGTTTATATTGTCCACATGTTTATTTTCGGCATTCAAGTTATTATTCAAACGATTTTACTAAATTGATCTACATGTACATAAAACAGGTTTTTCAACAACTCTGTATCACCACCACCAAGAGAGGTCCTTGAACATACACTCATAAATGTGCACACAGAATATTAGGATAGGTTGGCTTCATTTTTAGCCCTGGAGGTCGCTGGCTGATAGAAACACACACACACACACACACACACTGACACACTCACATGGCCAAAGGCATGAAAAAACAAAATAAATACTAATTAAAAGGAAAAGTAAAAGAACTCTGGTCCAGAAAGTTTCAGATTTTTAATCAGATAAAATCCAAGTAAATTCTGATTAATTACATTTTTTGAACTGTTCCTTTAAACTGTCCTCACTGTAATCGGCCTATATTCATAAAATCATTATAAATCATTAATTATACATTGGAAAAGTAATGGACCAGCTTCAAGCCTTTCATCTTTGTGAGTATAATTACCACCGCTCTAACCAGCTGTGTACGCACGTCATTTACAAACTGTGGCATCAGCGTTATTTGTGACCGAGACTTAACTGTACTTCAACATAAAAAAGTGCAAGTCTACATCAGACAGCCCCAAACTGTTGGAGACATTAAACGTGACTCTTTCATCTCTTCCCCTTTCTTCTTTCCTTTCTCTCCTTGACACACACAGACATTATTCCTCATATCAAAGCGTTTTATTGAACCGTGGCGGCTAGCTGAAGCCACAAAGCCTCATTGTGTGACCTCCTCTTGAACCAGTCAGACGTTATACAGCCATTTTTCATCTCTCGCCCTTTGTCTCAAGCAAGGTGTTAAAAACAGAAATAAAAGAGGGGACGGAGAGGTCTCACTTTCAGAGAACTCACTCTCTGCTCATCATATTGACAAGAGGAGATAAAACTGCCTTGTTTTCCTGCAGCAGTAACCAGATAGTCTTTCAAAGGGAGAGTTTGGGTGTCGAACAAGAGATGCAGCGAGAGAAGCATCAGATCGAATCAAAGCTCGTGTTCAGGTCTGCGCTGTTGAAGTGTATTAATGGGGATTCTCTCGGGTTTTTGTGCAAAGCCGTCAATCAAACCGAGGCGGAGGTGAGAAAGCTATGTCGGCCTGTCAGTGCGCTGGTGTTGCAGGTACTAGCCTGAGCCCTGGAGGCAACATTACCACGACTACTGATGTTCTTAAGATTGTTGTAGGAGTTGTCAACACATGCCCTGCAGTGCTACAGTTGGCCTTCACTGCTGCATCTAAATCTGATATCTCTTTGCTCAGTGTTTTGTTCTTTTCATTTTTATTGTGGTATGCTGGAAAGTCCTGAACATCAAGACTTCCTCAAGGCCTAAAAAGCACCAATGTTCTTACAGAAATAAAGAGGAAACCACAGAAATGTTGGTGTAACATTGCACTCAGGTTTGCTTTGTGCTCCGAGATCAAATCTTCAAATGAAATACTCTTCATATGAGAGATGAGACGTGCTGGTTATCCTTTACATGTGCATTGTCAGACTGACACAGGAGATACATTCATACTCGACTAAAAGAATTTGAGGATGTTTGGTGATTTTGTTTTCGGAGGTGTTTTCCAAATACATGTCTTTGTTCTTTCACTGTATCCAGACTATTAATTCAAGCATTTACAAAAGAATAACTGTCTCATATTTTCTGTTACACACCCAGTTACTGGAAAGATCAAACCAGTGTGTTTGCATTATTCGGTCAATTTAGGGTTAGAACTTGAATGGATTGTCTTTTTCCAATCCTCCAGGCAGACTTTGGCTTACATTTGTTTTATTACAGTAAAGAAATCCATTTGTCCAGAAATCTAAAACACCACAGGATGCACTGGAAAACTGATGTTTGACATTTAAAGGAACAGTGTGTAAGATTCAGGGGGATTCAGGGTGCTTTCAGACCTAGAGTTGTCTCCTTTGGTCTGAATCAGGGACTAATTTTGTCACAAAGTTGTATAATTGCCTAGAGTTGGTTCGTGTTCTCACGGCAGCATTTACAAGCGGACCAGATCAAATGCCTTGTGTGAGAAAGCTGCTCTTGATTGGTCAGAATTTCCATGTGGGAAAAATCCAGGAAGTAAAGAAAACGTTGAAGAAGAGTACACTGTCAAGATAAATGTGACACTTTCTAATGTCACAATGGAGGGACAACTACGCAGGTTGATTTTAGCGCTGCTCATCGTGGACTATATTGCTGTCATTGTTCATTTGAGTCAAAGCATACAGTTTGAAAACGAGGCGCGGCTCCAACTAGAAAACAATGTTTTGATGCATTGGATGTGCTGAATGTGCATATTAAGGCAGTACAGGAGGAGGCGCACATTAATAATCCTCCAGGACTGTAACATGCTCATGTTTAACCCAAACAATGTGTCATGTGACTGCAGTTGGTTCAGATCCAGGTCGGAACACGTTCTCACCACAAATGAACCACACCAGAGTTCATTTGTAACCGAACCGAGACCACCTCTTCAAGAAGGTCTCTGTCTGGTTGTTTTGGTGCACACCCGAGTGTGATTGCTGTGTTCACACCTGCCCAAATGAACTGCACTGAGGGGGCAAATGAACTTGACTGATTTAATTCTCAATTGAAAGTTTCAGTTTCTCGTTTAGTAAGTAATGTTCATTTATTAGGTTAACAGGGTTTGTCAGGTAGGCATACACTGCTATTAAATGTTTAGGTTAACCCTGGGTTCCTGTAGTGTCAAAATAATCAAAAAAATTCGTTCCTGAAAGGGAAAATTCATGTGAACATCCCCTCAAGTTCAAACAACAATTCGGAAAGTCAGCGAAAATTTTATTCAGAAGTTGACGTCATATATGTAAAACATGGTGGACTTAAGTAAATGTTTGGTTGATGGTAATAATTTTTTTGTAATTAACAAGGTGCATGTCAATTTCTTGCTTATATGTAATTTGCAATATGGTATTAGGTTGTAATCATCAGTTGCTGTCCACATAGAGTGATCTAGAAAGGTTATTTATTAGCATTAATCAGGTAAATTAGGAGTTTTAGGGGATGTACAAGTGCAGCAACAAGTCTCTGACAAAATCCCTCTGTCATATAAAGCTTTAAACTGTTATCAAGGTGTTGTTTAAATGCTCCGAACAATAAAATACAACACAATTACGACTCAAAGCTTATCAACACACCAAAACTGGAGGAACGACTTCTCAACTCAGGAAATGGGACCATCCGAGGAGCACATGAATGCAGCATATTTCTATGAAAACAGAACTCTTTTTGATTTACAATACAGTTTTAATATACAAAATGTTGTATTCTGAATAAATTCACAGCTGACTTCTCCTGAGAAACGCCTACCAATGAATCACAGGACACCATAACATCAAAAACACTGCCGGCTGTTTTTCTTTGTCCTGACTGTTGCTGAATATTCTCTGTTAATGTATCTAAGTGCTCCGTAATTAGGCTGCTGAAATCTCTGCAGGGCATCAAGTACCTGGCACTTCTTCAGATTAAATCATCTCTGGCACCGTGTTGATGTTCACACCTTTCTTTTATCAAAAGATCTTTTGTACCTGTCTGGCACGGGTACATTGCCTGTAACTATTCTGACTGACAGCGAATGCAAATCAATTACCAGTCAGTTACCAACTGGTGCCTACACGGATCTGAGCCAGAGACACACCTGCAGGATAAAAGATAAAAATAAAAACACTCACGTAAACTTTACTTTCAATTTCGGGCTGACAGAAATGTGTATGATTATAATACGTAGTGTAAATTAAGTAAGTTTCATACATTGAAAACATGTTGCAGTGATTTAAATATTACCACATACTCATTTAAAAGTAGGATTTTAAAAGAGAAATCTTTTTTATATAAGAGACATAGTGAGGTAAAGATTAGTGAGGTGAGATTTCATTCTTGTCAGAGCACATAACAAAGGATTTATCATTACATCTGATCACAAAAGCAGCGTGCAGCAAAGTTAAAACGTGGTCAGTATACTGCAGCATTAACATTACGTACTAAAAAAGCCTTTTGCTTAACAAACAAACACACCAACTCCCTTCCTCTCTGGTTTCCATCCTCTTACACAACCATAAAATGGATTTGATTGTGTTTTAACATAATGTAAACAGCTGTTAAACAAAACAACAACACGCCTGACATGGGGAATTACACTGTGCATCTGACTCTTCCTGTTGTGATGCAGATAGAGAGCACTGTTGACCACACAATCAGACAGATAGACAGATAGTGACACAGATGGACAGATAGATGGACAGGCTGGCTGGCAGGCAGACAGGCAGTTAGACTGTCTGGCTCCAAAGGACGCCTGGACACACACACAGTCAGACTTTGTACCATGTCTTTACTTTCTCTTCAGAAACACAATCCTCCGCTGAGAGTGCTGCGGAGTAAATGATTGTCTTCATCTCCTGAGTGTTTTGTGTGGTGGTCATAGGCGTAGATTACAGAGGGGGAACAGGGGACATGTCCACTTTAATATTTAGAACTTGTGCCCCCCAATAAATCAAAATTAAATCAATTTACACCAAGAGTTGATGCCGAAAAGGCTCAAATGAAAAACATAATTTTGCAGGAAATTAATTGCTTGATGTTCAAAATGTTCTTGCAAAGGACCCCCAAACCTCCATTTTCTCCCCCCAGTATTAAAACAAAACCTACACCCTTGGTGGTGGTAATGTCTATGAATGGACTGTGGGTTTCAAAGTTTGCTGTCAACACGGTGGGTTTTTGCTGCCATCTTCTGGCATTAAGTTATACACCTTTTTTTAAGTTTTTTTTTTTTTTTTTTAGCTCCATTCATGAAAAAATGAGAGCAGGAAATGCTGAGAAATATTCTGACTGCCTTTTCCAGCATCAAAATATAATCAGATAATGAGTTTGAGTGTGTTTCAAATAAAAAAAATTGGTGTATACAGATTCAGATTCAGATTCAGAATCAGTCAACTTTATCAGTCCCACCAGGGGCAATTTGTTTGAATAGCATGTCTTGCACACACACTATAATGTACAGTAACATGTAGACACATAAATGGATGAATAATTAATAAGAATCAAAGATAAAAAAAATATGCCATAAGAGAAGAGCTTGAGGGATCATGAGAGAGGACCTTTTTACTGCTCTCAGACTGTCTCACAACACTTCTTGGAGTATGTATTATGTCCCTTACCATTTACAATAACAGATATATTTGTAACACAATCCTTAATCTTAACAGTCACAGAGTCATGACACAAACCTTAATCCTAAAACAGCATCTTAACCCTAAAATAAAGAATTATTCTTGTGGGGAGCTGAGACCAAACATGTCACAGTGTGCACAATCAAAAATATGACAGTGTCTGATTCCATTCAGATGGCTCTGTGCAGAAACTGCTTGCAAAGTGGTTGCTTTTTATTAAAACCCTGGGTCTTAACAGATCTGGGGAAAACTGCATTCTCCTACTCTGCATCATGGACATGGAGCAATCTCCAAAAAGATCTAAAAGTAGAAACATTTATATCCACATCCACTTATGTGGTGACAGAGACATGTGCTTGTTTTTCTTACTATGTTTGAATAGTTGTCTTAGTGTGGATTTTTGTATTACATGTTGTATTTGTTGCGTTTTAAATGTGTTTTGATTGGCTGCTACATCGGCCAGGTCTCTCTCGTAAATTAGATTTTCAAACTTAATGGGACTTCCTGATTAAAAAAAGGTTAAACAAATAAAATAAATAAATAAATGAACTAAAGAACATCTCGTTAGAGCTGAGGTTCCAAAGCCGGGGGTCAGGACCAGGGTTTCATGATATATCCATGTAATTTTTTAAAATGAAATATTGACATGATGTTAATATTACACATATTATAATGTCATGTAAATAAACCAGCACCTCTTAAACAGTTTCTATTTCTTTCTGTTCTTGCTTTCTCTCCCTCTCTGACACCATCTGGTTGCTGTTTCACTTTCCTTTAAATGTAATTGCACTTTTAGATTGATTTCATGCTTACAGACTCTCGCTCCTCCTCCCTACATTTGATTTTTGAGTGTAATTCATCGGCCAAAAAATGAAACCAAATGCACAATGAACAAAATTAGAGATGCTTTTGACTGATGGCATGATTATTATTATTATTTATTTTCAAATTTTGCATAGATATTGCAATAACATCGTTACCTTTTGGCCATGATAATCATGCAGTGAAAATCTGACATCATGCCAGCCCTGACGGCTCACATTATGCTTTTTTCTGACATTCATCTCATTTTTGTGAAACACTGGATACTTTAAACTCCTAAAATGGACAATATGACAAGCAAAAATTATTTGTTAGTTAAAGTACCCACAGCCTGTGTTCAGACTCTGGCCGTAACTTTTGACGAGGGGGAGACATTGTTTAGTCTGAGGGCATCACAAGCCAAAAAGATTGCAATCGACTGTGTTAAAGCATCCCAAAATATCAATCAGCTCTTGTATTGTTGTGAAAGAAAATGACAATTGTCACAGCCCAGCTCAAGGGAGGGACAAAGAGGAGAGGACACACGACTTTGAACTTAACATTTATTTAACAAAAACGTAAATTTAACCAATGCAGTGTAAATTATGTAAATCAGTAACTTCAGTGGTGTGTTGCTTGTTGTTAGAGAGACAACCTAAAAAGAGAACAAACCACACACCAAGGGTGAGAGAGAAAGACTGACTGACTCCAGCAGCTTATAGCTGAGGAGCAGCAGCTTACCCACTATGAGTTGATCAGTGATGCCCTTCCTGCTTCCCTCCTTAAAGAGAATGACAGCCCGAGCCGGAAGGTAAGATGGCTGTCACACAACATACAATAAGTTTAGTTCAGTTTAACTATATTATATGATATTAGAGAGTGCGAAAAATTCTTAAGATGGTCTAACTCAAAGGTGTCAAACATACAGTCTGCAGGCAGCAACTGGCCAGCCAAAGGGTCCAGTCAGGTCCACTGGATGACTCTGCACACTCAGTATTGCTGCACTTGAGAAGGCTGAGAGGAGACACGTTTCAGGAGCAAGTTAAACAGTGAGTAGCTTATTTTATGTAAAATGCTGCTTCAGAGACTTTTCCACCCTGAACAAAATACATTTCTCTGAGAAGGATGACTGACTGTGGTCATATCAAAATATTGTGATCAGCAGCTTCAGTACAAAAGGATCTGAATCAGACTTCTGTCTTAAAACAGTATTGTTGGAGCCGTTTTGCTAAGGCATTGGCTGAAATTTATGATTTGTGATTTCATTTGTAAATGGTTTGTGAAGGCAGGCGACTGACTTAAACTGCCTGATTCCTCAATAGCCTCCACTTTAGTTTAGTGTGGTGATATCAGAGACACTACAGAGGAGTGGGACTATATGAAAAAACGCACATGTATTGACAGTGAGCAGTAGAATGACTGAACATGGAAAAACTGAGACATGTTGTTGAAACTGCACTTTTTTTTCTTAAGACATCTCAGGCTGTTCGTCATTGTTTGTAGGTCAATGAACATTTTCAGGGATTTTTAAAAAAATATATATGTTATGTACGGCAGTAGCTCAGTCAATAGGGACTTGGGTTGGGAACCAGAGGGTCGCCGGTTCAATTCCCTGATCGGACCAAAATATGGAGCATGGACTGCTAGCTGGTACCTTGAGCAAGGCACCGAACCCCCAACCGCTTGGGGCACCTGTCCATGGGCAGCCCCCTCACTCTGACATCTCTCCATTTGATGCATGTAAAAGGCCCCGTTTGTGCATGTGTGTGGGTATTTCAGGCCTGTGTGTGTGTATGTAAAAAACAGAGTGAAAACTTGGAATTTCCCCTCGTGGGACTATTAAGGGTATATAAAAAAAAAAATAATAATAATAATAAATTAAATTAAAATTATTGCTTTTCTTAGAGCACAGAACAGGCGTAGAACATCATATGTAACAGTGTCCACAGTCAGAGTGATCAGTGCACAGTAGAAGTGGTAAATTATGTATACAGAAAAGGAAAAATATTCATAGCAAGGTGCTTCATCTAAAAAATATTATTACATTAGGTCTGCTCCTGAAAGAATTCAGTACAGGGTCCCAAATCTCATCAAACCCAACGTCTCTATCCTTGTTATAGAGTCTCAGTTTGTGTTTGCCATTTCGTTTATTCATAAATCACATGTAGGAAGCAGAGTTCATCTTCCACACTTGTAAAATTAACTTCTTTACAATCACCATTCCAAATAAAACAGCCATTTTTTGGTATTTACCAGCAGAGGATAAGGAGCTAGTCACTCCAAGGATAGCTATGAGTGGATCAGGCTCCCAAGATTTACCAAAAACCTCAGAGACACACTGAAAAATGTTCTTAACATGTATACAATTTACTGCATGACCTGAAAGCATGTGCCAAACTGCTGATTGTAGATTTACAGCGATTACAGACAGGTGAATTTTCAGGGGGAAAATTGAAGTTCTTTTTATTTATAGCAATGGTTTTACTGGTCTGGCCCACTTGAGGTCAAAATATAGGGCTCCATGAACTAAAGTGAGTTTGACAGCACAGGTTTAACTTTATTCTCATCATGACGAGATGATTTGTTGCCATCATCACTGCTAATAGTGTTTGTATCTTTATCTCAAAATGACCAAATATCATTGCAGATTATATATAAAAAAAGGTGGAATAAATTGAGATGAGCGGCACAAATGTGAGTATCTCATTTCCATGTTGTTCATAATACAGGACTCTCATTTCCAAACAACATTAGGCAGATCACATCGATGTCTTTGTTTATGCCCCTTCATTATGATCAGCTGCAGCCATTTTTAAAGGCTCATGGAATTTGATAACAACTGCAGCAACAATGGTGTTCCTCTCACTCATACTGTTCAAGTGCAACAACACAATGGTAGCCCAGGGACATTATTTGCATATTGTCAAGGGGTGTGTGAATAGGGCTTAGGAGAATGAGAAATTATATCAGCCACAAAGAAAAGCAATGGTCTGTGACCAAATGCTCGATCTTCTATGCATATGTTATCTGAGATTGAGGGGTTTTGTTGTCATATAAATGCAAATGGAAAAGCTGGTATGCAGGGATATAATGTGCAATTATGGTTCAAATAGGAATTTTACTCGATCTAATCCACTTTAGTGTTCTGTTAAGTATGATGTGCAGTGGACAGTGTCGTACAAATCCCACATGGTAGTAGCATGATTTCAGACATGATCATTTAACATGTAATCAGTGACTAGTGAGGGCTCGTCATGGTGGTTCACCTCCTTCAGAAAAAATAACATGATAACAATTTAAATGGAAATGATAATGTCTAATTATTTCACTGATAACATGATAGTTTTGATAATTATGGTTTAATTTCGTTCATTTAAACAAAATATGTTAAGTCAAACTGCTCCTCTGTCTCAGCTGATGGGGATATCTGGAGTGCACATGCTTGTAATGAATCAATGTTGCCCCTAGGTGGCGCAATATAACAGTTTTTCTTTCCCAAAAAGAGACATCAAAAACAAAACGTTTACAGTCAGCCGAAGCAGTGGATGTTATCTCTCTGAATAATCATGTCCTGTCACCAAAACACTGTCATTCAAGACAGTTCAAGAGGAAACATAGTCTTTATAATAATGTTCTGTTTGAGTAAACACATGTTTATTGTGCTCTGGTTTTGACACACCCATACATACGGATGTTTTAATACATTTTTAAATGTCTATATGTTGATAATTTGTTGTATTTTTTCTACCCTTGTTCTGAAAGAGCTGGAAAGACTGAATAAAAGAAAAAGGAGTGAAGATGACTGAAGGCTGCACAGTTTCTAGTTTAAATTCCTGCATCAGCGGGGACAACCTGGCCGGGCAGAGTGGGTATAAACGGCTCAAAAATCATGCATGATCAGGAAAAGCCTTTTTTCTAGATTGCCAAAAAAGCAAAGCAACAATATGGACTGTATGGTGGGATTTTTATTGCCTTGTTTGTTTGTTTTTTTAGTTAATAAACCCCATTGATTTGATTGTTTTAAAGGTGTCTTATGTGGACATTTTGGGTCAGTGGTGGAGTTTCATTTGCCCACAGGGCCTCGCAAAACATGGACTTATTGGGAGTATTCCAGCAATACAGAGTTTAGATGACCACCAAAACCTGCATCACAGCACAATCATACAAGTCTGTAGAACCCTTCACTTTTTGAAATTTTGTCATGTGTTTTTTTTAGTTAATTTATTAAAAAGACAAAAACTGAAATATGACAATAACATACGTTTTCAGAACCTATATGACTCTTGAAATGTAGCTCCAGTATTCCCATCTCTCTTGGTCATCCCTGACATGTTTCTACGCCTTGATTGAAGTTCACCTGTGCTAAATTTAATTGACTGGCACACACTTGTCTATATAAGGTCTCACAGCTGACAAATCAGAGCAGAAAACAAGCCATGAGAGTAAAGGAGCTGCCTGTAGAGCACAGAGACAGGACTGTGTGTCCAAGGCTTTTAAGTTATGATGTCCCTGGACAGTGTTTATGTCCGGCAGTAAATCCAGGTGATAAGTGTCATTAGTTTATAGATTAGTTACGTTATATTCTAAGTAATCCAAACACAGTTAAATGAGTAAGGCTGCTCATCTGTATATCTGTTAATTAATGAATTTATTTATTTACTTTATTTACTATGATTTTCTTTGTTGTGTTGTATTCACTCATAACTGGGCTACAAGACTTGCTGTCCACTTATTTTTTTTATTTTTTTGTGTATCTATATAAATCCTTAAAGGGCCTGAAAAAGTCAAAAATTAAAAAGAGAGTCTCATTTCAAAATAAAGGCGTGACTTCCTGTCTCTATTATGCTACTGACACCTGCTGACGTTATGATGAACATGATAAAGGTGCTGAGAGCTCAATAGTTGTCTTACTGAAGGAAATTTAGAAAAATTAGTGAAAGGAAGTGACAGTAGATAGATTTAGTCATACATTATACTATCATACTGCCGTTTATATGGCAGCAAACACCTATTTGCCATGAAAGGAAACAGTGATATACTGTAGTGTGAAAATGTAATTGTCTGAAATATACAGAAAGACAAATGTTTGCGTTCTTAACACAGTGATACGACAGTGTTACATCTACTGAGACAGAACGCACAAAAAACAGAGATCAGAAACAGAAATCCCTAAAAAATAAAACGTTAAAAAATAAAAAAATAAAATAAATGCATTTGTGGTTTTGGTTCTTTCTTTTAGTTGTGTGTTGGACGAACCACTGTGATATCGGATATCATTTCCTGTGGTACCTCAGATAACCTCATGTACTTGCAGTGTGAGTATTTTTAAGGTATGTATGTTGACTGTTTGTGTGTATCCACGCAACGACATTAAATGCGTCTTTGCTGACAGATATTTTGGCATTAAAGCCTTGGAGGTGACAAGACTCCGGCTCCATCAGCTCAGAGTTCACAGCTTATCTATATGTGTGATGACTCAATACAGACGAGCAAAACAGGAGAATGACGACACTTCTGTGAATCCTAATTTCTTCTAAATGTGATGTCAGACAGAAGAGTAAACAAGGACCAAGTAACTTGTTTTTAAAGTCAGGTTTAAACTAAGCTAAGCTAAGGGACAAAATGACAAGTTCTAGGATCAGCTATCAGAGATACAAAGTATGAAATATAGTAGTAGTTACTCTGTTCAGCCTTGTTAAAGGTGCTGTATTAAACATTCAGAGCATTAATACAGCAACAACTTCTTGCCATGTAAAGACAGAGTTCAGTGATAGCGTCCTGAGCAGAGGATGAAGTCACGCTCCCTCTGTGTGTGTTGTTATCTGAGCTTCTCTGTTCTTTGTTGTGGTAGATGGTCTGGCTGTGTGTGCATGTGAGTCACTGGCTACCTAAACTCCTGCTAGCTCTGAAATGTGCTGAAGCACCTGTTTCTGTTGACAATGACAACGGCGTCTTCACAAAATTGTAACACCCACTATCACCCCAAGGTTAACACAGTTAGCTCTGTCAGCGCAGCCCGGTCTCACTCCAAAGTTGTCATAGTGCTTGGGTGGTGACTTGCGGCGTCATAAGTCGCGTTTCCATTACCACTAGAAATGTGCAAAACCTAAATATACACCTATATTTCGAAAATCCTCTCAAATATCACTAAAACATTTTTACCCTCTCATGAGGAGGTTTTTCAGACGTGTCGATATAAAAGTGTTTCGTAAAAGTGTAATGGAAACACTTTTTTCGCATTTACACGTCACCGGGTCAACGGACATGATGCAGGGGGTCACGCAACCAGTTCATTTTGAGGAAGATGGCACGGTGTGTGTGGACAGAGGAGGAGACGGAGTTATCATTAATAGTAATTTGTGATAAAAATGTCACAGTTATCTTGGATAGCAAACAACAAAGAAATTCGGAATGATCAGTGTCCCGAGACGCATAACGTTTTCGGCCATCCTCCTCAAAGTGAAGTCTCGCGGGACGGACGAGAATTTACAAGAATTATGGCTAGTTCGCAAAACACCGTTCAATGGAAACACCTGCAAGTAGCATTTGAACTTTGTCGAAATTTCAGAAATATCGCTTTTATTTTGCGAACAACTGTAATGGAAACGCGACTATACACTGCCAAAATTGCCACCCTTTAACCTCAGCGTGATACGCGCCTGATTGCTGTTGTAGTTTAACGGCACTCGGCAGCATCAGGGGGAAACACGGCGAGGCATGAACAACAGTTAAGGCGGCAAAAGTAAGAGTTGGGCGAGCATGAGGGGCGGAGAATGGGTCCAACAAACACCGACCTTCAACCAGGAGAGCTGTGTTCGCATTTCGTAAAATTCTAAAGCCAAATCCTGTTCTTTTTACTTAAAAAGCTAACCATGTATACTAATTGTGGAAGGAAAATAAAAACTTTTTGCAGTGTTGTACTAACATAGCATGTTTATTTTGAAAGAGACTGTATGTAAACTGTAAATTTCCTGTGAAAACTGAAGTGTATTTTGAAAGAAGAGAATGCATATAGCAGGTATAACTTGACACAGTGTCCCAGAACGTCAACAACCAACACACCCAGGGTACCTTGCACATCGTATCTGGACGTGGAAAGTCCATGACCTAACATCAATACATGACGAGGTCAGAGTGAGAATGTGTTGGTCAGAACTGTTGCTGTTGTTAGCACCTTCAGCTGCTAGCCACCGGCTCAGTCACCTCCATGTTGAGAGCTATGTGCAGGCGATCCCAGTGTTCTGACAGCTGGCGCTATTCACTCCGGATGAACCACCAGCAGTGATGGATCTATCAGAATGGACTATTACCTCTAGAAATGTGGTCATACATGTTTTTTTCGCCTGTGAAACACACTGCACATGTACACAGCATGTTAATTCTGTAATCACAGATATGCTCTGAATGTCATCTCCAGCTCCTTTAAAGAGGCTTTACTGTGCTCCTTCTCCTGTCAGAGACGTTAACATGATGAAAAAAGACAGGCAGGAAGCTCCCACTGATCGTCTCACTGTAATGAAATCTGTGTACATTGAACCAGACTCATCAGCGGACGCACTACTGAGTCATTTGTAAGAGGGATTTTGTTGGATAACAGATTACACACTCTCAGCAGCTGATTCTTTGAAAGAAAATGTTTGTCTCTTCCTCTAATGCTCATCAGGTTTATAACTTCAGCTGAATCAACATCCCAAAGCAATTTAGTCCGAGTTCTCTGATGGAGCATGTGTTGTTAAATGATACCAAATGACCGTCTCATATGTGGCACAGCGCTCTGTGCTGCTCGCCTTTGCACAACATCTCAAACTGCATGACCTCAACTCAATATCCTGTCTGCTATCAATGAGATTATGCAGGCATGCTAACAACAGGAAATTTGCTCTCACAGGGATTGACCAGCAGCCATTTATAGTGACTCTTGACTCAGAGGTAAGTCATGACAGCAGTGCCTCAGACCGCACTGTAAGACAAACTCGTGTTTTAAAAATCAGTCATAGTAGGAATAGCGGGTTATCTCTGGGATTGTCATTTCACACGATGAGTCACAGCCCGAGTGGAGATAAACTGGAGGTGAAGTTTTCTCTGCAGCTACAAAGATTACAGTCGCTATGACTATATAAGGAGCGAGAGTGGAGCTACCTGTGCTATGAGTCATGTGTTTGTGTTTGATCCAGTCATGTGTGTGCACATAGTATCAGGGAGAAGTCGCATCAGCAGGGTCACACCGTGCCGATGAGCAACACACTCATGACTCTGCTGTACCAGTCTGTTACTACAGGACACTCATGCTGGCCCAGTTTTCTTTGTGGGTTTGAGCCAGTGCAGGGGGTCACCCTCTCAACCCTTAGAAACAAAACGGAAATTTACTTGTGCTACTGTGACAGAGTCAGGGCGAGCTGCTACTAAAAACACTAAGGTCATGCACTTGTTTGTTTTTTCTGGGTCTTTTCCACATTTTGGCAACCTGTGTGGAGTCTAGTTACACATGGTAGTATTTAATTGACAGATCCAACTAGTTTTTGACTTATAATATTTAAAATTTACAGTTGTAAGGCCAACAAAGAAGAGAAGGGAGCATTATTTGGCCCTTCATGTTTGAAAATAAAGCTAACAGCAACTATAATTAAGTAACTAAAGATATACTATGCAGGATTCTGTTGAAAATAATCCATAATCCCTCTCTATCATCATTTATGACCCATGTGAAGTGTGTGGCGGTGTATTTATCTGCAGAAACTCTGCCCTCTGCCTGTATTTCTTCTTAATTTTTGTGTCAGGATGTTTATAGCCGTGTACCCTAACAGTTGTTATTGAGGTCAGGGCTTCATTAAAAGGTAGCAACCAGGTGGCTGACCGTAAGCAGCAGGCATCCAAGAGACACAGCGCCAAGAAAAAGTAAATTCATAGCAAAGCCTGTGACCAAATCAGAGTGAATCTGGGGTAGACTTTTACTTTCACTATCACTGGCGAGCTTGTTTACAGACAGTAACCAACAATCCTGCATAGTGTACCTTTGGCCTAAAAAACATCCTGGCTATTGTCCTGAACTTTTACCAGCATCTTTAATTCCTAGAAAAGAGTGTGAAATTGAGTTGTCAGTCCACTGGAAACTGAAAACACATGCTCAGAGCAAAAACTAGAGAAGTGTAGAGCATTTACAATATGTCAGTATAAATTAGAACACTTATTTGGCTCTTTAATGTGCACTGTAATGTGAAATTTTCAGCTTTTAGAGTTACCTGGATTTAGTTTGACCTCTAAATCACTAAAGTAATGTTTTTTAATTTAGTTTTGTTAAAACATAAACACAGTTTTCTTTTACAGTCCACTGTAGTCCAAGATGGCAGTACATATACTGTACATATACAATATCCAAAATTAGACAGACCCCTATTTGTAAATAGACAACACCCCTTGTGTCTATATAGGAGATTATCACATACATTATTTGTGCATAGTTTACACCAGTGGTTTTCAAATGGTGTGCTATAGCACACGGTGAGCAGCGATGCAAATCCAGGTGTGCCGCGATAACCACACATTATTATTGCAAATTTTAACGGGGCCTGTACAGAAAGTTATGAATGAATTTTTAATTGACTATATCAGTATGTTGTGCACAACCAGATCCTAATAATGAGGCAAGCGCTGCCTTAAAAATGTAATTTAGTTTCATTTAAATAACCTTCACGGGAACCTATTTGTCACCGTTCGTGCGTAGGAATTAAAAGTTCGTGACACATCATATTGTCTTACATTGTTTCCCGTTAAAACTGATGTGTTATTGGTGCTTTGATGTCATTTTAAAATGTTTAAAATGAGTTATTGAGTCATTTTGTTAATAAAGATTTCATGAGTGATAGTTGGCAACATGTCAGTGAAGATTCATCCAGGTCATGGTAATCACATGTGCTATATCATTTCTTCAGGAAAGTCCAGTTGCCTATGATATGGCACTTATGATGAGTAATAGTTGTTTGTCAACTGTTATTTGATATCAGTAAACAAAAACAAACATTTATGTCATGATAAGAGTGATAACACATGTTATAGAGGCCACTGTGCACAAATAGGTGCACCGTGAGACTTTGGCTCGCCCTTTGGTGTGCCTGGGGCACACTCTTGCACTAGATGTGCAGCACAGTATCAACCAGATCACAACCTGTCATTTTAATCTGTAAATAGATACTGTACAGAATATATATGAATATTTCTCATACTTGCAAATAATAAACATTTTTGTCTGCTTAACTGTTTTTGGCTTTGTGTATTAAGTTGTTTGCCTACATTTGTATATCACTGTGCATTTGTAATGAGCGCTGTGTGTAAGCAAATTGAGAGCAGTCAAATTCCTCGTGTCTGTCAATTCTAGACTGCACGGAAATAATGGACGTGGCCATTGTGACATCACCCACTCGTTTGTATATTGCCGTTTGAAGCCTCAAGTTTGTCATTTCAGCCGTCGCCATCTTGGTTTTTTGGAGCAAGAAGTGACCATATTTAGACGAGAGGGTGGAGCTGTGGAGGAGCGAGGGGTAGGTCTGAGTCCTAGACTGTAGCGCCGTCTCACCTGTCAGACAGCCTGTCACTTTAGGTGGCCACGCCCTTAATTAAATGCATAACTTTAAGCCCTGATAAAATGTAACAGGTGAGTAATAGTACTGTTGTCATGAACAGTGAAATTAACTGTAAAGACCATAGACGTTTTTGCACCAGGCTGTGAACATGTTTATTTCTGCTGTAAAGTTGGGCACTTTAACGTGAGCGTTCACAGGGACTGACTGAAATGCAATTGTCCAACATCACAGGCTTTATTCCCCCCACTTAGATGGGTGTTCAAACCCACTTAATGGTAACTGTATCATGAACAAAACATGTTGCCCACCACCAAAATTCAAAACACAAGCATAAAACTGCCCAAACTTCCTCAGCTGATTGTTATGAGGCCTTTTGCTGTCGTCAAAGGACTAAAACACTTAACAACACTAAGTTATTTATGTTAAATATTTGTTTACAACAGAAAACAGCCCTTAATTTTCAATCATGACCAGCTGACTAAATGCCTCAGCCCATCTTTATAAAAATGTCTCCAAAACAAAGAAAGTTAAAACTGATCCCCGCAGTGTCTCATCTAAAGTATGTTATTTTAACAAACCCAACCTTTATATGTGGTTTGCATTCATGCACACTGCAGCTGAGGATTTTGCTAAGTGACAGGCAATTACACTGAGAGGAAAAATAGCTGTCTTCCTGTTATTCATAGAACAGTGAGTTGTGCAACAGCCTGAAGTTTCAAAAGGTTTGTCACTGGGGACTTATGATCTGAGTAGTGTTTCCTTTGCTTAAGTGGATTATCTGATGTAAACACAGGTCACACATAAATAAACACACGTTTACGGGAATAAACTTGTATATAGAGGAGAATGACGAGAGGGCAAGCAAAAGTGAAAAAGACAAAATGTCATCCAGAGTACTGAAATGAGAAAGGAGGGGCCAGCTGAATGTGGAAGGGTGTGCTTATGTGTGTGTGTGTGTGTGTGTGTGTGTGTGTGTGTGTGTGTGTGTGTGTGTGTGTGTGTGTGTGTGTGTGTGTGTGTAGGAGGGCTGTGATGTCGAGCCTCCGGTACACCATGTGCTCGTTGGAGGAGCTGTCAGGAGCTGTTGAGCGATTGATGGCTTTCTCAGAGAGAAAACACACTGTGTCACGTTATTGCCAAGGAGATCAGTGAAAACACTCTTATAACATGTTTCCCAATACCCAAACTGTACACAGATTTTGAGGAAAACTGAGCTGTGAGGAGATATTTAAATCTGTAGCTAAGACACAAGAGAAAAAGCTGTGACCTTGCAGACAAATTTGTGGCTCCATATGTACAAACTTTACACACTTTTCTGTAAAAATCTTTTAACACCAGTGGTGAAGAACTATACATGTTTATGGTACCTGTACTTTACTAGAGGGTTACCATTTTATGTACATTATACTTCTACTGTATTACATTTAGTGTAATATTGTACTTTTTACTGCCCTAGATTTATAGTTATATTGCTCCTGATTACTTTACAGATTACTATTAATTTACTCACACAAAACATATACTTATATTATAAAATATAATACATTGTTTTAGATTAAGCTACTAAAAAGTATATACAGTAATGAAATGATCTCCACCTGGAGCAACTGTAACATTAAAGGTCCAGTGTGTAGGATGTGGGGGGGATATTTTGGAAGACACCTTAAAATAAGAATCATGTTTCTGTTACCTTGAATGAGACGTTTATATCTACATAGGCAGCAGGTCCTCGTTCACAGAGTCCGCCGTGCTGCACTGCCATGTTTCTACAGTGGCCAAGAACAGACAAACCAAACACTGGCTCTAGATAGAGTAGTTTGCATTTTTGTGTCAGCCACCATATTAGTCAGCCCCTCCAAAACAAGAGCATCGGAAAAACATTATTTTTTTTTTATTGTGAAAGTGCTTTATTCAGAGTTGTTCCTGTTTAAATCACAGGGTCTGTTTGTTTTAGAGAAGGAGAGACCTCTGCCGATGATTTGGCTCCTGGTTAAAACCTCCTGAACATCTGGATCTTACATCATCAGAGAAAAAAGGTGAGCGCACATTGACAGGTGCTGGGCTAGTGGCCCATCTTCAAAATTCAGAAAAACACTGATTTGTAACGGGAAACTGTTTTATTCAGTGTTTTTACTGGTTTCAGTCACCTGGGGCCAGATGCAGAAAACTCTGTGGAGAGTCATGACTAAAACTGTGTGTTTGCACAGAGGCAGAAATATGCGTTCTTTTCGTCAGATTTATAAAGCTGTGTGTGTGTCTGATTCTATTTAAAAAATCGTGATCACTGTGGCATGGGACGCATGTGCACAAGCCTCATTTACACACCTAGACTTTGCCATTAATATACGAACAAACACCCTTAAACAACACTTGCTTATGGACACTTGTGCCCCTCCACTGCTCATCAGACCTCACTGAGAAATAGGATAACGAAAGTGTAATGTCACCAACTGTGTCGCCTTGGCGAGGTTCTTCAACGGTGCCCGGGCAGCTGTTATTATCCCGATAATAACCCTAAAGCAATTCATAGCTTTCGTGCCACTGATTGTGATTCACAGCATAACATTAAACAATCACTAACAGGGAGATGAATGTAAATAAAAATGATGATGAAACATATCAGTCATAAATTCATTAAATTTACATTTATAACTGCACTTTTTATTGACATTTTACAGAGCGCTGTGTAGCCTGAAAATAATAATAAGAGGAGACCTCCGAGGATAATAAATCTCCTGAACAAAAAATAGTGAAGGAATCCAAACCAGGAGAAGTTTCAGCTGGTTGCAATCTGCAATCCTCACCATTAGATGCCGCTAAATCCCCCTAAATCTTTCACACCGTTCGTTAAAATACACTTTAAGTCACAAATAATTTTGAATTCAAGGTTTGCACTTACTTGTGGTTAAGTATTTTTTGATTGTGGTATTGATACTTATACCTGCATGATCTGACAAGTTCTTCAATTGCTGTCAAATATAGAACTTTATATTCTATATTTCACAATCCTGGAGCTTTTCAAAGATGGCAAATAGTTAATTACGTGGAAATGACACGCAAAGCATTTACGTTTTTCTGTTTTGTGGAGTTTAATATAACATTACATTTTATGCAATAAAAGTGTGGTATAGTGTCACAGTGTACAGATACATATAGATGCAAGGGTTAAATGTGAAGTTGGCAAACAGTGGGATTATTTTAGATTTTTTGGATACTGGATTAAAGTCAAGTACTAAATGCACTTTACTGATAAGATATATAAGATAATTTCCTCTTTAAATTGGCCAAACATTGGTCATCTGCGTCCTTATCACATCTATCCAGACACCCACCCCAACCCTTATACTCCACAGGGACACCAGCTGACATCACTCACACTCACACACACACACACTTTGGACCAAGTCCCTTGAGGTCGAAGCCAGCACAATGTCATTATCAAGCATCGGATTGTACGTGGTCACTGCCCATTCAGTCTTGCTGACGTGCCTTTTGTGCTCAGTAATTCTTCTCACAGAAGGACCCCCACCCCTGACAAACACACACACACACACACACACACACACACACACACACACACACACACACACATACACATACACCCACACACTCCACAGTCCCCCCGTCCGCCCTGTCCTGCCCCCAGTCTACTGCGGCCCATCTGTAATCCCATCCCCCATCCTGCACCCCCATATCCGTCCAGTCTCGCCCTGCTCTTCTCCAAAACAAACCAGCTGTCTTGGCCGGTCGTGTCCCCGGGGGCGTAAACAGGTGCCGAGAGGGCCGCAGGGCCTCAGCATGTGACACATGGCAGCACGCTCCTCCAGTCTTCTCCTCCAACCTGCCAACACACCAGAGAGGAGAGAAGAGAGTGGTGTGTTTTACAGCTGCAGACTTGATTGTTATCACAGATGAGGAGCTGTTGATGTCTAACAGCACAGAAACCACAGCGTATAAAACTTTCTCATTCCATTAAATCATAGACGCAGAGCAGACGTTCCTGATGGTTAAAAAGTTTATATTTTTACAATTACTAATGCAGCTAATAAGTCGTATGTGACATTTTTATTTGAACACATTAGTGCGCAGTGTGAATCTATTTATCCGACATCTTCTGGCTGTGAGCATGAAGGAAGAACCTTGACGTGCCTTTAGAGGGTATAAAAATATACATCGCTGTGTGACCAAAATAGATAAAAGCAAAGGGGTCTGTCCTGCTGAGCCTGAAGCCAGCTGTATTTTTAGCACAAACTACACACTGTGCACAGAGAGGGGGACTGTTGGACGCAGGTCAATGCGCCTGTACACACATCCAAAATGGTAACCACAGGTCGATGTTACTATTTGTGTATAAGTGTGAACTGTCAATGGAGGCACTGAATCTGAGGTCTGCACTTCTTAAAGATAAGATGTGGGATGGTAAAGTTGACAGTACTCCTTCTTTAATTTTGTCTCAACCACACAGTTCAATTTTGTTTTTAAATAATTAATGAATAAACTTTTTGAATGCATATTTTCCAGGGTTTTTCGCAGCCTTTTTGAGGCATAAGTTTGAAGTTATTCAGCCTTCGCCGGCTCTGATACCTTTTGTTTTACACTACTTTCAAAATTGGATTTTGTAAATAGAAACCCCGCAAGTGCACCAGCTCCTTTGTGCAGAGCATTGACAACTTTTACAACTCTTTCAAGCGCTCGCAAATAAGGCACCCAAGTTTGGAAACCGCTTTTGAACGCAGTAAAGTCTTTCTTTTGAAGCCTGAAGAACAAAGGCAGCCTCACACCCTAAACTGTCCGACTATCACTCTCTCTCTCTGCTGAGCTCAGCTGTGGAACACACTCTATTGTACATCTGGCACTTTGACTCCTTGACACTGTGTGTGTGTGTGTGTGTGTGTGTGTGTGTGTGGACTAGTGAGTGTGTGAGGGAGGGGGGTGCACGCATATGTGTGAGCGTGCGCATATGTCAGACTATGGCTGTGGTTTTAGAGGGCTGAGCCACACTGCAAACCAAACTGCCACCTTGTTGAGTAGGCGTCCTGTGTTCATATCTCTAACAAGCTGAGGCAAGTTGATGGCTCGGCTTGTGCTTGTGTACATGACTTTTATCACCCTCCATCTTACAGCAGCTCCTAGGTTATCTACCCATGTGGAGACAAACAACCCAGCAGCAATTACTGGGAAGTCTTGTGTTGAAGATGCTGAATTTCAAACCGCCATAAGTCTTTGCACAGTAAACACACACAGGAATGGATCCTTGTGTAAAAGCAGTTAACATGACTGCCTGTTGGATAATTAAGAGTGTGTGGATTTCCAAAAATAAAATGGAAAAAAAAGAGAGTCCTCTTAAAGTTAAAAAGCTAAACTTTATTACCCTGCGGAGGGAAATAAGGAGGTAAGAACATCATGGCCCTCTTTGGACTATAATTACGTTACGTAGATAAACTGAAACAGATGGATGATTTCATTTGGGGGAAGTTTTCAAAAGGATTCACAAAGAAAAAATAAAGCATACTTGTGTGTGGAAAAGTGATCCGTGCATGTGTGTGATTGTGACAGCTCACTTAAGGAACAGCCACATGTACTTTTTATCAGGGAGCAATAGCAGGGAAAAGGCAGGGATTGTGCAATATCAGATCATTTGGCCAGCTGCTCAGGCTGGCCCCTCTCACAGGTCTGCTGTGCAGTCTGAAGCCTGAATGGTAACTCTCAGCAGCAGCTCCTGCATTTGCATTTGATGCAGACTTCTTGCAGACTTCAGTCGGGGGACCCAGCACGGCGGATGACTCTGAACTCAACAAAACTTTGCTGATCGGAGGTTAAAGCAGTAAAGAGGGGAAAACACAAGTAACGTAGATTCGCTTCAGTGTTTGGACCTTTAGTCGAGTTAAAGACGTAGTTTTCGTGCGACTTGGGTTGATTGTACTTAAAATAACTCCGGTTTAAAGAGGTGCAGACGGGACTAGCTTCCCTGGCGGAGTGGCACTAAATCCACAGCGCAACAGACTACCGGTGCACAGTTCACCGCTGAGCTCGAGCCAGACAGAGTGCGCTTAAACTGGAGGGTTTAACTCCGGGATGCTTCTGTGTGGCGTCTAATAAACAACAACTATTTACATTTTAGCTAACTAACGCTTCCATCTCACTGTTTGGACCGTCTACAGTGCAGTTTGTTCCCGTGTTTTGTCCAAACCGCCGGGACTTCTCGACACTGGAAGGACTTTAAACTGAACTCAAGATGTCAATTTTGCCTTTCACTCCCCCCATTGTCAAAAGACTTTTGGGCTGGAAGAAGGGAGAGCAGAACGGCCAGGAGGAGAAATGGTGTGAAAAGGCGGTGAAAAGTCTGGTGAAGAAGCTGAAGAAGACGGGGCAGCTGGACGAGCTGGAGAAAGCAATCACCACCCAGAATATCAACACAAAATGCATCACTATACCGAGGTAAGTAAGGAGAGTTGGAGCGCTGTGTTGATGGTGACCGTGAAGTCAGCATCCTAGCTAGCTGAGGGGGGGCAACTCAGTGCAGACGTTTAATTACAGCTTTGCTACACAAAACTCAAATGTTATCCCAGTCTTTAGCTAACCGTAGCATGTTCACCTTAACGTACACACATGTATGGCATCCTCACTTGACACATAAGTTGACATTTACACTTCCTGTCTCGCGTCAATATTGCAAACTCCTGCTTTCCTGTACGTTGGCTGCACAGGTGGCTAATATAAGTTATGTAAGTATGCTTAACGAGCTAACAGTGGTCCATAAGGAGAGCTAGCAGATCATCGCAGTCAGTTAGCTGCCATGCATCATGTGTACACTTTGCTTTAAGTGATCTGAAACATTTCTAGCAGCTTCTTGTGATCGAAGTGGCATTTAACTAAAGTTATTTTGTTAAATAAGGGCACATAGTGTGTGCATTTACTAGCCAGCAGCGCACATGCAATGCAAAAGCACAAATGGAGTCCAAGTTATATAACTTGGCCTTAATCTGGGACGCTTTCTATCGCTGTGGGTGTTAGTGCGTAGGCGAGTATGTGGAGCTGCGCTCTTGTGTCTCCTCTCAGTGCATCTGTACAGCCATTTGTCCATCAGTAAGTTGTGTAAAATAAACAATCAACACATGCATTCAACATCAAATTAGTGCTCGTAGTTTTAGGCATTAGGTTCAATGTCAAGCACTCACTTCCATCCCTTGATGAGAGGCTGCTACAGGTAAGAGCTGGTGAGGTGCTGTTTGTAAACAAAGACCATGTCTGCCAAAAGTCTGAGTTTTACTTCTCTCAGTTTCTCATCATTAGATTAGATTCAACTTTATTGTCACTGCACAGAGAACAGGTACTGCAACAACAAAATGCTGTTCAACATCTAACCAAAAATGAGATGCAGAGTGGTAAAATAAACATAACAAACTGTGAGGACTATATGTGAATACTCTACATATATATATACAGTATGAACAGTCTGAATATTTGCAGCTGTTACAGCAGGCATGTGTGTGTCATATCAGTGCGATCCTAACACTCCAATGTGTGAAATGCATTTCTAGATAACAGGACGGCATCTATTCACACATTCAGTGTCAGTTTTCTTTGTACACTTTGCAAAATTTTGTATCACATGTAAAGACAATAATTTATAATCCATTTGATAATCGATTAATTATTTGCGTCATTTTTCAAGTGAAAATACCAAACATCGGCTTTTTCCAGCTTTTCAGTGGTGAGGTTTTGATGTTTTACTCTGTCATATTTGGTCGGAAACTAAATATCTTGTGGTTTTGGACACAACATTTGAATTCATCTCCTTGGACTTTGTGGACTGTGTATTTAAAAGGCATTTTTAACAATTTTCAGGCATCTGGACCAAACAATAAGTCGATAAATTGAGGAAATAATTGGCAGATGAATCAGTGATGAAAACAATAATTAGTTGCAGCCATCAATGATTGTAGTTTAAATAATGGAAAATCAGTGTAATAATGGTTCAAAAGAATTCAGCCGCACAATCGACAGCCTCCAAAATGACACTGAAGTTGAATCAGCACCTCTGTATAACAGTCTCAACAAAAACAGAACATTGGGACCTTTGTTAAAGTAAACTATTGGTATTTCACGGTTGTCAAATTACACTTCATTAGTTCCAGTCAGTTGTAACTCATAAACTGGCATCAGAGTGTATGTTCACAGCTATTTTTACATCTTTACTATTTTTGCAGGTTGTAGGTAACAAACAAAGGCTTTAAACTTTTGCTTGTGTCCACAAAATCTCACTTGCATGTGTGGGCAATTTAGATTTAATAGCATACTGTGTGTCAGATGAAAACTGAACCCCACACAGGACACTCCCACATTCTTTATTGCCACAAGTGTGCATATCACAGCTTGCACAGGCCTGGGCCAGCGTTCAAAGTTAAGCCTACCCGGAAAGTTAAATAATGTTTGTCATGATCCAGGTTTCATGTTGCCCACCACTAATGCAGAGGGGAAGAGGGAGAGTGCATTAAGATGACCCTAGATCAGAGCTGGCTGTCAGTGTGGGCTAACAGTGTCCCTGGAGAGCTGCTGTTTCTATTAATTCCCCTACGTTCTGGCTCCCTGACAGCAGCTGCCTGCATGTTTAGGCCTGTCCATGAGGAGGTCAGCTCCTATCTCTCTGACATATGAACCCCCTGATGAGGCTCGTCGCTACCCCTCTTGATGACGGTTTGCCGTGATGCTGAGGGCTGGTAGAAGCAGGCGCTGCGCATCGATTGAGTCAGTAGCTGCATCCGGTGGTGGATTAGCAGATCAAGTATCTGTTGAGAGAATTTGAGATAGGATTATCAGTACTAAAAAAGAAGGAAACAGTCAATTTACTCATCACAGCTGATTCAGATGTCATATCTTAAAGGGCCAAATACCAGAAGTGGATTTTAAAATCTCAAGGCTTATGTTTTCCAGTTGTGTCAAACAAAGTTAAGGCCATTTATAGGTTTGTCCAAAGCAGCTCCTTCCAGTAAATTTTGTCTGTCGATCCTACCTTGCCAAGTGGTAAAAAATGAGAAGGTTCGGAGATTTGGGAAAGCCAGCTGTCAGCTGTCAGCTAGATGACATTTAAAACAGCATGACGGTCTCTGGTAAGAAGCCACGGTATCACAACTTGGTGAGTTTGGTCCAGACACAGTTATTTTTGGGTGTGGGTTGTGTGTGGGTGGCTCATGTGGGCGATGTGTGTGTATGTCCCAATATGTTTACACTGGAGATAAAGCCCGCATTCCACGAAAAAACATTTGTCACAGTCACTTTGATTTAAATTCCTGTTTGAAGTTGGAAACAAAGGGTTTTCACAGCACATCAGGTTGTGCCTATCACTCAGCCAGGGCTACTGCTTTACTTGCCTTTTAGATCATTGTGGTTTTCACAGTGAGCTGTTTTCACTTTTTTTAAGGAGCAGTAAGCAAAGTGAATGCTGAGGCTCCTGTCCAAGTTCAAGCCTTAGTCACTCAACAACGGGCAATTGTGGCATTGTGGTGTTGACCTACCCTCCCTCCTTCTTTTTCTCCCTCTTTCTCCTTTTAAAGTCCTCTCTTCCTATGAGCTGTAAACTTGGGTTAGTCACAAACACTAGTGTGTAAAATGCGTCAGGCCTTGAAAGTCAACTAGTTTCCGATGGTGGATGTGAAGTGTGGTAGCCGGCACTGCTCAAACTTGAAAGGATGACTAACAAGTGACTTTCCCTCATAGTGCATTTGTTAACAGAAGCTAGGTCTGTTTCAGTTATACCTGTGTGTTGGTAAATATGTGGTTAAAATGCAAATACCCAATAACTAAATAAACCAAAGCTCTCAGTGGCCACAGAAATTTTGACTCTTGTCCCAATTGACTACTATTTGGTTCCTGTTTGCCAGCAGTCAATGTTAGTTTCTTTTAGGGGTGATTGTTCCTTTACCTTTAAGGAAGTAGGGATTTTACCCAAACCACAGTGTTTCCCTTACATTGACCCAAAAGTTATTCTAACCGAAACCATGACCTTTTCCTAACCCCAACCAAGTCATTTTTTGTCAGACCGGAATATGTTTCTTGTCTTTACAAAGTGATTTTTAGCCTTTTTGGATGGCACTAAAAAAATTTGATGTTGTCATAGGGTTTCAAAAAGTCTTATATGTGTCCTTCTATAGGACAGTTACACACAGTATATTTTGTTGTTTATTCAGAGGTGTGGTTCACTCTTTAAGCAGTCAAGCATTCACCAAGTTCCTTCTGCAAGATACGTATTTATGTGACTCAGTGTTTTTATGTACCCTATACTTGCCGTTAGTTATGCTGCAACAATAGCCTACTGCAAGTTTCTATATTGGTTACTTCCTCAAGATACAATATTAGGTCTGACTGCTTACATTTCTGACACATGCTACACACATTTTCTCAGATTCACACTGACAGGCAAACCTGTAGCAAAACCGTATGTTGTTAGTTTTGTGATTTAAGAAGGAATAGCATTATTTACATTGACCCGCACCAAGCATTATGCCTGTTGTAATTAGCAGGCAGACCATTAAAGCAGACTTGTGTAAAACCCCTGTCAGGCATGCATTGGTCTCTATAATTATACACAGTCAACTGTCACATTATTTAACTTTTTTATATGTACGGAAAGGCTGCAACTAACAGCTATTTTCATTATTTTTTCAGTTAATCAACTCATTCATCCTCTGAGACGCACCATAGACCCATTTTTGTCTTGTTATGGGGGGACAGGTAATCCTTAGAGGGAGACAGAAGGATTAACAGTCAGTGCCACATAGAAATGGTACCTGTACATCCTTTTTTTAATCTTATATATTCTTGTACACTCTTAACTTTCAAGAACATAATAATGGAAGCATGTTATGGCCATTCACATGCTCAGTTTTGTCTCATAAGTTGTTGAAGCAATATTGGGATTGATACCATTTGTTACTTACAGTTGGTGCAATATTAAGCCATTTTATAGACCAGTTGAGAATTGATAAAATGTCCATAACTCCCTCCAAAATACCACATTAAGACATCAAGATCTTGAGGAACACCGTAGAAAGATCTATGTTGTGATTTGGTGGGAAAAACTTTTGAAATTTGGAGAATTCTTTAAGAACTGCATTTTTTAATTTTTAGTTTTGATACACTTTAATAATCCCCGAAGGGAAATTCATTTTTCTTTACTCAGGTGTTATATAGACGAAGGCCTTAAATACACACACGCACAAAAGAGACCTATACATGCATTAAAAGAAGATATGTCAGGAGTGAGGGAGCTGCCTTGGACTGGGACCCTGAGCAGTTGGGGGTTCAGTGCCTTGCTCAAGGGCACATCAGCAATGTCCAGGGGGCAAACTGACACCTCTCCAGCTACCAGTTCATGCTCCAGCTCTTGGTCCGTACAGGGACTTAAACCATGGACTGGACTGAGCTACTTCCAGGGAGATCCTTCAGAACCTATACGAGTTTTTTTCATTTAGATATCTTGAGGTGAAAGCTTGAGGGACTCTTTTGAAAAATGGCCTTGCCAGTTTTTCCCTCGCCAAAACTTTGGAGCATTATTTAGCTCCTTTCCCAATAAGCTAGCATGATAAGGTTGATTCCAGTGGATGCCTGAGGTTGTCTAAGTTGACATAAAACCGCTACTGAATTGCTAATATCAGCCAAGATTACTAGCGTCCTGAAGGTCTTAGAGGGTTAAGCCTATAAAATGTAAAAAAAATAAATAAAAAGAAGTAAAGTGAAAAAAATGAAGTGAAAAATTGACCTTGCAAGTTCTTGATCAAATGTCTTGATCATGAACATCACATCAAAGTGGCAGATGTGATTCTGAAGCGAGACTTTTACAAACTATGGCTTTTGTAACAATAAATGTAAATTAGTCTGACGTTGAAATAGGGAGGAGTTAACAGGTAGAGTCTCTCAGGGAATCCTTGCATTGTCTAGTCTTGCATGCCAAATGGCAATTATAACATGAACATTGTGTACCCATCTATAACGGTCCTGTCATGTTTGAACAGAGACAACTTTTTAACAGAACTGTGTATTGAAGACAAACAGTCTTTAACAGAAAGATAAACACATTAAAGTTTAGGTTCTGTGTCTGACATTAGTTTAAGGGGAGAAAAGGATCACATAGGAGCTTACAGAGGAAGCAATATAATATTGGATTCCAGCAGTAGTTTAGTGAAGGAACACTGGTGGGAAATTAAACGTAATTATTCAAGATGTGTGTTGCATGTATGTGTGTGTTATGTCTTTTCACAAAGCCTGGGGGAGTGGATTCCTCATTCTTACCTACCTTTACTTAGTCTGGGTTTTGGCCAGTGCTGGGGAGTGCTTTGGTCTTGTCCACACACATCCCTCCTGGCAGCTAGACGACAGTCTGATTCACCCTGCTGCATGTCAGGGCAGGAGGGAGGGAGTGAAGGAATCCCAAGCACAGAAATAAAAGATGGGATAAAACAAAAAAGAACATGGATTGAGAACTCATGGGCTGCGTCCATTAGAAAGGGGGAGAGAAGAACAGAGAGACCCTTTTCCATTCACAGGACAACCTGTGTCCACAACTGTGTTCCCAAACATGTCACTGATTAAGGAGGATGTTGAGATTCATAGAGGACAATTTAGTTTAGAGGATTCCTTTTATTGATTTAGCTAGCACGTGAAAACTTAAGTGCCAAAACTGGTGCTGTACAGTCACGTAGAAGTGTCATTGTGACCCAGAACAGCACAATTTTTGACTGAGTTGAACTCAAAACAAATAAATTTACTTCAGCAGTCCCAAAGTGGTCCTGTAATAATCCTCTAATCACAGGTACGTGGCCACCACTTTGAATCTAGATTTGTACTTTGTTTACTTATTCTTTGATAAAATAGTTCTGATTTAAATGAAAATCGTGCCAGTTTAGATTATTATGTAGAAAAACTTATTTTTACTTCAGTAAGAAAGGTGTTACAAGAAGTATCTTTTTGTTTTTATTCCTAAAACTCACATATGACATTAGCCCCTTTTACACTGCCTGTTCAAAGTTGGAATATTACCCCATTATTCTGCCTTATAGTTCTCTCTTAAAAGTACGATTGTGGAATAGGGGGACAGAGTTGTCTTGAATCTGAGCTGGGAACGGAGCCAAAATGATGCCTGTTTAAACGGGACAGCTGGCAGGATGAGATCATGGGTGGCACAGGTTTGATATTTTGACAACGTGGTTTGCATGTCAGCCGCCGAAGGAGAATTTAGTGGCTAACTCAAAGAAGAAGAACAGTGGCTATAAATGTCCGCAAATTGGGAAAACAGTGAGGTTTGTGAGCTCCTTAACGTCCGAGCAGAGGACAAGATTGGCCGCCATATAACAGAAATGGTCAATGTTAATGCCATTGTTATTGTTTATAAAGTGCTGCTGACGCATTTGTTAAATGTCACATTAGAGGCCGAGGCTAATGTGTTAAATGTCACGCCCGTCACACCTCTTGATTTTGCAATGCCGGCATATTATTAAATATCACTCACGGGAGTGGCATGCTGCTGCGGTTGTTTGGTTGTTTGTAAAAATGCAAAGGTGGCATAAAGAAGGGAGTTTGTTGCTGCCTTACAGCACGATCTCTGTGTAAAAATGGCTATTGCCTCTTCACAGCCCTACAAGGTTGTTATGTTAACACCATCATAGGTCACGCAGATACATAATGTAGTGTCAAGGGCTCTGAGAAAGGGACAGGATGAGAGAAAGTACGTAAGAGATGAAGGGAAATACAGAGGGATGTGGAGTGGAGTCGGGGATTCCCAGTGTTGTGTCTGGGCTGCAGGGGAGGGCGGAGGAGTCATTTAATGAGGGAGGATGATACATAAATGATAGACAGAACAAGATAAAAAGAGTGAAAGCAACAGAGGGATGAAATTTGAGGAGACCAGAATAGGAAGGAGAAACCAGAGGTAAACCAGAAAGCCAAAGGTTTAGATGAAGGAAGAGAAGGAGACGGAACATTTGGCAAGAGGCAGTGTGTTGGATTCTCAGGCTTATCTGAGGGAGACTGTGGTTACTGTGGTTGGCATGCAAAGAGAGAAACACGCTAATAGCTGAGATAGAGTTGTTGTGTTTTCCAGATAGACAGCAGTTGAGCATCAAAAGAAGCGTGTCTGAGTGTGTCTGGATGACACACTACATAAAATGACATACAGACAGTGCAGCTACTGTGTCAAGACGATATTTATGAACACCCGCTCTGCTTTCATACCGCACATACACAATGTACAGTACACACAGCCGCCCTACACATCATATCATTTAGCATCTGCACATCCTGTCTTTATCAGAGCATATTGTTTGTCTGAGTTGTGTGGGAATGCTTGTTCGTGCTTCCTAGTGATTTTCATATTGCCATTATATCTCATGAATTAGATGTTACCCAACATATTTGATGCGTGCTATTGTTTTCTTACTGTGGTCAAAGCTAGTAGATTGACACCGAAAGTGAAATGCTGAAACAACAAATGGTGCTGTTTTGTGAATGAATGTAGACATGATGATGATACACCCACAGAGATTTAACTTTAAGCAACACCTGCCTGGGTTAAATCCAGGTTTGGGAGTAAATTTGGATTTGGGAGTGGATTTTTAAGTTGAACCAAAGCTTGATTTTATAGGCTGGCAAATAACTGATTGTCATAGTTACTCCAGGGCAGCAACTAATCATAATTTTCTTAATCTATAAATCTCTTTATTACTTTTGATTGATTGTTTGTGTGGAGCATAAGAAAACATCATCAAATGTTTTTTTTTGTCCAAAAGCCAAAGACTTTCAATTTACCATTAAGGTAAGACATAGCAAAGCAGCAAATTCTCACATTTGAGAAGCTTTAACCAACAAATTTGTCATTTGTTTTTATTAAAAAGTAACTCAAACAATTAGTTAATATATTTGCCAGTTTGATGAAAAAAAAAAGATCCCGTAAGCAGGGCTGCTCAATTAATGGACAAAAAAATACCATTATAAATGAAGCATGTCAGTGCTGCAGAGATGCCACTGCTTACTAATCTTATTCCAGATGTAAAGGAACACGCATGTTTGGTACAGACTCCAGCAAAAATCACATCATCGTTATTTCATATTGCAAAAATGACCATTTCCACTTAATTTGTGACTCACATTGCAATCGCAATATCTGTCAAAATAATCACAATATTTTTTTTTTGCTCATCGTGCAGACCTGTAAGTCACCATGATGAGAAACTCCAGGAGCTTTTATTTCCAGGAATTTATTTACCTGGGTAAAAGAATTCCTGGTAATCTGCCTGGTTTGTGTTTCCACCGCACCTTAAAGTTCCGGAAAATGTATTCAAATCAGCTGAAGCTGAAAGCCAAACAAGCACGATGACGCCATAAATGGCGACTGACAAGCCCGCATCATCATTTGTGCGACATAATACACCAGGATGGAGGACACTCAAGTTGTTCTGTTGTTCCTCGTGTTTTACTACATCACATATAAAACTATGTGATCTGCACGGAAAAGACAACAGGTGTTATTAGCAAAGACAACTGCAAATGCCCGAAGCTTCTTATAATCTTGCTTAAGTTTCTTCAACTTTTCACGAATGTGTTTCAGCGTGTGCCCTATATTTAGCTCCACCAGCTTGTCAGCTATTCTTCCATAGACTCGGTCGTTTCGAGTCGCCGACTCAAAGTCCCACTGAATTTCTTCCTCTGCAGATACGCTCCAAAGAGCCTGGACCTCGTCGTCCATCCACTTTTCGTAGCTTCTCTTCTTTTGCTCCATTTTCCAAATGATCAAAACACAAACCAAGTGAAGCTTGTAGAAATGAAATAAAGTTTGCAGCCACACTGGCACAGAAGTGCGGAACGCTGCAAGTGTGTGTTCCACCAATCAGCGTTCTTCAGCTCACAGCCCCGCCCCTCAAGAATTCTGGGGAATCTGAAAAGTCCTACCCCCCTACTAGGTACTTTTTTCAGGTAAAGTTTGGGGTTGAGGGAAAGTTTTTTCCTCGGTTAATTTCGGTGGAAACGCGCCAAGGTTTTCCGAAATCGTGGGTAAATGATAGAAGTTCCTGCGGTGGAAAAGAGGCTATTGACTTACTTATCTCAAACTAATAAGTTAGTATCTCAAAATAAAGGCAAACTTCCCCAAAATAATTTACTTATCTCATTGTAATGACTGACAGATCATTTTTTCATCACACTGGCGGGAATAGGCTTCCATAAATTGATTATCAAAAGGTTGTTGATTAATTTTCTGTCAGTTGACCAATACATTAATGTTTGGCAGCTCTAGATTATTTAGAGATATGTACCTTACATTGGCTATCTTTTCATTATCGTGATCCACTCTTTGCAAAGTCCAATATTTATGAAGTCTGGAAATCATAAAATAATCACAGCATCAATATAATAACTGCACTTTAAACAGACACTTAAAGAATGAATACAGTTTCATATTTTGGAGATCCTTGCTGATTCCCTCCTTGCTGTTTTCTGTCAACTTTGTCTTTATGCTTCTGTGTGGCCAAAACTGTTTTACACCAACACACACACACACACGCTCTCTCTCCCTCTCCGCCTCTCATTCACTTAGCTTTCATGTCAAGTATCACACCTGAGTCATCCGAGACAGCATTGTTCGACAGGGACACGATACAAGACAGGTCACAGAGAGTTTATGTGTGTTGTCTGTCTGTGTGTGGTTGGCTGCTCTAATGATGGTAATAAGCTGCCCTCGACAGTTGGGTTCAGGATTCCTGTCATTGTTTGATTTGCTTGGCAGAAAGTGAATACTGCTGCACCAAGTGTGTGTGTGTGTGTGTGTATGTGTGTGTTTGAAGAATACAATACCTGTGTGATGTTGTTTACCTTGTAACCAAAGAGTATTAGGCTAAAAACACCTGAATGAGTCAAAGCTCAGTGACTTTACCTGGCTGCTACTGCTGGATAATAATTTAATTTAATTGTTTACTGTTTATTACAGTGATGGTATCATAGTGTAATATTTATCATAACATTATGATAGCAATGTATAGAATGACATATTATTTATGATATTTCTGATGTTTAAATGGATAACAGCTGATTAGTTTAAAAAAAATTGACAAGATGAAGGGTGAACTCACTCTGAATCACACTGAACTGCGTGAGCTGTCATGTTGTTTAAAGTTATTATGCACTAACAGAAAATATGATTACCGCATTCAGGCTGCTTACTAATATCAAATGGACTTTAAGTCATCATACATGTTGAAACTCTGTATGTGTATGTGTGTGTGTGTGTGTGTGTGTGTGTGTGTGGTTAGTCAGCTCAGAGGAATGCTCCCTCTGCCTGCCGGGGCCTTGAGGAGGGCGTCGGCCGCTGTTTGGTTTTCGGCTTGCTCTGGGGGTGGAGGGGGTTAGAGAGACAGCTCTGCCTCGACTTGGCCCTCTCACTATCTGCGGGGGAGTGCACGTGCACAGCGCAGAAACACACACACACACATATGTACTCAGACACGTTCACCAGACAACAAGCCGGTCTTTGTGCTCCACTGGCCACTACCACCACCACTGCTGCTGCTGCTGCTGCTACGAGGTGCTGGACTACAGCTGGATGTGTGTGGCAAAACAACTTGACGTGAGGGAGCAGGGGTTTAAAAAGAGAAGGGGATATTACGTTTAAACCACAAGTACAAGTGAACATTTTAAAACACAGAAAGAGAGCAATAGCTGGCTGAGAGGGTTGGTGAAAGGATGTTGTGGGATGTTGTTGAGGATAAATAGTGACCATCATCAAAGATACCACAGTGGCCCATGACTCATTTAAAAAGACAGACAAGAATCTTTGTGGGACTCTGGTTGACAAAAATCATCTGTAGTCATGTATTCTATTAGGTTGTCAGAAACAGATGAGATGAGAGCAGCACTTCAGCCAGAGTTGAAGAACCAGAAACTTAAGTCTACCAAATAGCTATGCAGACACTTTACTGTCAAGGATACCAAATATAGCAACACAAGAGGGACCTCATCCGCCATGAGTTGTAGAGAATTTCACTGTTGTAATGTGCCCTTTTAATCCTTAAATTTTCCGGTGACATAGTTTGTGAAGCACTGGGAACCCTGGGTACTCCAGTTTCCTCACACAGTCCGGAAACGTGTGGTGAGTTAAAGAGACTCAGTTGTAGTCTGTTCAGGTGTCCAATTCATAATCTTTTTTACTTATTCTTTGATCAGAAAGTTTCTGATTTAAATCTGAATTTCAGCATATAAAGCCTGTTTTAGTTCTTGTATCTCTGCCTATGCTAAGTAGGGGCGTAACGGCTCTGAAACTGAGACTGAAACTCCAACACTACCGTCTTCAGTCCACGTGTCATGGTTTAGTCTGTTGCATCAGTCCTGTTTCAGTCCTGACAGTTGTTGCTATTATAATGAATAAAGGTGGCGGGTTGTGGCTCAGGTTGAGTTTGGATCATTGATTATTGCATATTTTGGGGGCTTGGTAGTGCGGATTGCCTCTCATAATGTTGGTGTGAGTATTTAAAAACCCTGATGCACACATCATTAGTGGGAATATTTGGTTATCCGGTAGTCAGCAATGTGTAGAACATTGTTCTTTATTTAGTTAATTCATGTGAAGTTAAATCATAAAGTTAATCTACCCGAGTGGTTTTTATTGTCTTTACTGTTCTTGTAGTTGATTTAATTCACAGATTCCAGCCCCCACAATGCCGAATAGATAATCAGTTTAGAATATGGAGGGATGGATAGATTGATGACAAATATTCTCTTCTCTCTTGCTAAGCAGTTCAAAAAAGCTCTTATTCTTGTCCTTGGAACGTAAAGCCCCGTTTCCACCAGAAACTTTCAATATAATACCTTTAGAACCAAAAGTAACTCCTACGGACATGTAACTAGACCCGTGAGTGGTTTAGTGTTTCCACCATAGACAGTACTCTTAAACGTGGGCAGGATTGTTGTCACTCACTGCTCCGTCCAGCACTCGCTGTATTTCGTCTTCATTGATGACAAAAAGAGAAGTCTGCACCTTTTTATTATCCACAGAAGGGGTTGCATGCTGACATTTTCAGAACAAAAAAGAGTAGTCTGAGAGTTTCTCTTGATGGGATATTTACAAATTGCGAGATCGTGCATCTAGTCCTTCTCAGGCAAGCTCAGGGGTTTAGTGTTGCCGGAGTGCACCAGAAGAAGGCTCCGCGAGGTTATTTTTTTTCTCTGGTGAAGATAGGAATGTATGCAGTTCACGTAATCTGGTAGAAATGATTAGGATTTTTTTTAAACGCTGGAAGATCCACTCATTTCTAAAAGTGCAAGTCATCCAAGAGAGAGATTAAAAACTAATGGAATGGAAAAGTTGTCATATTGAAATCTGAGGTGTGTTGGTGGATTTACGTCATCAGCTCACACATTTAGTAACATTTCAAGTAAACCTTACACCTTAAAAGTTGCCAGTAGTCGGCCCAGTGAATTAATTTTATTTCTGAGTCTACAGCTGCGGCGAGAGGCAGCAAAACATCCTTTCCTTTAATGGTTATAGTTCACTAATGTATGTAAAACTCTCTGTGGTATGAACAGTGGTTACATGAGCTTCAAAACCAGCTGCATCTCGGCCCTGAGCAAGAGTTACCGTTCTCTATTGACCAATTAACGGAGTGCAGTGTCTCTAGCTCCACCTTTTTAGTATTGGAGCAGTGTGCTAGGGACCCCAACAGATGGGTGACGAAAAATCGGGGGTAAGGAACAGTTTCAGTGGTGTGGAAACGGAAAATATGTGTACCTAACCAAACTGATCTGAACCGGGCTGCTTGGTGGAAATGGGGCTTGATTTGTTAAGGTTGGGATAACCTTATTTTTTGCTGGTATTTCAACAGAAGTGTACTTTTCTCTCAGTATCCTCAGTGTGAATGTTGAAGGAGAATGTTCTCATTTTTGTTTTATGCTATGTTTTTGTTTTAAGCACTTGCCACAGCTTTATTGTTTGTTTGCTGTTTTGTTTTTACTCGTAGCCACATCTGAGCTCAACGGCTTATTTTTCTGGCCTATATTTCAGATCTCTTCCCGTCACTCAGACAATATAAACCCAACAGTCAGCCACTGAAGGAAGTTGTGGGACTGATGTTGAGGTTAACATTTGTGGCCAAAGTTACTAAACAAACTAACTTAAAACTGGTCTCCAAAAGTAACAGGAATGGTTAGTTATCAAACATGTAAAAGCTGTGTAAAATAAGAAAAGTTGTGCTTAAATTTTAAGTCATTCATAAAGCTCAGTTGTTTCTAGTGACTGAGTCTCATGTAATAGTTTAAATTGTTCAAGTGTATATCAGTTGTTTATCAAATCACACTCAATATTCAAACATGCTGCAAGAGTTTTCTTTTTGATGGTTAAAATTTCACGTGTGGGATATCATATGCAGGTGGAGGATGATGGATGTGGTTTAAAAGAATGAACAGATTCATTTCACTGGACTAGTAGACCTGCCTACACTAGGAAACTACTGTAGGAAAAAAATAACTTGTAGGCTCTCAAGAAAAATGAACTGATGACTTGCATCTGGAATATTTTCAGTCATTCATCATTTTGATTCAGAAAGAGAGGCTGCTCAGCTCATTGACTATTAGCAGTAAAACTAATAGTTCCCAGTCCTCTATTGTGTCCCCGTTTTTCGAGTCCAGACTATGTTATTTGTCGTCTAGCCTTGCCGGTCGTCTGTCTGCTGGTTTCTTATTTCACATCCCTCACTGGTCCCAGCACACTCCAGCCCCATGATATCACCTGTGGGTTACAGTCAGACTTGCTTTTCTCTCACACTCTATTCTTGGTTCTCTTCCTTCACACCCCCCTCCTGCTTTTGTAAGAAAAGGAGAAGTCTGATGGCTTTTCCAGAGAGAGTGGGAGGTGTGTGTGGAATATGTTCCTCTGTGTGAGTTACACCACTACTGGAATGAACACACAGGCCAAGATTTTCAGCACGTAAAGCATTTTTTTCCCTGTGATCAAGTTGATGACTGCAGATAATAAAATAAAATGATGATGAATATTTATGTGAAACAAAAAATCTGAATAAGAAAGACAAAATGTTTTGAAATAAGTTTGAGGTTTGTGAAAATGTCCATGTGTAGATAAACAAACCAAGAGTAAGTCTAGGGTTTTATCTGTCCCCCTATTTTTATTATTGACTAGTCTCTCAGTTGTTTTATCAGTTAATTGTTTGAGCTGTAAAATGTCTTGTTTTTGTCCAAAACCTCAAAGTTATTCCGTTTAACACCACCTAAGACATAAAAGATCCTCAAATCCTCATCTTTGATAATCAGGCACCAGAACATGTTGGAGTTTTGCTTAAAAATGACTGAAATGATTGATGAATTATCAAAAACAAACAATTTTCTTCCAATCTACCACTCAATTAATTGAATAATTGGTTAGCTGCGTGTTTTTAGTCGTACTGTTTTGCAGAAGAGATTCATTTCTCTTGGGACTTTTGGCTTTAACACACCAGAATGCAATGCAATGACAAGACAACACTGCAGTATGTTTAAAGTGGAGCTGGCTGATGTGAGGATACATAAAGTTGGATAATGAAAATTTGTGTACCAGATTTTACTGTACTATTTCTTCTAAAATACTTACCTCCATTATGGTTGTGTTTTCGGTTCGGTTTGTTGGTTTGTCTGTTTATGGAAAACCTTCGGGTCAGGTTTTCATAAAACTTCATGGAAGAGTGTAGCATTGACCAAAAGGAACCTACGACATTTTGGAGCAGATCCGAATGTCATCGCGGATACACAAACTCTTTTTCACTGTTGTTGACATTGTGAGATGTGGCATTCGGCTTTGGCAAAGGTCAGTGCTCTCTGAGTGCCGTTCTAGTTATTCCTTTATTGTTCCTGGTAGTATTATTATAAGAGAGTCTTAAGTATTTGGTTAACAGGATTTTTACATTGTTAAATTACATTGGTTGCCTTCTTTTTAAGTGTTTATTTACCTGGATTGTAAATTATTCAAATTAGTGTAGTCTTCATAACTTTATAAAATCCTGTGTCATACTATTATAAATTACTGTGCAGGGTTTTAGCGTAGAACTTTGCAATATGGAGGAAATCAAGTATCACAATATTTTTCACAATATCCCTTGATATTGAAATTGCCAATATTGTAGAGTTGACTTTTAGTGCTTCATAAAAATATTTACAACATGAGATTTTTGATAAATAATCATAAGTAATGTGGATTTGATAACTAAGTGGGTAAAGGCAAATAATACAACAACTACAACAGCTCAGAAAATTAAATCACTTTACTGTAACAAAACCTTTGAAACCAGAAAAAGGCAACACGTATGATATTACGATATCCAAAATCTGAGACAGTATCTAGTCTCATATCATGATATTGATATAATGATAAATTGACCAGGCCTACTTTGGCATCTGATATGATTTAAAACTCACAAATCAGATTTTTTCAAACTGGCCTTCCTGAATCATTTAAATGTCTCACCATGTCTGAAATAACATGCCCCCACCAACACAGCCCCTTGCATGGTTTTAATACATGTCTAGTTTTGGTCTGTGTGCATCTGACCAACACAGTGACATTGGTTAAACCCACGTCAGCGACAGAACTGAGGGGTCAGTGCACATCTGGATTGTGGTCTGAATGTGGATACGGCCCAGCCTTTCTGAACAGGTGTTTCCAGTAGGAACTTTGATTCAATGCTAATGTTTTTTAAATAACATTTCACCACTTCCCCACAACCAGCTCTCGTGAGAGAGCAAGAGAAATGAGCATGTAGAGAGAGAGAACTGAAACTGTGACTATTTTTATCATAATGTAATGTATTTATTTCTGTGTAATTCTACGGTTGCAGATTCTGTGAATGGTGGCAAAACAAGGGATTAATCTGTGATAACAGCCATGCAAAAACACATACAATGCTGAAAATGCATTTATTTATGTGTGACGTCGGGGGATAGCTGCTTTAGAAGCAGATGAGGCACTTCGAGGGAAAATCAATTCACCAACAAGCCGTGTGTCAGGTTTTAAAACCAAAACTTTATTGCCGCCCCTTCTCCAGAATTAGTGAATGATTTGCGTCTTCACGTGTTGTTGTTGGAAGACAGCAGCTCTCTGCTAAATGTCATTGGACTGCAGCCCTGTTGGTCGTGTCTCGACGGGCCGACCACAGACTTTATGAAAGGCACAAAGGCCATTTCAGCCCCTCACCCCCCACCCTCACCCCTCACTCAGTACTGGGACGGAGGCAGGGCAGTCGGGATAGTGGGACAGTGGGACAGACGGAGGAGAGGGAAGGAGGGGGTTTAGGGACCCGGTCACAGACACTCTGAGCTGCCCTGAGCTGTTGAGACAGTCTGCCAGCCCTATTGTCCAGCAGCACCCTCCTTTCTTTATCCGTCATCCACTTTGTCCTCCCCCCTCCGTGCTCTCATAGGACAGATTGTGACCCGGAGACCCTGATGTTTACATGCACTTCTTTTCTTTTCATTTCTTGTAATTTTTAGATTTAACATGAGAGTTTAACAGCCTAACGACCAACACTGGAAGACAACAGAAAGTAGACTCTATAAGGCGTGCAGCTCCTTACAGTGTTTGCTGGCATCTTTTTAGCGAGCTTAGACTTTCATTTGAGTTCGAAGCTTGGCAGAGAGTTGTAAAGAGTTCATGTCAAAAGGTCTGAGCCCACAGGGAGAGTGGGTGTGTGTGTGTGTTTGTTCAGCACTGCTCGGACCATCGCCAGTCTGAACACACACACACACAGTGTATATGTTTGTGTCTCTGAGCGTAACTGGGCATGCCTCAGAGTGTTTGTTTTGCCCCCCTCCCTCCGCAGCTCAGTGAAGCTCAATCTGCTCTGTCTGAGTCTGTTTTTCGAGTCAGACAAACACAAACACATGTAAATTTTTTTGCATCTAGTTCTCTTCAAAGTTACTGACATCTGTGTGTCCTTCTTTTTCATTCAAACACATCCCTTACACAGAAGATTACTAATTCTGTGAACCCCTTTGAAGTAGTCATATCCCACTCCATCATACCTTTGATTGTGTGTGTGTTTGTGTGTGTGTGTGTGTGTGTGTGTGTGTGTGTACGCAGAGATTGCACTCCCTACCATTCACGCAAACAGAGCTGGTTGTGCGTAAAGGTCAGGTTCAGCCTCCGCCATGGGTCATGAAACACAATGATGTTGACACAATTTCCCCTGTGGCAAAAAATCTATACCAATTTGTTGCTTTCCTTTTTGAACATCAATTTCACTCTGACTGTCTCTTGACAGAGTAGCGTCAACGCTTCGGCTCTTGTCCTCAATCTGAAAGGGAATCAAGATGAACTCGATGACGCAGGCACGTTTTAACTAGTCTTACATGTCTCTACAGAAGGAAATAAAAATGCAGTGCAGTGCAGAAAAGTGGAGGGAAGTTTGTTCAGATATTTGAACTCTTCTTGCTCTTTGAGTCATCACGTCAGCTTTTCCAGCCCTTCTGTAAAGTTTATGTGGAATTTTTTTTTTTTTGCTCATCGATTAACATGTTGACAAAAAGATAACAATCAGTTATTTTGATAAACAATCAGTCAATCTGTAAAACTATTTTTCACAACATTCCTACGCTCTGGCCTCTGAGCTGTGAAGATTTGCTTCTGTATTTGTTTTACGTGACACTTGGTCTGACAAAACAAGCAATTTGACGACATTAAAAAACTTCAGTAGTAATTTTTAAAATAATATTCTGACATTTTATCAATCAAATAAGTTATCAATTAATTGAGAACATAATTAGCAGGAAATAATATTAAGTTGCAGACCCAGTACTAGCTTTCTGTGTTAAACTTGAAGTCATTGTGATCATCACATAGTAGAACTGTGACAATAGTTGTCTAAAAACTGGGATTGAAATCACATTTAAATTTGTATGTTAATGTAAGTTCTGCTAGATGTAAAATACTTAAACAATGTGTCCTTGTATTTGGGTTTTTTTGTGGCTCTACAGAAAATAAAACAAGTAAAAATGTCAGTTATTGCTGTCACCAGCTTCTCCAAAGTAAGAATTTGTTCCTTTTCTGTACTTCATATAAACTTGATTAGGTTTTAAACTGTTGAAGGGACAGAACAAGACATTGAAAGACATCACACAGGATGCTGGCAAACTGTGATGGATGCTCTTGACATGGTTGAGAAAATAATCAGTAGATCGATTATCAATGAAAATAATTGTTAATTGCAGACATTAGACAGTACCATGCAGCATACCACTGCAACACATCCTGAAGTCCTAAAGACCTGCTTCAGCCTGAAATCACACATTATTAATTAATTAACTAAGTTTTGAGGTACTGTTTGCTTTTTTGATAGTCAAATTTGAGGCACACAGAAAAACTATACATTAAGCAATACAAAATAGACCTATTCGTATTAATTGGCGTACATCTGTGTGTTTTTTTTCTGTAAATCAAATCTGTGTCGATCAGTTTCTGGTGCTGTAGGGAGGAGCTGAACGTTAAAAACTGCTGGCCTGGATTCTCGGAAGCCTTCAGATCCCACACATGTCCAACCAGCAGGGAATTTGGGGTCATAGTCTTCCCCCTTTTTGCCCCCCCCACTCTACATAGTTGAAGAACTCTGAGCTCCAAATCATTTTCAAGTGTTTGCAGGATCTGGAGTTGCCTGTTTAGACGGCGTGGCTAGCTCTTCCTCTAAACAGCAGGCTGAGGCTTGATGGTGGTGCAGGAGTGGTTTTTACTGTTTTTTTCCCATTCACGTCTCAATAAACTTGTCGTCATAAATTTCTTCATTAAAGTGAGTCATTCAGATTGAGGAGGGTAGTGTGTGTTTGGGCCTGTCTATGTGTTGCATGTGCACAGTGATTTAACTCTTACTGTTTTTCTGTCTTTTGAGAAACAGTTAAATTAAGTAAAACTATGACATGAGGAAAAAACGGAAATGACCTGTGAGTACTGTAGTGTATACCACTTAACTATAAGGGGCCATTGAAGTTTTTTATCACTAGTAGTGCTATGGGGCAATGTTTTTATGAATGATTCGCTGTTCTGTCTGTGCTGGGTGTATCCTACGTGTGTGTGTGAGTTCGTGGGTGACGTACAGCCATGGATATATGTGATTGAACAATAGAGAATTATAAACAATGGAGCTGCAAAGATCAGTTGACTAATCGATAAGTGAATAGACAGAAAATGAATAGAATATTTTTAAGCATAAATGTATTGGTTCCAGCTTCTCAAATACATGGAGTTGCTGTTTTACTTGTTTTAAATCGGAAAAAATAAATATCTTTGGGTTTTGGACTATTGGTTAGACAAAACAAGACATTTGTTTATGTCACCTTAGGCTCTTAGAAATTGTGATAGACATTTATCACCATTCTCTGATATTTTACGAACAAAACAATCAACTGATAATGATGATAATTGTTAGCTGCAGCCCAAATTCATTTAACACTTTTTCTAAAGTGGGCTTCTCTGAATGTTTTATGAAAGGAAATGCACACAACATGTTTGGATGTACATGTGTTTTGGCAAGAAATATTGATGTAAACATAAGTTTCTTTTCTAAAAAGGAACAAATCACATCAAATCAGTTCAAACATAAGATGTGTCAGGGTTCCTGTCACAGAAATAGACAAGAGGCCATGTTGCAAAGGGATCACTCCAGCCTTGATACAGTGATCCGTGACTTAACACAAATGTGGGCCAGGGATGTAAAATGAAGAGGCAGTGGCCCCTTCCCTACCACATACCCCCGCTACGTCCGGCCCAGTTCCTCAGACCACACTCATCTTTAAAACCAACTTTCGTGTTGATCTCAACTACACACCTGTGAAGTTTCACAACCGTATCTTGCACAGTTGTGATGCTGACAAAGTGTGATATGAACACGTGAGAGTACACTTAAAACGGCTTGTGTGGTAGTTTCTGCTACAATTGGTGTTACCTTGTCAGCATTTTACCATGATGACACACACACACACACACACACACACACACACACACACACACACACACACATAGACTTAAGAGATGAAAACAGTAGCAGCCAATGCGACGTTGTCACGGCTGGTAAACATGTTTAAATGTGAGGTCAGTCAGGAGACTAGATATCATGTAGTGTGCTATTGCTCTGTGTTTCACTGAGTTCAACTTGTCATCATCTCTCTTTATGTCTTCCTTTTCTTTACATTCCAAGTTTTGGTGAACTTTTTTCTTGTCTTGGATTCTGGCTCGTTTGTCAACTTAAGCTTCTGTGCACTTGTACATCCAGCCGAGACCTTATGCTGCATGAATGTAAATGAACTTGACTTGATTTAAATCCCAGCGTTACTGAGCATTGCTGCTGATGGTCGATGTTACTGTTGCATTAACTCGTATTCATTGTTTCTGGTTGAGTGTAGATCCTCTGGTATGCTGTATTGCACATGTGCAGTTCAGCTATTGAACTTATTAGTGTGACTCATATCATACTTTTACTGTAACCCTTTTGGTGAAAACACTGACTGGAAGGGGCTTTACCAAGAGGAGGACAAAGTACTGTAGGACACCAAGTAGCTAGTAATGCCACCGCAGCCTCAGCCCACACTGAGTCAAGCCCCACCAAACACCCACTCAGCAGCAGGGACCTAACACACATACCACTGACATCAGATCAGGCCTGGCTGACCATTTAACACATCTACAGTGGAAAGGGAGGTTTGTTCTTTCTGTTTTTACTTCTTCTGCTTCAAACGAGTAAAGGAGTAAAAGCACAATAACCCTGCATCAAATAAAACTTCTTTGGAGATTGTAAGACTTTATTTTGTCTTTTTCTGATCACACAGTTGTGTTGAGAAATATCTCTGTGTTGTGAGAGTCCTCTTGTGATCACTGTTCCTCTTTGCAAATGCATTTTACATGTGTTTGCCTCGTGTCATCATGACTATTGGACAATTTCCCATCACTCACTTTTGTAGCTGCCTTTTTTCTCCTAACTGTGATGTAGTTGCTTCAAAGCTTCTAACTGTCTTTATGGTCCTTTTATTCTATCCAACCCTTGTTGAACTGAGTCAGTAACTTAAATGCCAGTATGACAACATCTTTCAGTGATATTTGAGGCGACTTACAGAGGTACTGCTGCAAGGACTGAACTGCTGTTACATCACTCACAAACGTACAAAAAATCCTGCGATGTGGTAAAGGGAAACAGCACCAATACATCATGACAATAGAAGCCAAACACAGGAAAACTGCAATAGAAAAGAGGAACAGTGATCACAAGTAGACCCTCACGAACATTAACTGAAAGACATTTGACAAAATGTGAGAAGCTATAAAACAACTTTAACAATTAACACTATTAGCTTTACAAAGATTGCATTTATTTCAAGGTGTTGTACTTGATTGCATAACCCAAGGTGTTTGTGTTTGTTTGTCTACAGACTGTACATGTGGGAGCAGCCAGATCTCTCCGTCTTGTTGAATGTTTTCTCTCAACACTCAGATCAAAAGCAGAGTAGTGGGCCGAGCACTGTTGTTTGTCCTTGATTTAAAAGCCTGGAGTCTGGGAGGTCTTTGATCAGACACTGTGTGAACATAAGACATCCCTAGCGGCATTATATTGTTATGTTCTTAGCAGTGATATAACAGAAATATTATTTTTTGTGTTGTTGTGTTGCTCACTTCCCTTTTTCATGTGTCAGCAGTGATATCCTGCATGATGTTGCTGTGGCTCACTGTGATAAATGACTTCTTACTAAGGACAAGCTTTAGTACAGACAGTACGATACAGCCTGAACAAAACAGATTGTACAATGAGAGAGACATCATTTCTGTTTTTACTGTGACATTTATGAAGGAAAAACCTGCTGTTTTATGTGTAATTAATCGGCCATGAGAGGATTTGATGGTTGCGGGCAGCTCTGCTGTCAACTTTCACTTCTCTGATGGTGGCTGCTCGACCACTTAGGTGTAAAACCCCAAGAAGTGGCTGGTTTTTTTTACATACCATGAAAACAACTTGATTGCAACTTTGTAATCATTAGATGACTGTAACAGGCTCCCCTCTTAACCTCTTGTTACGTTAGGTGCTAAGAAATAGAATGACACAAAGGACATTTAACTGTTTGCTGTGATCGTTTGTCTTGTAAAAGAAAATGGTGATTGTTGCTAGTTTTAATGGTGACAACACACATCATTGGGACTAGGGCTGCAACGAGTAGTCGACTAATCGATGACTAATCGACTATTAAAATAATCGGTGACTATTTTAGTAGTCAACTAATCGGTTTGAGTCATTTTTCATAGAAAAAGAACTCTCCCATGACAGTGAACTAAAACCCTTTGGTGTGAGTATGAAACAAGACATTAGATGACATAATTTTGGGGTTTGGGAGAGACATACTGACATTTTTCAACATTCTAACACATTTTTCAATAAAATGATTAGTTGACTAATCGAAGAAATAATCGACAGATTAGTCGACAGTGGAAATAATCGTTAGTTGCAGCCCTAATTGGGACCATAAAGTGTGTCTCACTCACTAGTTTGAGAACTCCGTTTTGGCATGTTGGTACACCTGTTTTTATTATTAAACAGAAAAAAAACAACCATACTCCAATCTATGTTTCTCTTCCTCACCAAACTACGATTAACAGTAGCTTAATTGCTTTAACTCGTCCTAAAACAAACTTCATTCAAACTTGACAAAAACAAAATAACCCACCAAAACCATGGTAATTAGTCTTGCTAGTCATCTAGTTAGTTAGTACACTGTTCCAACAATCACCAGCCCTGGTTTGGTTGAAATAAACCCTAAATTCATTGAGTTAGATGTGAAAATAGCCACTGTTCAGCTGTCCATCGGGCAGTGGCTTGAACTTGTTTATCGTAGGCAGATAGAGTAACTTAACATCACTCTGCAACAAGCATGCAGTTAATGGCAACAAAAGAAACGGGAAAAAAAACAATGTAAAAAAAATTAATTTGTTGCTTGTTTAAAAGTTTAGCCCACCACTCTAGCTCTTCTTTGATCATTCCTCCAGAACCTCACCTCAGTGAGTTTGCAACTTGCCCAAAGTAGGTTTATTTATACAGAAGTTAAGGCTTTGCACACTGTTTTTAATGCGTTTTTTTTTAATCTGTCATCAAAATCGTTCCGCACATAACCCTTTCACACGGATTGCGATGTGTTTTACTGTTCTATGCGTGGTGAAAATTTGCAGTATGTAACAAAATGGAAAGACACATTTCCTCCTTTGCCTCTCTCCACTGGAGTTGCCTATCTGGCTGTCATCACTCCCTCTCTGTCTTTCATTTGGTGGCAGAGATGTCCTCCCTCTCTGTCCTCCACATCCCCCTCTTCATCATCATCATCCACCTGAATATTACTATCTGACCTGTTTAAGGTGAGCTATCTGTGTTATGAAATAATACTGTGCTCCCGGTTCCTCTGTGTTATAGCGGCTGTGTCCTGCCACCACATTTTCTCCACTGATTCTTGGTCAAATGTCCTTAAAGGCTCTGACAGATGTGAAAAACGCAGAAAACCGAACCTGTTCTGAAAATTTTAGTGATGGAAAGTTTCGGACTTTGTGTGATTGACACAACATGAATTCATATTTATTTGTAGACGTGCAACAATTTTGGACGAAATAAATGGACTCAGTGTGCAAAGGCGGTACATATAAAATTAAGTTCTACTCTCATTGTATTTCTATAGTTATGTGACTTTCATCACATAGGGAGTCTTATCATTTTAGGTTTGTAAGGTCCAGTGCAGTTCTTCTAAATTATATCGACCTATTTTTACAAGATTTGGTCCCTCATTAGGCTTTCGGATGAAGACCTGTGGTGCCAGTCAGCTATACATTTACACACCAGCTCTCACTTTCAGGCGTTAATGTGTTTTCAGCCTTCCTCCCCTGATAGTCTGCCTCTTCAGCTGTATGCTCCTGTATGCTTGTGTGCACATAAAGTACTCAGACACCATTTACAAATTCAAGACACCCTCCCCCCTGACACACACTCTCCAGCCCTTTTTAAAGTACAGAGGCAGTGAATGAAAGCCTTTGCCATGAAAAATTAAAACACCATTATCTTCTTTCTGGATGTACAATGGCTGACCCAGATGGGGCACTGCTGAGTTTTCAGTAGCCCAACAGTACACAGCCTTGTTTTTATGTGGCAGCTGACATTTGTCCTTCTAAAGGGCTTTAGCTTACGCTTTTGACCCTTACTCTGTATTTGTGTGTGAGAGTGAGTGGGTGAGACAGCGAGATAGTGGGGGCATATGTGGTCGCTGCCTCTTGCATAAGACGATGAGTGTGTTTTTGGGTCATTGTGCTCTGAGATTACAGGCTGCATCCCCATTATGACAATGTGCATTACTGTATGGCAGCCCAAATCATAATTCTGCCAGCAGTGTTGTATATCAGATGAGTGCAGATGTTATACAACACAATGAAATTCCTGTTTTACTTACCGAAATGTCATTGCCGGTTGTTTATTATTAGACATCACCTCATATCCAGTGCACACACAGCTGGGACCCTCATCAGTAGGAGGTAGTGACGGAGCCCGACATCAACACTAGTGAATACCACCCCTAGTGTCTGTTAAGTGTGGAGGACAGAATGGTTTATGGTTAATTATTCTTCTACTTCTTCTTCTTTTTCTTAATCTTCTCATTGTTTTTATTACTATTATATTAAGGTCATTGACCGTGGTCAGGTATCAGTTTCCAATTTGAAACTAAGCACGTGTATTCCAAAGCCACAGGCTGCAACAACCACCCAAAAATCAGTGCCAAAGCTAAACATCTGAGACAATTACCACTTCGAAAACTGTTCAAAACATCCTTCAAATGAGGCAAACAATATATATGTCAAAGTCCTCAGAATGCAAATTAAGATTAGAGACATATTAAGATATTAAGGGAAAAATAATTAGTTTTTTATGGCAAAACAAAATTTGATTTTTATTTTTAAGTGCATGCAGGTAATAGAAAAGACAGATCACACAATAATACTTCAAGTCTCATATGCTGGACTGGTAATTCATCATAACCTTGAGGAAGACAGAAAATCATACATCTATAAATGAAGACAGGGCAATATAATTAAATACCATTAAGGAAATTTTCAGTAAACAGTCAAATATTAAATATTCCACATTATACCAAGTCAGTATTTCAAGTGAAGACTTAAGTGAATAGTTGCATGTTAGGGTGCTTTCACACCTGCTCTGTTTGGTTCGGTTCAATCAAACTCAGGTTTGTTTGCCCCCTAAGTGCAGTTCATTTGGGCAGGTGTGAACACAGCAATCACACTCAGGTGTGCACCAAAACAACCGGACCGAGACCTTCTTGAAGAGGTGGTCTCGGTCTGGTTACAAACGAACTCTGGTGCGGTTTGTTTGTGGTGAGAACGTGTTCTGACCTGGATCTGAACCAACTGCAGTCACATGACACATTGTTTGGGTTAAACATGAGCATGTTACAGTCCTGGAGGATTATTAATGTGCGTCTCCTCCTGTACTGCCTTAATATGCACATTCAGCACATCCAATGTATCAAAACATTGTTTTCTAGTTGGAGCTGCGCCTCGTTTTCAAACTGTATGCTTTGACTCAAATGAACAATGACAGCAATATAGTCCACGATGAGCAGCGCTAAAATCAACCTGCGTAGTTGTCCCTCCATTGTGACATTAGAAAGTGTCACATTTACCTTGCAAGTGTACTCTTCTTCAACGTTTTCTTTACTTCCTGGATTTTTCCCACATGGAAATTCTGACCAGTCAAGAGCAGCTTTCTCACACAAGGCATTTGATCTGGTCCGCTTGTAAATGCTGCCGTGAGAACACGAACCAACTCTAGGCTATTATGCAACTTCGTGACAAAAGTAGTCCCTGATTCAGACCAAAGGAGACAACTCTAGGACTGAAAGCACCCAGAGACAACATGTTATGCATATGGGGCCAAGAAATTATCAAAATACCAAACAAGAACATTTTTTGTTTACGACCGAAAATGCTGGAAGACACATGAATCAGTATTTCAAACAAAAGGTTGTAGATGATTGACAAACCCCTCTGCTTCTTCCTCTTGTCCTGTCTGCAGGTCTCTGGATGGCCGTCTGCAGGTCTCCCACAGAAAAGGTTTGCCTCACGTCATCTACTGCCGTCTGTGGCGCTGGCCCGACCTGCAGTCCCACCATGAGCTGCGGGCGGTGGAGCTGTGCGAGTACGCCTTCCACACGAAGAAGGATGAAGTGTGCGTCAACCCGTACCACTACCAGAGAGTAGAGACGCCAGGTACGAGAGCTTGGAGCGTGTTTATCTCTTCTTCACATTTTTATCATGGCCCCAACATGACTTATTTCTGATAATATAAAGGATAAAGTTTGAGAGTTTGTCCAGATTTATTCCACCTGGCTGTCAGGACCCTTTTCTGTGGAACAGTCTACCTTTTTATAGACCTGTTTTTATCTAGAGGTATTATTCAATGTTTTTCCTGTGATTTATTACACATGACTTCATCCTATTTTATTGTTTTATTGCATTACTTGTTGTTTGTTATTGAGCGGAGTTGAATTACATATTTATTTATATTGCCAAATATGAAACCAGTTACTTTTGTTTTTATGTTCTAAGGAACTTTTGTGTTTGCGTGTCTTCCTGTCCATTATACAGTACTCCCACCGGTGCTGGTGCCCAGACACACAGAAATCCCCAGTGAGTTCCCGCCTCTGGATGATTACAGCCATTCAATCCCAGAAAACACCAACTTCCCTGCTGGTATTGAGCCCCAGAGCAACTACATACCAGGTACCAGCATGGTTCCTAAGAGGACTCACACTCAGATACTTTCACACCAAGACTTGTATAAGAATCCGATTTGTTTTCCAGCGTCAAGCTGTAAACATTTAACAGGCGTGGGTCAGGAAGTGCATCACATTTTTGTCTTTTCTGGCATTTTATGACTCCGACTTCTTCGCTAAGAGAAGATGTGATCCTGTGGGTGATGGCTGTTCAGTCTTGATTTTGGGTTTCCCACATAAGGGCTGTTATTGGTTAATCTCGTCTTTAGTTCATGAGTTGAGCGCTGACAAGCTCCTGTTCCTACATTGTCACTGAGCAGTGTTAGAAAATGACTGACTCATTAATTTCTCGTTCGGAGAAGAGTCCTGCATCAGTGACTGATGAGTGGTATTTTGTCTGAATTTTATTTCTGGGTTCGTTTCTGGGTGAAGGAAAAGTACATGTGGGTCAGGTCGCGGGCGTTGGATGATGAATATATTACAATAAAATGAGTTTTAATGTTTTAATTCTCCGATTGCTGACTTTGTGTGTCATTTCTGTCTTCTGTGCCAGCTGGAATATAAGAATAAGCAAAAACAGTTCATTTAAATTGTATTATTTGACTTATGTTTCATGTGAAAATATATCATCTTAGTTTAACTTGTATGAAATGTCCCAGAATGATTACTTTAAATGTGCTGCCTAATCATATTATTAGAACAGGGCATGGTTATGATAGGATTTGCGGTTTCAGGTCAGGCCGTGGATCTTGTGTCGACGGGTTGGGTGGCAGAACTAATTGGTCATATATGCGGGTGGTGGGGTGGGTGCTGGTTTTGGAGTGGGTCTTGAAAATCAGATCCGTGCAGGACTCATGATACATGTTTGTTGTCGATCTAAATGTGTCAGCGATTGTTGTCTGACATGGCTTCAACATACTTAACAGTTATTTTTAAATGCTGATGGGAGCTAAAATTTTGCTGTCTTAGATCTGTTTTTTTATGAAGTGTAAACATTTGTAGTTTGTTCATTATTTTACTTTCTGTCTTTCTGTGTTGTGTTTCAATCAGCCAGCCACTACACAGCAGAGATTTCCACCAGATCTATTTTAGGAAACTTTGCCACGAATGTGATGAGTGTTTGTTTGTGTCTTTGTGGTTGTGTGTCTCTCAGAAACGCCACCGCCAGGCTACCTCAGTGAGGATGGAGAGACCGATCACCAGATGACCCACAGCATGGACACAAGCTCCCCAAACTTGTCACCAAACCCCGTTTCACCCACACACAGCAACTTAGGTAAGGACTGTGTGTCTGAGTGTGTGTGTGTAAGAGTGTGTTTGTGTACTTTTCTGTCTGTCTGCCTTCACTTACAGACAAATGTTTCAATAGCGTATCTCCCCAGTGGGAATTCTCTGTTTGATTTAACTCCAGTTTTGTAAGAGGAAACCAGGTGATGAAAGAAGCCTTTGTCTTCCCTGTTAAAAAGGCCAAGACACCATTCAGCCCACACTCACTTCAATGACAATATCCTATGTTTATTCTATCAGGATGGAAAAACGCCAGGGGGGCTTGGCTGGAAAGCGTCTGGTGAAATAACAAAATCACACCAGTTTCATTTGGCAGTGCCGTCCAGCTCTGTTCTGGACTTCAAAGCCGAGGACAAAATGTCGGGGTTGTTAGACAGTGGCCATGTTGAGGGGAAAAAGAGCAAATTAACGGAACCAGTTGAAGTTACTGAAAATGATCATGGATAAGCCTGTAATTTGACCATTTTGGCTCCAGCGTCCCACCAGTGAGGGTTGAGTTTCCACATTTCGTCTGGTAGAGACTTCTGGGAAACAGCGTATGGGTTTGACATTTTGTGACGCAAGCTCAGCCAAATGTTTTCTTTGGTTGGTGTTTTTCTTCCCCCTCTACATCCACCTCAGCCCCTTTTCTCCCCACGTTTTGCATCTTCTTTGCTCCTGTTGCTCCTCATTTCCATTTTCTCCCCCATCTGTTTTCTGGCAGATACTCATCTGATTTGCACCAGCCTCAACTCCTGTCTCCTGTTACCCATTTGTTTTTTTTTCCTCCTGTATTGTTTTAAGCATTGAATTTCTTATTGATCACAAGAAAAGCTGCATGACATTGGAAAAAACACTGCAGTTGATTTATTTTTTCTGCTGTATATTGAAACATGAAAAAGAAGAATCTTCATCAGATAACTTGAACAGCTCTGTTTTGCAGTCATTAGTTATTTTAGAATTATTTGGGTGATTTTGTAGGGGAGTACATCTGTATAGAAAATAAATATTAATCATAAAAAATAAAAGCTGAAAAATTACTTTTTACTCTGAAGACTTTCATGATGTGGAGCAGAGGGACATTAGGTTGTTTAATACACTGGTTGACTCACCATGATACCATTGTATCTCTATAATACTTCTCTCTCAGTCCAGGCTAAAATCAATAATTTAACATGGCATATTAATAATGCATGTTGTTTACCCTAAAATAAGGGGCTTTCTTATGTTGCTTCCTGCCTGCTCCTCTCTTCGAGGTTTTTTTTAGGTTGTGGTTGACTGCTAGCAGGACATGCTTTGGTTGTTAAACATACAGACTTCTCTTTTAGATTAATATGAGTGTTAACATTATCTTTCAAGCCTTGCAGCTCTGAGCTGTATTTGGGAGACCTCTGATTTCTTTAGGATAAGTCACATAGCTTTAGCCTGGCTTGTGGCTGGTAAGTAGCCTGGCAACTGTGAAGACTGTGGGGTGAAGACTGATCGTTAGAGTCGTGATAACATTGCATTTAAGCTTTATTTCTTCTGCTAAGCAAACACAAAGCACAGCCCTTTTATATAGTGGCTATACTGGAAGCTGAGCTTATCTCACTACTTAATGCTGACTACTGTCACTTTGGAAAAGCATGCTCCTCACTGTCTGTAGCACTTGCCAGCCCAGTTATTTTGCATTTACACACATGTACACGCACATGCAGGGGAGTCTCACTTCCCATAACAAATGCCGCCAAACTACATCACATACTCATGTAACCTGTCTTAAAGGGGAGGGCTTGGCTGGTAACATAAGTCATGGAAAATTAGAACTGTGTGAGTTTTCCTTTTTTATCAAGCAGCAAAAAAGTTGTCGCATGACATGTTGGATTTAATTTACCTTACTTGACATTGCACGTCCTGCGATGTGACGATTGTGTATGAGCACATCACAAGATCAATGCTGAAACAACATTTTGCGCAGCCTTAATCTGCACATTTCAGGCTGTTAGCGACCCTACTATCTACAGTGTCATTCTCTCATCTCTCTGTTTACTTTCTTCTTAAGTTTGATGAAAGCAAACTGTATCTTTCTCCCTGTCTCTGCATCAGATCTTCAACCAGTGACATACTGCGAGCCGGCCTTCTGGTGCTCTATTTCCTACTACGAGTTGAACCAGCGAGTAGGAGAGACCTTCCACGCCTCACAGCCCTCGCTGACTGTGGATGGCTTCACGGACCCCTCCAACTCGGAGCGTTTCTGCCTGGGCCTGTTGTCCAACGTCAACCGCAATGCAGCTGTGGAGTTAACGCGCAGACATATTGGTAAGACATCATTCAGTGCTCAGAGGACAAATCATTTATAATCACATGATGCTCATTTTTCTAACCATTCCAAACAAGACGTGACTCTACATTTGTGATTACTGCTCATGTCTTCATTGTGGCATTTTATCTGAGTTTGTTCCATCTCTGTTTTCCTCAAGGCCGTGGTGTGCGGCTGTACTACATCGGAGGAGAAGTCTTTGCTGAGTGTCTCAGCGACAGCGCCATCTTTGTCCAGAGCCCCAACTGTAACCAACGCTACGGCTGGCACCCCGCCACAGTCTGCAAGATCCCCCCAGGTGTGTGCCAAGCTGAAAAAGGCAGTTTTCTCATATGAATTGTCCCTTTCACACATGTAGCAGGAGATTGTCAGTGTCAGAAGCATTCTCACCTACCGGAAATATTCTGTTTGGTGTAGATGAAATTGTGGCACCTGGCTAGAGCATTCAGGAGGCAGGACGTGATGCAGATTACACCGTGGTCACGTAGCCGCTCAAAATTTGGTCATGAACAAAAGAGCCACTTGCAGTTTCATTTCAGCTTCGGCCCTTACTGACAAAAGTTCCTGTGTCTTGTCATATCTCCAGTTAGGCATTTTCGCTACTATCTTAGTGTAAATGACTCCTCTGTTTTTTCCTGTTTCGCGTGGGTGGCATCATAGAAACATCAGTTGTCTGAATTGTTCAGACAGTTAGCAGCTCCTTCACACATGGACTCAATTAGACGTTACACCTGCTATGTTCTAGTGAGCTGGCAGGGTAAAGCCCATTTATTTTCTGATCCGACTGATTCAGACATTTGCCTTCTCACATACAGCTCCTCTGGATAATGTCTAGATAAATTTAAATGGCTAGAGAAACCCTTTTTTCACGTCTTCATTTATAAAAATCCACTATGAAGCTGTGTTGTTCTTAACTTTAATAACTGAGTGAAGTCCTCGGGGCAGGAATATACTTCTGGAGACAACAAGTTCAAATTGCAGTGTTAGATGACTTTTCCACTTCCCAAATCCTCCAGTTTGAGCACTTTCACTGTCTGTGGCAAAACTGACGACACTGGAGGATTGTTACCCAGCCAAGTTGTGATTAATCTAAGTTTAGTTAATTCTTTAAAATGGATGATTCAGAACAGAACAGCAGAGGACACATCAGGCCCATCACTTTCCCTCACCACCAGTCCAGGGACGTCCTCTTTGGCTAAAGTTTTCCTCTCCACAGTAGTCTGTTTACTTTTACCACATGATTTTTAAATGTGGTACAAGTTTTCCCTTAAAACACATCACACAAATCCTAATAGAGTTTTGTTGTCGGAAGCAAGATATTTACACAAAGCACTGCTGCCCTTTGTTTTCTGACTCATCCGTGTTCTTCCCAGAGATGCTCCTCTTTACTGAAATGTGATGGCAGTTTTACATGTTTGCTTCATGTCTGAGTAAGCACCTGTGTCTCTTAAACGCAAAGGTCACGACTACAGTCTTAGGAGGTCAAACCTTTTAACACCATTAACACAACACAGGTCTGAATTCATTGCTGTCAGATTAACGTAAAGGTTGCACAAGCTTATTAAATGCCAATCACTGTGTCAAGTATCACCTCGAAATAAAATTTTTAATAAGTTAATTTAAGTCCGCATTAAATGAAAATACATTTTCCAGTTTTAATCTTGTTAATTGATCATTTATTTCTTGTTATAAGCTAAATACATGTACAAAAATAGTAGTATTAGAGTAGTTTCCCATCAAAATCCCTTCTTTTTTCTTCCTGTAAAACCAGGTAAAAGGTTTCAAATGTGTGATGACTCATCCTTCACTTGGGAGCGTTAACAAAAACTCATCCAAGCACATGAGACTTTGAGCAACAAGCTAGCCACGCAGGTCACACTCCACCATTTGTGGGTTGTAGTGGCTTGCAAAATATGGAGACAGAGAATGGAGAGAAGATAGCAAAACCTTTGTTTTCATTTCCTAAACAAGGTGGTGAAAATCTAATTCATTCATCCCTCCATTGTCCTCCTCCCTATCTAACAGGAAGGGAGGTCTGTGTGGAGCCAACAGTCTGCTCAGCCACAAACTAATTGCGCTAAACTTTAAGCCCACTCACTTAAGATGTCCAGTCAGTTGCGCAAGATTTGATTTAAATCAGTGTTGAAACTGTACAGCGCTCGAATAGTCTTTTTTCACTCAGAAATTCAGCACAGTACAGAAGCACAAGATGCTTTAACTTCCATTTCACTGAGACTTGAAAGTACGAAACTGTGTGAATCAGCTGATTTTGCAATTCTAGGGAGATTCCTTTCCCTTCCAAATTAGGCTAAATAAACTGTGAGGGTCAAAAAAGCCCTTGTAGGAGCACAGGAACATTCAGACCAGCTGTCTCCCTTCTTGTATTTTCAACTTTTTATCCACAGTTCCCACCCATGTTTAAAAGAAGGCTCCATTGATTTAGCTTTGCATTCCTGCATCATCGCTCGACACACGATAAACAGTTAAATAAAACAGTCTTGAAATTGATTCAGCAGAACCAGAGATATCCTTTTTATTCCATGCATTCTTGTCAGAACCTGGCGCCTCCATTACTCATGATGCAGTGTTACATCATCCGAGGCAGTTCATCAGGTTTCTGCTCCCTCTGGAGCCACAAAGGACTTTATACGAGTTCCCCTTAAAGCCAAACCTCCCCAAAAGCTGTCCCCAGTCTTACCTACATCATGTCTTAATACGGTAAAGCCACAGTTATTGTGACCAGCTGTTGTGGCCTGACTTGTGTGTGTGCTGGTTGTTCCCTCCAGGATGTAACCTGAAGATCTTCAACAACCAGGAGTTTGCTGCCCTGCTGGCCCAGTCAGTCAACCAGGGCTTTGAGGCTGTGTACCAGCTCACGAGGATGTGCACCATCCGCATGAGCTTCGTCAAGGGCTGGGGAGCTGAATACAGGTAAGCTGCTGATCAGCTTTGGGTTAGCGACAACCACTCGCTCACTTCCTTAAGGGTAAACCTCGACCGCTACAGATCTGAACTGCTTAACAGATGATAAAACCCATAACCAACTTGTCAGCAACATTATAGGCGCTGTTGTGCAAAGATCAAGTCCTTAGCAAGCCCTTATGTAAACACAGACAATAGAAACAAACAGACTGTGAATCACATCCCACAGTCCAGCCGCCCCCGCTCTCAGGCATCTGTTCACACTCTGGTGAATCCGGTGTGTGACGTCGCCGAGCCCTCATCAATAGAAACAGGCCCCAGTTGGCACGCCAGACTATTTTTAAACAAACACACATGTGCTGTGTCAAAAAGAGATGTCAGACTTTCCCTCTTCCATCCCCTCCCTGTTTTCCATAGCGTCTGACTCACTGATAGTGAAAAAGGACGAGATGGAATAAAAGGCGAGCCGATGATTGGCTGAAAGTTGGCTCTGCTGAGGAGGTTTCCTCAAGGGGGAAACCTTCGTGCTGCGAGAGACTGCTCACCAGTCCTGTCCAGACCAAATGCTGACATGTGGAGACAGTTAAAAACAGGATTCAGGTTACTGGACCAGCCGGGCCTCCACCCACACCTCGCTCTCTCTGTCTTTTCCCATGCTGACTGTCGGATGTTTTTTAACCCTTTAGTCCCTTTTACCTGTTCTTTTTTTAATCCAGTAAATAAATAGTCCACATAATGTTAACAGGCGGATGTAAAGATGAATGAAAGATCTCGCTTTTGCATCCTTGTTGCACCTAATTTATTCAGACAGAAGCTTTATTGCCAGCAGTCATGAAACAAACCATATAAACCAGAGGGAAATCATGCAGCTGGCAAGTGTCTCTGTTCATCTGGCTCTGCCAATGCATAAATTAGATGTATAACAACGTACAGGATACATTTTGCCTGCTGTTGTCGTTGGCATTGACTGAGAGATTATGGTGTTTTATTCACTTTGCTCATTCAAGCTGGATTAAAACACGGGGTTTGGATCTTTATTTTCTCACCAAATGAAATCAGTTTTGGATGATTTGTCAGGAAAATAAACAAAACAAAGGAGTTAATGCAGAGAACAGAGGCAGAAATGACAGGGTTACTATCACTGGGTGAGGCGAACTGAAACCAGAGTCCTTCAGGAAATCTGATCCGTCTTTTTTATAGAACATACGAACTCTTGTGCATTTTTCTATACAGCATCTGCAGTGTTTTCTGCAGCTGATGTTGCTCTTTCACCAGGCACTTTAGGCATAAGAGCTGTCATTTAACGCCACTTACCCTCACATAATATTACTTTGAACACGATTGCCTCTCCTCTCCTCTATGGAAAAAGCAGCCAGGGTTTTTTGTATGAAGGCTGTGGGGAATCAGAGAAGTGCCAAAGGATATGGAGATCAAATGTTGAATGTCTGGAAAGCTTTATTTATATTGCCTCTTCTAAAGTTTTTGTTTTTCAAGAACCAAGAACGACAGAAATAAATTACACTCTCAAAACTATTTTTAAAGAACATATAAGTGGAGAAAACGTACCATCACTTTGGACATCCTAAGGTTTATCAGAGATTTATAGGACAAATGTTCATGAGGCACAACTTCCTTTTTTCAGTTTCAGTATGATACTCATAAAATCACATTATTCCCCTGAGCATTATGTAAACGTAGAGAGACATAGAGGATCGCAAACTTTGGCCATATTTACTCTAGTTTAGCTAAACTCATCACAATGTGGATAAAGCATCAATAAGAGAAATCCATATAAAACACAATTATTGTAGACATGAATTATAGATCACAACATGAATAGAAAAGAAAAGGTTGGTGTTTCAGTTTACTTTTGGCTTATTACCCTGATCTTAAAGGGGACCTGTCATGCTTAAACATATTTTGTGTCTTATATATAATGTCACAATCAAGGATGTTCATATTAAACATGGTGAAAGTTTGAAATAATGAGGTAAACATATGTAGAAGTAACCCCTGTGAGCAAAAATCTCAGGCTTAAGACTCTCTGAATACTCCCAACAGTTTATTCTCCTCTGGCTACAGTATGATGTCATAATGTGTCAGATTTTTTTCCATCTGGTCATCCGCTGCAGGCGGGCTACTGCAAGTATTTACATTATGTAGCTGTCACTGCTACATGTAGCTACATGCTAACACCAGGAAAATGTTGGTTGCTGGTGTAGTAAACCTCTCCCTGATTTTGGATCACATTCCTGCTGGAACATGTCCAGTTGTGATTACAAGCTTTTATTGGCGAGTTTAAGGGTTGAAAGTGCCACCACTCTATATAGAGATATATTTAAAGGGACTGTTGCTGAAACAGAGCGTCTCAGACAGACAATATAAGTCTGACAATATGGAAGACAATGTTCCTTAGAGTGTTGTGTAGAGTATAAGTGAATGTCTGCATTGAAATGTGTTAAAAGTGTAACTCCAAAATCAGCATCATCCAGTTTTTGTGTTTCCTTTCTTCTTGTTTTACATGACAGCTAAAATAAAAGTAGTTTGGCTTTGCTGCAACTTGACTTTGTAAGTTTACTCTAAACTGCCGTCCCTGTGTACTCAACATCTGCCTCTGCTCTCCCTGTGTCTCTCCCAGGCGACAGACGGTGACCAGCACCCCCTGCTGGATCGAGCTGCACCTGAACGGCCCCCTGCAGTGGCTCGACAAGGTGCTCACACAAATGGGCTCCCCCAGCATCCGCTGCTCCAGCGTCTCTTAGGGAAACCCTTCATCCACCCACTTCCTGTCAGTGACTAAAAAAAAACACACAGACTGCACGCAGGCAAGAACGGCTACACAGATCCGGAAAGATGACGAGCCCCCCTCATTCAGCCAATCCTCACTCTGTAACTCAGTCCTTCCTCCCCACCAGCTGTCAGTAGCACTTTTTATATACATGTTGTTTGTGGCAAAAGGGGACAAGTGCATTAAAGCAGTACCATGTTAGTATGATCTCCACAGTTTGTCCTGAATTATTATACTGGCAATTTTTAAAGTGCCAGAAAGGCTGTAGCAAAGGGAGGAGGGTTTTTTTTTTGTTTGTCTTTTCAGTTAAGAGATTCTTATGTCTTTCCTCTTTTGTTTAAATTTCATTTTTCATGATTTTTACGTTTGTTTTGTACAGATGTTAACGTGAACCGTGGACATAAAAAAATGAACTTTTATAAGCATTAATGACAGTTTTGTAAAACGTTTAAGATCATGTAAAATGCATTTCACTTGACTTTGTTTCTGTGTTTGGGCATTTGATAGGTTATGAAGACATTTACAAATGTGACCCAGCGAGACAGATTGAAAATGGATTATATAACGGAGATGTTTCACCACCGTTTGTAAACACTGTGTGAAGGAATATACTGTAAGCCTAGGACAAGTATTTGTTTAGGTCTATGTTACTCTGACTCGACAGATGACAGTGTTTAATTTAACATCTGAGTTTCGGACAGGAACAAATGTTAAAAACAAGAAATCAGTCAAACTAAAGATAAAGCAGACAGGAGGTACAACCCTTTAAACATTTATATGAGTACTTAAAGACAGTGGCATTCATCAGATGTCATCAGGAGGATGATGCACTTTTGTAAAATGTTAATATTCTCACGCGGCAATGCTGGCAGAGTACATTCAGTTGTCGTTCACAGCTGCAATAGTTCTTGTCAGAAGGTTTTATGAAATATTTCCTGCATTAATTTCAGGAAGCTTTGCCAATTTGCAAAATACTTTTGCATTGTATTGTGCAGTAGGTAGCATAGGATTACACAGAACTTGAAAACATCTCAGACTGCGCTATTCTGCAAACCTGTAGTTAAATTATCATTTGAACACACGATGTAGTTGGAATACGTGTGTGCTCTGCAGACGGCTGTGTAAAGAGAGCAGGAAGATGCCTTTGCTTTTTTTTAAATTTTCTTTCTCAGCAGTCCATAACATTGGTCTTATTTTTAGCCGTCAGTGATATCGACTTTTTGCACACTCAGGACCGTTTAAAAAAACAAAAAAACAGCTGAATTATGTACAGAAACCAGTGAAAAGGACGGATGCATGACTCTCGAGAAATCTATTTTGCTACCAATTATTTTTGTAGGACAGTTAAGGTGATAACTAAATGTTTTTGCATGACACGACACAAAATACTGCAAGCAGGTGTAGGGATACGAACCTTGTATTTTTGTACCTGTGTAGACGAGGCAGTTTGAGTACAAAGCACAGCTTTTTACAAAGGGAAATGTTTAGACAGATAGAGGCGTGTAAATAACAGTAGCTCCTCAAAATCTGAAGTCCCTGTATTTTTATTTTTAGGTCTATGTACATGTAGTACATACTTACATACATGTGTTATAATGTGACCGTTAACCTTTATAATGTTGATGGTTTTGGAAAACAGAGGCTCAAAAATGAAAAAGGAAAATGTTGAGTAAATATTGAGAGAAGCTTTTGCTGGAATAGAAAAGCATAGTCTTAGTTTGGGTCCTGTTTCCTGTCAGCCGCCCGCTGTGGTGGAAGTGGATTGATTTCCTTCTGGTTCTATAACACTAGACAAAGACACAGTGGGCGAACACGGACAATGTATTGAATCCTTTTACAGTACTTATTTACATTAACCCAGCTTTTGATGTTAATGCCAGCCCAGTGGTGCTAATCTTTAACATTTTAGGGACTCAAGAGAACAGCAAAGCCATACGATTTTAAAGCTGGTAGATTTTTAATCTCTATTAAATATTAAACGATGATGATTTTTTTCAAACTGTAATGTGGGATTGTTTCAGAGACAGTAGCATCTACCAATCTGAGACAAGACAGCTCTCTGTAGAGCTTCTAGTGTCCTTAAACGCAGCAATCCTGACCCTGACGGGCTCTTCAACCCCGTGGTCAGTGTAATTACCCAGTAGGGAATATTTTGCAAACGAATTTGTCTTTTTTATACACTCTTCAAGTTATAGTGCTTGTGCTTTCCCCCCTTGTTTAAATTGTTCACTGTACTCGTTATCATTAGTTGTGATTTATGTGTTTGTGCTTTGAATTGGTCTCTTTAGATGTCTTGTATAAAAGTATACCCTTTATTTTTCTCTGCCTATAAAAAGTTGATGTGATGCTCTATATTTTTGTTTATTTTGTTGGTCTATGAATAAAATATATATCTCATGGTGATACTGGGGCCGAGTAAGAAGGAAACTGAAGATGGGTGTTAGAAACCTTTACAGGGAAACTTTGGTATTTTTCAGTCTGGACCTTATTTCCCATGTTTTTGTGTTTAAAGCCCGTTTCCATCAAACACTTTAAGTATGGTACCTTTGAAAACAAAAGTAACCCTTCAGACATGGTACCTAGACCCTAGTGTTTCCACCACAAACAGTACTCCTAAATGTGGGCGGGGTTGTTGTCACTCACTGCTTCATCCAGCACTCACTGTATTTCCTCATTTCCAGTGAAACAGATGAAAGTCTGTGCCTTGTTTACCGTCCACAGAACGAGGCTGCACGCCGATATTTTCAGAGCAAAATAGAACAGGCTGCAGTGAGAGTCTCTCTCCATGGGATATTTAAAAATGGGTTTGTGCATTTAGTCCTTCTCAGGCAAGCTCAGGGGTTTAGTGTTGCTGTAGCCCACAGGAATGATGCTCTGTGACGCCGTTTTTTTTCTCCATGTAAGGATTAGAATATATGCAGTTCACATAATCTGTTAAAAATTAATACATATAAACACTTGAAGATCCACTCATTACTAAATATAAAAACTAAAGTAATGGTCAGAGTTGTCACAGTGAAATTTAAGGTGTGTTGATGGATTCACGTCGTCACCTCACACGTGGGTTTTCTCCGGGTGGTCCAGCTTCCTCCCACAGTCCAAAGACATGCAGGTTAAATGGTGACTCTAAATTGTCCGTAGGTGTGAATGTGAGTGTGAATGGTTGTCTGTCTCTATGTGTCAGCCCTGTGATAGTCTGGTGACCTGTCCAGGGTGTACCCTGCCTCTCACCCAGTATCAGCTGGGATAGGCTCCAGTCTCCCCACGACCCCTAACTATTGAATTAATTAATGAAAATGAAGTAACCACCGTAATGATTTCGCTGGCCTCCATGGTGCTTTCTACTGTTTACTAACCTGTTTTCTGGCTCGTCTGTGATGCTGACGTGACACACACTGAAAAAACAGAAAGGCGTGCTTGTCTGCCACAGTGCTGTGTACACAGCTCTGGTCTACTGGCAATGGAAAATGGGTCAATAGCCTATTTTTAGTGTGTTTTCCGGTGTTTAAAAAACCTGCGTACACAAGCAAATTTAAGTTGAAAGAGGCATTAGACACAAAAACAAGGGAAAATAGGTCCCAGGTTCAGAAATAAAAAGTTTTCCTTTGATGTCAGACCACATCTGTGTCTCAGAAACAGTTGAGATTATTCTTGTACTCAGTTTCACTTTGTTGAGTGCAGTCAATCAAACATGGAATAATCCAACATTAGAAATGCACTAAGATGATTCTATAGCTTAATGAGTTTTGTTAGCATGAAACATACTTAAAGGCGGTTATTACAGACGTCTCTGGAGACATCTCAGGTTCTTAGTCTCTGTGTTCTTCTGTAGTTCGGGGATTTCCTGGTCTGTGGTGGATAATTTGGCGCTGTCCTCAGAAGCAGACAGAAACAGTAATTACAGACCCAAAGCAGACACTGTTGGCTCTTCACTTATTGCTGCGTTACAAGTTAATGCAAACCATAACGGTCTCTGCCGTCACAGCGGCACGACACGGCTTTGAATATGAATGCTGGCTTTGTTCTGATGCCCGTGAGGTAAAGACGGCTGAACAACCTGCGAGGCACTTCAGGAAGCACTTTACTGTGGTGACAAATAGTTTAGGTGTGTAAGGGTATCGATTGTTGACGTGAGAGGGAACAGGAGGTTTTAATTCTGCTGGTTCAGTCCTTGTAATATCTGGATTCATAACAGTCACTGCAGTCGTAAAAATCTTCATCATGAATTTTTTAACATTTTGCACCATATATACACGACTGTGTGTCAGCATCAAAAGCTGAAGCAGAAACTTGTGCTCAGTCAGCTTTTCATTACGTCTCCACCACAGTCTCCTGTTGTTAGAGCCCAGCTCTGCCTCAGCTTCCTTCCACACAAACAAACTTAATAATTAAACACACACACGGGGGCTGAGACTGTATATGTGTACGTGTGTATGTACATACTGCTGCTGGATAGGAGACGGCTTTGTTTCTCCAAGGATTAACACAGTGCTGGAGCTGTTATCTTAAGGTACACGGTGTACAGTCAGCAAAATAAAAACAGCTTTAGACTGTTTTTGAACACAATTTTTAAGCACTTTGACTTACTGGTTCAAAATTAAAGGGTCCTCTGTTCTATGTGAGGCAGTTTGTGAGAAACATAGACAGATATACATGGCAACTTTAATTCTGAGGGTTTTGTAAAACTCTGACGAAGATTTGTACTAGAAATACAGTTTAATGTACTAAAACGTTCTTATTAGAAAGTCATGTTCTCCTAAAGTGTGCCTCAAGATCACTCTAAACAAAAACAGTGTTAAACAGTACCTAAAAATGGTTCTTTGGCTCGTAATCACAGGAGAACCTGTCTTGGTGCTGTAGAACACCTTTGTAAAACGGTGCATACAGAACCATTAGTGGTGCAATACATTGTTGTTGAGTTTTTGAGCCTGGGGTGCCATGAATAATGTCAGATAATACAGTGGACAAGTCAATAAGCGTCTACGTTACACTTTTATTTTAATTATTATTGATTATTAATCCGTTCTTATGAAGTGTTGGACAGGTTATCACGTCCTCTGTGTGAAGCACTAGAATATTTTTAATGCACATGGGAGCAGGAGGCTGTGAGACACTGGTTTAATGTGTTATTGTCATGGCATACTGTTTGTGTCTGAACTAAACTAAACTAAACTAAACTAAAGCTCTAAAGAATAATACAGGAACTTTAAAGGTTTTTTTTTTAAGTTTTTCCCCAGTAAATTAAATAAACTAATAAAGGACCGTTCAAGAACCACAGGGGCATCAAGAGCTCTTTGTGTGGCATTGGTGCTATATAACATCTCATCCCACGCCAAAGAACCTCAAAGGAACCAACATGTTTTTCTGTGTAAATATAAGATAATTTCAGGTGAATGCAGCTAAGTAAAGACCTGGATGGATCCTGTGCAGAGGGTTACACCCCATGGATGTACACCAGTCACACAGTGCATGATATCAGGTAGCAGACACTGTTGTGTTTTTTTAGAGCATGGGGAGTGGTTCCTGTCTGACAGAAAATCATTTATAAATCATGATTTGTTCCACAGACTCAGGCCTTTTTAAAATGAGTGGAGAGCAGGAGGGTGGGGGACGTGTTCAGGTGAAGTGCATTGTGTTCTGTGATCACTGAAACCTCTGTTAAATCCCTCCTAACTTCCCACATTATCCCATAAATAGAACCAACCTAAATTTTTATTATCATTTGGTTGAACTGTGAGCTCGCTTCACGGAGGAGGTGCACCCAAAATAAAAGTGTCTGTTTAGTCCTTATGGCTTTTAATTAAACACAAATTCTCCCATACTGATGACACTATAATTCATGCAGCTGATTCTCGGTGTAACTGAAGCTGTTTTATAATAAGTGTAAAGTATGTAGTGTTGTGTTCATCACTGTGACTGTGATGGTTGAGATCAGCAGCAGGGTTGTTTCAGCTCAACACTGCCATCTGCTGGCTGCAGGGATTACTGATGGGCCTGACACAGAGGGGAACTTAATTTAAACGAGGAACTCAAGCATGTTGTAATGGCTCCAAATAAATATTTATTTATTTAGTTTTGGGATAATTTTGATTTTATTTGAGAGCAGACTCTAGAGAGGTGTTGTCAGGCTAGTATTAGCTCAGTGTCACCTCTTAACTGGATCACTTTAATGTGACAATGATCATCTTTATCAGGACAGACTCAGTATTGAACAGTTCAAAAAAGAGCTGTCTTCCTGTTTGTACACAGCCTGTGCTGCACACACACACAGCTCAATATATTTACCAAATGTCCAGACTGAGATGCACATAAAGATCAGACTCAATTTAAATACAGCATGTCTTCTTGTACTTTATGTAAACAGACACGTTTTTAATATTTTCCAGTTGAACTAATTAAGATGTTTTTAACTTAACTTTTGAATCTCAGATTGGCAAATTTTTTTAGACATGTACCTTTAATTACTCACTGTGAATAATATAATTAGGGTGCCGGTTCAATCACCACACAAATATCAAACTCATTTTGCAGCACAGATCATTAAACAGATTAGATTCATATATTTCTAATTTATCTCTCAAACCCTTAAATTAAAGGGACAGTTCACCTCAAAATCAAAATAAATATTTTTCCTCTTACCTGTAGTGCTGTTTATCATCTAGATTGTTTTGGTGGAGTTGCGACATATCAGCAGTTTACATGTCTGCCCTCTCACAAACATAATGGAACTAGATGTCACTCAGCTTGTGGTGCTCAAGGTGCCAAAAAATACATTTGATAAACTCAACAGCAATGTCTCTTTACAGAAATCATGACCTGGTTACTCAAGATAATCCACAGACCTTGTTGTGAGCAGTTTCATGTAGGAACTATTTTCTTTCTATCGAACTACACCCACCAACTGTATCACTGTGCAGAAGGAAACGTGCATCTACTGCTAGCTCACCCAGCACCACTGAGATAGCTAACGTTACAGCTCAGCCCAGGAGGATGCCATTCATGTTTGCATCTCCCCCTCTGTCTATGAGTAAATGCACACTTCCTTCTGCACGGTGATACGGCTGGTAGGTGTAGTTCAGTAGAAAGACTGTAGTTTCTACTGTCATGGTCAGCTCAAGCGCCATGGCAAATAATGAGAGGGAACACAAGGTGCGTCAGCAAATGAACAAGTACTTTATTTAAGAAGTAACACAACTGCAAATGTCAAAGACGGTGTGGCAGTGAGTACGTCAGCAGTGCCAGCATGTGCAGATGAGTGAAAGGATGGTAACTGGAGTGTTGTTTGGTACAAATAAAGTTAAGGATGGGGAGTGTGAAGCATATAGAGTGCACATTCATGGCACTGGGAACACTGGGCCTCAGGTGTTTCCAATAAGCAATGACCTGACCACACCTACCAGCACCTGCAACACAGAGCACAAAGACAAAACAATCAGCCAGCTCAGCAGCCACAAGAGGCAGGGTCGTCACACTACATGAAACCACTCACATCAAGGTCTGTGGATTATCTTGAGTAACAGGGTCATGGTTTTAGGGAAGAGACATTGCTGCTGAGGTTTTTGTTGGTGCTTTGGGCACCACAAGCTGAGGACCATCTAGTTCCATCATGTTTGAGAGAAGGCAGACATCTCTACGGCTGATATCTGCAACACTCGGAAACTCACACCAAAACAATCCGGACTGATAAACAGCACAACAGGTAAGAGGAAAAATCTGTATATTTGATTGTGGGGTGAACTGTTCCTTTAAGTGAAGGCTCATAATCATTAGCCTGGGAGTGTTTGGGCCCACATGGTTACAGCTAATAGTGATTAAATGAACATGACTGTATGCAGCGAAACCAAAGGGCTCGCTGCATCGACAGAGACGGAGGAAACATGGCTCATGTTGTCTGTTGAAATGATACGACTCAGTGTCGACGAGTTGCACAAAGATGAACAGATGAGTGCCGTCAGCTCTGTCTCCGCGTGAAGGTCACACTGGAGCAGGTGTTGACAGCGAGAACATTTGTTGGTAAACAAATCCATCTTTGCAAAGGTCACCATTTGCTTCATGTCACCCTCCCTTAGTCTGTCTTTATCCTCTCTTTATCTCTTCGTCTCTGTCTCTTTGTCACGTCTCTGCCCTCTTCCGGCTCTTTCCTGCTCTCCGTTTACTTCTCTGGCTGCGGCCTGAGTTATTTTCATGAGGAATGCCTGTCATTGGCCGGTCACAGCTCCGTCTGCCAGGCAGAGAAAAGCGCAGACTGCAGCATTATCAGCATTCAGTAGCCACCAACCTGATTGCACGGCCACGGGTGGCTACGTTACAGCTGTCTCTGGACAGCAGCAGGTACCCGGCCCTGCATGCCAACCAAGATGGGCACCCACTTCTCCAACTGGCTGCCGTTGGCCCTCTGCCTGCATGTCACCCACACCCACACACACACACACACACACACACACACACACACACACACACACACACCAGCCAGTACACTAGCCAACACTCATCCCCCCGTTGTCAGCTGTACCACCCGTGCAGGAGAAGAAACTGTCACACTGTCTCAACTGAGCAGACGTTTTGTTCCGACAACATTCATAAGCACCTGGCCAACACTTATGTTCAGTGCAAAAAAAACATGCATATAAGATGTTCAAATGCAAGCTGGTTGTAAGAGAATGTTTGCTGCAGCAGGGAACAAGAGAAAGAGTTTAATTTTGCACCTCCAAGCAATTTTCTGCTCTTTGGCGCAGCTTCTTTCTCTCTTGCTTCCTAAAACCACCTCACACTATCCAACTTTAATGTGTAGTAATGCTTCCACTGCTGAATCCTGGTATTAATAATAAAGATCAAAGCAAAAACAGGTCAACATTAAACCCCAAAGAACAGGAAAAAAGAACAATCACAGGAGCGATGGAGAGAGTGGGGAAGGAAAGTGGTGGGAAAAAGAGGCAGTGAGGGAAACATATTTACTGACATCCATGGGCTGTCACCACTCTGATTAATGGTGGTTGGAATCCCTGCCTGGTGAAAAGGTGTTGTTGGGGTGTAGAGAAAGCCCAGGCGCTGACCTAGAACTAATAGCATTCGACTTGAACAAGCTGTCCAACCTGAGAGAGAGGGCTCTGCTGCTGCTGCTGCCGCTGCCGCTACAGCACCGGGCTGGAAAGAAGAGGAAATAAGAAAAGTTAGAAATGAGAAACAAGGAAAGAAGGTTTGCATGGAAACCTTTGAACTCTGAACACCTCACATGACTCCACGCTGTGGCCAAAATCACTTTGTCCACTCACTGACTGCTCTCTACATAACACACATGCAATAGTTTACTCAAGGAGTGAGCAGTAAATTTCATTTCTTTCTTTCAATTGCAACATTTAAAACATGATAAACTGATTTGTGAATAATGTGTTCATTTGCTTTGAGGACCGACTGAAGCATTAATGAGCTTTAAATGCTAGACATATTAAGTACTTAATTTTATTGTGGTTGATTCATCCAACCGTTAGTTTTACGCTACACCTGTGTTTCTTTCATCTTGATAGAGAAGGTCAAAAATAGTAATGTGCAATGTCACTTCCTGTCCTGATTGTGTCTGACTCATTAATCCAATCCTCTGATAAACAGTTGGTGTTGGTAGAGGACATTTGTATGTTGTTCACAGTAAAATAGGGTTACTCTAAATAAATGCATCTCTGTGCTAAGGGGAAATACTTAACACTTTCTTCCCTGCCCTCGCCTGCTGAAGAACCAATCATTTGGTGCCATCACTGACAGGAGTGGTGGCACATAAGTGTGAGGTTTAACAACCTGATGAAGAGTCAACAGTTTGCAGGATGTTGACTCATGAGCTTAGTTTCTGAAACTCTGGCGACAGTCCTGGTTGGATTTCCAGCAAAGTATAGTTTCTTGAGGTGAATTCTACTAGCCTGGTGTGGCTACACATTTTTTATAAAAGTTCTTGTATCATGTATAAAACCAGGTTGTTGGCTACCTCAAATGTGTCTGTAATTATAGGGTCCTCATATCAAAAGAATCAAAGTTTGTTTTTTTTTTATAAAAATTAATTCAAGTTGTGAGTGTTGTTTTAACAGGATAAAGTGGTGTTGTGTCAGCATGCCCAGTGCCATAATCCTCATAACACTCTCTCTGATGCACTGTCTGTCTGAGCTAGATCAAATAAATGATTCAGAACTGATATATTATCTGAAGCCTAATTTCTAAACAAGTATATTCATGCAGGTTTTATTAAACTGTTTAATTGTATTTCCAGATCTCTTCTGAGCAACAGTTTTGTGTGAAATTAATTAAAGGCCTGTCCTAAACATAGGCCTGTTGATTTCAGTGATTTAAGCAAATAATAGCCTGGGCTATTAACTGAAGTTTCATGGTATAGCATTTAAGATTACGGGGACAGTGCACATTAATACGCATTTGTGTAAATGTGCCAGTTTAGCCGGCTTGGCTAATTTTCAGCTGTAGTCTTGTGGCAGATGTGATGACAACTACAGAAAAACACGTACAATACAGTAAAACAGGAACAGCAGTCCTGCACATAGAACAGAGTACACTTCATACGAGCACATAAAATATATAAAAAAGGATAACAGTACATAAAACATAAAAATAAAGCACACTTTGGGTTTAAACCTCGTGAGACCCAAACTTTTGTTTGGTATGTATTTTTAATTTCTCCTAAATATCAGTAGGACCCAGTAAATAAAAAAAATTAAACATTGTCAACAATAATAAAGTCCCAATGTCTTAAAACGAGATGATAATAAAGTCCAAATGTCCTCAAACGAGTACTTCCGGGGGGGGGCAAGCTGTGCAGAAGGCCAATATTCTTAGATGCCAGCAAGACTAGTCTACAATTGAACTATCTTTGATACCTAAACCCAGATCCTGTCATTATCTGTTTTATGCACAGCAAAACAAAACACAAGAGTTTACAACTGTGCTTAGACACAGCAGTGCTTTGACCTAAATTCTGATTTAAATATGCTAACATGCTTATATCGATGATGCTAACATACTGAGGTTTAACATGTATGTTTGGCATATTTTAAAGTCAAGTTAGGACGATTTCTATCGCCCACAATATCACATAGAGATGGTACAATGTTTTAATTGCGATGCAGGGCCACAACATCGGCTCCTGTGACAGCTCAGGCTCCAGGAAAAACTGCAGAGAGTAAGAAAAAAGGAAAGGGAGCAGAAATTCAAAAGTGATTCCCTTCGCCTGAGTGTCCATGTTTGGCTACGTGTTAGTACTTCTTCCTTGAAAGCTCGGGCCCCGTCACGCACACAGGTCACCTCACACTGAAAAAACACAAACACAATCACCAGCAGCTCATGATGCTCACGCTTCCCTGCAACACAACACAAGAAAAGGTCTTGCTTGAAATAATCTGCAGCGTATTTGCCAGGAACATCATCCTGCCGAAGTTGTTTTTGCTGAGGGCAACAGCAAGCCCAACAGCTGGGACATAATGAAGCTTTCAGGCACTTGTTCTCCCATCGTGTAGCGCCAGCCCCTGTCTGCTTCCACCAGATGTTCCATGTTTTCTCTCCAAAAGGCTCTGCTGCCAAACTGGGACCGATCGTGAGCAAAGCGGGAACCAGCTAGCTCCACAGTTGATTCATGATTATAGGGTGATAGCTGGGTTAATTGCTTGTTTCGTGTTTATTGGGCGAGGCCCTGTCACTTGGTTGTCATCTTTTGTGTAGCTGAGAAAATCAGTTTGACAGTAACTAGAGCTGCTGTTATCAGTCTGGCTGGTCTGGAGTCAGTTGGGAGTAGATAAACATGATGTTATTGATTTGTTTTCAAAGCTCAGGGGAGCTGTCGTCGCGAGTAACCGAGTTTGTTGATTAAGGATGATGTGAAATTGCGTCATCACGTGTCCTCAAAGCGGGATGTCCACTGACACAGGAAGTGCTCCACCACGCCAAATTAGTACAAGATGTTCGGAGATGCAGGAGCAGCGTTATGTGTGTGACTCAGCGCTGATCACAAGCTGCTGAACCAGCCAACTTCACAGAGTTTAGGGATTCAGCAGATTTATCTCTGTGATATAAATCAGAGCTGCTGAATTGGAGCTACAAATAAACAGCAGGCGTTGGTTAAACTGAGCTCATGTAGAGACCATGAAGCTTCATAGAGGTAACTACACAGGTTTACTGTCTTTTCTTAAGTCCTTGTAACTTCTCATTCACATCTGTCTTTGACTTCATGACATTTTCCATCAAGGTCAAGAAAAGAGTTTAGGAAAGTTGTTTTTTTTGGACTATTCGACTGCAGCCACAGACTTCGAGGCTCATTCCCACGAAGCTGTCCCAGTGTCAAATCACCACATGCATGAAGACTGTCCTGAAGACTTGTTGTGCTTTTCATGCACACTTTCAATAAGTCCACATTCCTGCACACTTAGCCATAGGGAATAACCCACAGTTCACAGGGTTGTGACGTTAAATACAGGGTTACAGAGAAAACATGAAGTTTACATCTAAGTATAATCACATAGCTCGCTGTGTTTCATAGCCAGAACTAGTTATTTATTCCATGATGGCATGGTGATGATTTCCAAATATGCTTTCAGGCAGTCAGTCCCTTCAGCGCTTTGACTGTGAAGAAGTATAAAACAAAAAGTCTCAAACCCACAGTTGTCATCTAGATCTGTGGTTTCCAACTGGTGGGACGTGCGTCCATTGTGAAAGGACCGCAAGTGACTTTGAAACGTGTCAGGTCTATAAAAAAGACTTTATTTTTAAGGACAGTGAATTTGAAGTATCATTTCCTGCTGTAGAGTGAGTGACTAACAGGCAGCTTCTTGAGAGAGTCAGCAGACTAGCTTGACAACGTGGCCAAACCCAAGTATGGCGCTTAATGTATTACACTGTGGACCTTTAAGTAATAACTGAGGAGAGATCTGGACCCTGTGGTTGGACCAGCTGGGAACCACTGGTCTAGATAACATGATGTGTCACCACAAGTGTTAATGCCATTCCTATATAGCCTGTACAGCTCTTACAGCCTTTGGCACTAAAGCACTCATCAGGTGACATCAGTTAAGTCTTAACCCAGGAGAGTGGTGTTTGCGTCCCGTTAGATTAAGCTCAACCCTGTTCTTTTTTCCCAAACCTAACCACATGTGTTAGTTGTTGAAGGAAAAAAGAGTCAGTTGGGAGGCACAGATATTGTGCGTTTATTTTGAAAGAGACTGTATGTAAACGGTAAATTTCCTGTAAAAAAAAAACAAAAAAAAACAGAAGTGTATTTTGAAAGAAGATAATGCATACAGGCAGAACTTGACATGACGTCCCAGAACGTCAACAACCAACACAGCCAGGGTACCTTGCACATCATGACATGGAAAGTCCATGACCGAACACTGATATGTGACGAGGCTGCAGTCTGTTGGATGAGCTGTAGCGTGTTTTGCTGTGCCCACCAATAGAACTGACACCAAAGTCTGGCTCCTGATACGCCACCACCTTCCTTCTTTTTAGTTTCCTTGGTTGACTCATTTGTGGAGCTCCCTATGGTGTGACAATCAAGCATTTTAAACTTGAACTTTTCGCAACTCTGTGTATTCTGGTGCTCTGGTGCTTGGTAACTGGAGGTGTCCATAGCAACAGCACTTGCTACAGTTGAGCTAACAGATATTCATGAGTTTAACTGACTTCAATCAAACTTTAGAGAAGTTAAGTTCCCCTTCGAATCTGTGTTAAGTGGTCATAAATAAGTGCACACTTTGAGGTGGTGTGACAGAGAAAATAAACTCAGCACAAGAAACACACTTCCCCTTTCCAATGTCACATAGCCTGTTCTCTTAATTTTTAATAGTGTGACACCTAAAGTGTTTAAACATAACAGGGTCAGTTATACTGCAGAAATATGTGTAACAAAGTCAAATGTATAGTCAAAATGTGGAACGTTTGATACTCGGTTTCTCTACTCCTACGTTCACCTTTGGAGATACCCCACCTATAGAGGTGTGTCTCCCACCTTATCTCTCCCCTTTTGCTGTTGCACTCCATGGGAGAGGTAAGCAACATTGCTCTCATAGTAATTTCCGTGTTTAAGCGCTGTTAAACTATGTTTGTATAAGTTCATTTTATGCTAACATATTCCTTTGTCACTTACTTTTTGTAGGGGCTCGAGTTAATATGGTTGTGATTGACAAAGGATTTTGTTTTCACCTCTTGCTGTCAGGAATAAACAGAGATTGCCTCCAAAGATATCCACGATCTAGGCCTCTTCATCTCTCCATAACGCAGACAACACAGGAGTCCACTGGTTACATAAACTTTGGTGCTGCTGCATTAACACTCAGTAAATTTATCCATTAATATATTTGAAAACTGTACTACCTTATTTATATTCATACACAACCACAAAATCCTACACAAACTGTAATAGGCCAGTGTTTTCTAGATAAACTGTTGATGAGACACTCAGTCAAAGGGAATAAAATGTTCTTTGGAGCTCTTCCTAACATTACCTTCTATTAATTATACCGTAATCTTTTTGATTAATTGCAAGTCTACAACAAACCATTTACTCTAAATGCCATAAAAAAGTGAAAAATGTCCATCACAGTGCACCAAGGAGACATCTTCAGATCACAAAGAGCCACAAAAACCCACACATGTTCAATTTACAGTGATAGAAAACTGGAAAAAAGTATCAAATCCCCACATTGAAAAGCTGATAAGACAGCCTCAGTGATTATTCACTTATCAAAAAGTGTTTTTTAAAAGTAGTTAATCAACAAATTGATGAATCAATTGATCATTTCAACACAAACTATGTTTTTATTAATACAAGGCCACCAGTTTTTAATTCAAAACTGTCATCATTTGGAAATGCTAATCACTTTTTAATTAGGGTTTACTATCTGTGTGTGTGTGTGTGTGTGTGTGTGTGTGTGTGTGTGTGTGTGTGTGTGTGTGTGTGTGTGTGTGTGTGTGTGTGTGTGCATTATGTTGTGATGTATTTTCTGTTAATTACACCATCTCATCTACCCCTTGCCAGTGGAATCATGTCGCAGGCTAACCGAATTAATTGAGACTAGATGTTTTTACATATGTAATTAATTTAAATCATATCATTTCTGCTCCGTTCAGCTCCTGTTAAACTGAAGGGGGACGCAGTCGAACCTTGTTTTCTTTTTGGGCAAATGAAGAAATCTCTATGGGCTATCCAGTCACTGATCAATGCACATTTAGATGTTTAACATCTGGCAAGCCACTGGAAATTGGCTTCTATGGCAACATTGCGTTGCCATCATCCTCCCATCATTAGCTTTCACCATTGCCCCGGGGTTCATAATGTCGTTAGCTTACATAGAGTCGCAGTAAAGTGATGTTACATGACGTTTCTCAACTCCTTTTATTGAAGAAGCCTGCCATGCAGCCTGCCTGTCCTATTCCATGGGCACCACAGGGAAATAAGACATGATGAGAGCAGAGGCTTGATGACATGAGGTTTAAAATTTCTTGCGTCAAACATCATTTAATTTGGGGATTAGGCGAATAAAAAGCATCACACAAGCTAGCAGGGAAAGCTTTCTAGCAGTGGTGTAATTTTACGTGCTTGTGGAAAATGGGCTATAAAGGATTTGGTTTGGAGCCAGTTGGCCTGCACAAGCTTTTATACAATTTTCAGTCTCACTTCTGCAGCCAGACGTTAATCTGCTACATTTTCTGCTCACATCTGTATGTAGCACAAAAGATTTAACACAGATATTCAAAGTTGCACCATTGCTGCACTAGTTTTAATCGAATGTGCAGTCAAAATGATTAGCCACAATGACTGAAATTATGTAGTTGTAATTACAAACAGATGGGAGGCTTTATTTGCACTTAAGGCGACTGTGTGCATGGGAAATGCAGTGTGAACAAGAATAATTAAGAAGTTAAAGTCCTGTTTTTTCCAAGTTGTGTTTAAATAATCAACACTATGATGTAAATTTGTTTCAAATTAGCTATATAGTTATATGAATGCTTCGCCTGGAGCGACCATCACCTTCCAGCCTTGAGGTTGTGAGGATAGAGATTTTTTTTTATTTATTTATTGAGACCTCAGTTTGTTTGTTTTCTGGAGGGAAGCAGCGTGTAAAGGCTGCGTCGCCCCATGCTGAGATGTTTCACGATACCCGAGGGCTCATTGGGATTGAAGTGAGTCTCACAGTACTTTCTGTTTTACCACTGCATTTCTCTTGATATATGTAAAGGAGAACAATGCTGTTTGATAATGGACTCTATACCATGGGGACCAGTTCATTTGTAGTTTAGTGCAGTCACCCCCAAACTGGGAATCAAGACTCCCCAGGTGATCTTGACATAAATATGAGGAGTCATAAAATTATGAAAAGGATAAAGTAAGAGAAACAAAACATATTTCTTTCAAACAACATTATGATTTTGTTCTGAACTTCATAACCTGTGATGAAAGGTCAAAAGGTGACATTGCTTCGTTACAGCAGGTCACAAGACTTTAGAAAGGTGTTGGTCATAAAATGGTGTGTATTCTTTTTATTACAACCAAATTTGTATATAACCCACATAATCAGGAAGGCAGTGATCCCATGACCAGTGTGCTGACATGAGTAAAATAGGGAGTAGTAGAAAGAGCAAAAGTCCGCATTAGAAGATAAGTTGGGATGATGGATGGGTCAAACAAGCACAGAACTTTCACCCAGGAGGCTGGTGTTTGTGTCCCATGTGAAACCAAATGAACATTATTTTAAGGTATGTTGTCATGGTCATGAGTTTTGGGTAGTGACCGAAAGAATGAGGTAGAGGTTACAAGCAGCCGAAATGAGTTTCCTCCGTGGGGTGTCTGGGCTCAGCCTTAGAGATAGGGTAAGGAGCTCGGACATCCGGAGGGAGCTCGGAGTAGAGCCGCTGCTCCTTCTGCAAAAGGGGTCAGTTGAGGTGGTTCGGGCATCTGATCAGGATCCTCCTGGGCGCCTCCAACTGGAGGTATTCCAGGCACGTCCCACTGGTAGGAGGCCCCGGGGCAGACCCAGAACATGCTGGAGGGATTATATATCTCATCTGGCCTGGGAACACCTTGGGGTCCCCCAGGAGGAGCTGGAAAGCATTGCTGGGGAGAGGGACGTCTGGAATACTTTGCTCAGCCTGCTGCCCCTGATTTGGATAAGTGGTTGAAAATGGACGGATGGATGGATGTCGTCATTGTTTCTTTTTCTAAACCTAACCAATGTAACTTTACTTTAAGTATGTTATGTGACAACATCATTCATGGAGCGCTGATTTTATGATATCATACGAACTGTTGTAAGTGAATTTTTGTTAGATACCACGTGAGCCGTTGTGTGAGGTTATGTTGTTATGGCTGCCAAATATTGATTACATTAGTAATACATACTGATTTGTGCATGCTCCCTAAAGAAGGCCTCATGTTCTAATACACGTTAAAAAATGTAAGGTTCAGGCATTTTATAAAAAATGCTACATATATTCATGGTCCACAGAGGATGTATGCTAATAACATTTCTGATTAATTTGCACCACAAGTAATACAAATACATCCACTTGTACAAAATATTAATTAAAATCTAAAAGATTTCTAAAAGAAATTGTATGAGCTTCCTCAGAGGATGAACTTCTTGCATTTTGAAAACTCCTTCAACGTTCTCTGTATGGTAACACCCTCGGGCCAAAATGTCAGCACTTCTTTAATGAGTGGATTGTCATGAAATGTTTTGTGGGTAATTATGTTTACCAGGAGATAAATTCTAATCATTTTGTCTCTTCTTCTTAACCTTTATTTAACTACAGTAATTTTGCCTCTCCTATTTCAGTATTGCCTGGTTAAACTCACACAATTCCAGACGTCATTGCTGACACAGCCACAGTCCTCCGTTGGCCACTGAGCAACTACACTGAGGCACTGCTCTTTAAACTTTCCCTGTGCAGATTATCTATTTATTTATTTATGTATTTATTTATCTTATCAGTCCAAGGATCAAGCCTTTACCGTCAAACTCCCATTAGGTCATCCAGATTTATTCTGAAATCATCTGTCAATCTTCGTACTATAACACTTGCGATCAGCGTCAAGTTTTGCTACAGATGTTTTACGCTGAAGTTAGCTGCAATCCCGGTGTGTCTCAAAGAGTTAAAGACTGCCTTTGGGTGTGACACAGTGTCTGTATTTGACGACCTGCGAATGTGAACGAGCTGTTTATTTTGTTAAATTGACCTTTCCTTCCTTCACCACCCTTCAGGCCTTCTACTACCTCAAGGGTCTACAGTCAATTATTAACTAGCATGTTCTGATACAGTGTAATGAATACTGCAACCTCTAGGGGGCACTAGTGGGCGTGTTCAATCTAATAATGAGAACAATTAACAACCCAGTTTTACTGAGTTAAAACAGCCCGTCGGGGTCATTTTTTTTAAGCCTTAATTTGTATAATTTGTGCATATGTGAATTAATGATCAGACACTGATATGAATGTGGTTTTGTTTCCTCTAAAAATCCCATTTCTTGTTGATGCAGCTCTGCCTTCCTGTCCCTCAAACCAGCTGGTTGACGGCGCAGGGCCACACCAGGGTGAGTTGTTTGCAGTTTACTCAGTGTACAACAGAGGTCACTAGAAGCTGCTCTTGCATGAAGCTGGCACATCCTCTCCATCAGAGCTGGAGTGTCACACCGACTGCTGTGGACTAAAGTTTCCAAAAAATGCTGCAGTTGTGAAAGTCTTTCTTTAAGCTACCATTAACAAACAGCTTGTATCTTATTTCCACCCTATCTGATTCAGCAAACCTGCAAGCACAGGCGTGCTTTATTTATGCTGGTGGATTTTATGCATGACAGTTTTGCTGAGGGGAAAAAAAGTTCCTCCTCCCCGTCTTCCCCATGTTTCCCCCATTGATTTTGGCGCTGCTTTGATGTGAATCTGCGCCAGAAGTGTCACTTAGATGAATCACTGTTAGTCCAAGCTGGCATAGCTCGGCACTGACAGAAGGGAGAATTCCACGCGGATCAAATAAATACAGATGTGAAGTAATTAGTTGTATTCCCAAGGAGCCTATTGTGGGTATGTTAAAGATGCTAGGGATCAGCTGGCTCTCCCACTAGCAGCTTTTATCAATTTAAAGAGGAACGGAAACTAGGTGGGTCATAACCCATGTGGCTTTGCATGAGTCACACGTCCAACCTGGAAAATAGACGAGGTGAAATGTGTGATGCTTGGAAATTTAAACAGGAGCTGATTTTGTGATTAACAGCAAACTGGCCTCTTCTTTCACAGAAACTCAACAATAAAGATAAAAAGTATTGGTACAGCAGATGAATTCCAAGGTAAATGTAGCTGTGAAGTTCATGCACCTCCACTGTTTCGCTAAAACTGGCCTTATATTTGTAGCCCTGACCGGGAGGACAGTTACAGCAGCTTTTGTGTCCCAATTTTTTTCCTAGTATTTAATAATCTCCTTTTTATTTAACCTTGATTCAGCCGACCTCAGAGCAAATTCTTTTTTCCACTGTCACCCTGCATGACAAAAAAGAGTCTTAATTAGTGAAACTGACAGAAAGGAGGAAAACATGATGAAAAGCAGCACATACAGAAACATATGGACTTCTACACCTACTTTATTTGTCTTAAAGGTCCAGTGTTGAGCATTTAGTTGCAGACTAGCAGTAAGATTGCAGAACTGAAACTTCTCCCGTGTACTGATGTAGGCAACGCATTCTCCCTCCGCCCTCATCACATATTGATGTTTGGTCATGGAGCTTCCACGTACAGATACAACGTGCAAGGTACCCTGAGTGCGTCGGTTGTTGACGTTCTGGGACGCTGTGTCAAGTTCTGCTGTTACATGCATAGTCTTCTTTCAAAATACTCTTCTTTTTTCACAGGAAATTTAACATTTACATACAGCCTCTTTCAAAATAAAAGCACTACGTCGGTACAACACAGCAAAATTCACATTTTTTTCCTTCAACAACTAAGGCACATGTTTGGGTTTAGGAGAAAAGAACAGGGTTTGGCTTTATTATCTTATGGGATGCGAACACCGCTCTCCCAGGCAAAAGTCAGTGTTTGTTGGACCCATCCACCACTACTCCCATCTGCCCTACTTGGACTTTCACCACCTTAACTTTCGTTCTTGTCCCGCCATGTTTCCCCCTGAATCCGCTGAGCACCATTTAACTATAACACCGATCAACCGCATATCATGCCCACATTAAAAGACAGCTTTTTTCACCAGTGTCTGAGCCGCATGTCACAGCCCATGCGCCAGATTTCGACAACTTCGGTGTACGAGAACGACAGTGACCAATGCGATAACATGAATGGCCTAATCTAGAGCCAGTATTTAATTTATTTAATTTAGAACCCCCTGGATGGAAAAAGAGAACTGGATACAGCACTGAAGGCAGGGTCCCGTTCATTCCTATGAAAGTCGCTCAGTGGCACATGAAGCCAAAAAGTTCAACTGTCACATATAAAATGATCCAGATGATGGCACCGCTTCTGAACTGTCACCCATAGACATGGATGGAGTACTAAACGGGCCTACCAGATACAGACCCAGGGGCCTAAAGTGTCAAAGCACCCCCTGGCCTTCATCTGCAAAATGTCACTAAAGTTAGTACCGACCGGGAAGAGACTCAAAATGTCCACAAAAGATGTGAATGAACTGTAGAGGCACAAAATACTACAAAAAGGGGCAAACCATCCACAAAGAGACATAAAACAACACAGGAAGACAACATTATTTTATAGCGACACAAAACTACCTAAAAGAGATGTAGGAGAGGTGGTAGGGCCTTTTGCACGTCTGCTCCCAGGGGCCCATTGTCTCATAACCCGCCTGTGCCCACAGAGCAAGCGCACCAGAGACTTCCACTGGCTGACCTGGCTGTTTCCAGGTTATCGCTCCGCTAACTTTAATTGGCATGTATATTGCTTATTTATATAATTTGCCAGATCTTTAATACTTTATTGTTTCTAAAACTGGGCTCAGTGTGTGACCCTGACGCAAAGACTCACTGGTTGTTGTGGCTGTTACTGGTTGTGAATGTTAAATTGTGGTACTGTACTTAGTGCTACTGTAATCTGATGCATTCTCTGTCACAAGAATTTCCTTCAGGATAAATAAAGTTCTAATGAACTGATAAAATTGTTCAATCATGTGGCTCTCTCAGACTTTGCAGATGTTATCAGACCAAATGGATCAAATCCTGATGGTGAAACATGTCACTTCACTTTGGTTTTGTCACTCAAAACAATGTACGCACTGATTTATAGATGTCTCTTTCACAATGTAAGGCAATGACAAAATGATGGATGTAATTACACAGTTTGGCCAGTATAAAGATTTGTATCAAAGCCTCACACACTTCTTCGTATATAGTTATATAAATGCCTCATTCTAAGGTAATAAGTGCCGTGCAAATTAAAAGAATGACATACAAATATACAGCAATATAACATGTACACAAATATAAAACAGAATAACACCGGACAAATTACCACTACAAAGAACCAAAGGTCATTGAAAGCATATACTTTAAAGATTTGTCTTAAAAGTGTCAATGGAGGGGGATCATTTGATTGAGAGTGGAAGGCTATACCAAAGCTTTGGAGCAGCTACCGCAAAAGCACAATCTCCCTTACCCACCAGCCTCGATCGCGAGACAGCTATAAGACACTGTTTGGAGAATCTAAGAGGTCGGGAGCTGGAGTAGAGGCAGAGAAGTTCAACAACATACTGCCAATAGATGCCCCTACATCGTACACACAGGACCTTTAAATTTTATATCAAACACCTCATCAGTTTTCCAACACACAGCCACCTTTAACAAGAGTGAATCAAAGTACAGTATTCTGAGGGTCGTGTATAAACAGAGTTTACAAGAAATGCTGTTGTTCTGGTGCATTGCAACATTCTGAGAATCACATCAGGCTACAGTCCTCCAACAATTAATGTAAAACACACTTTGATCCTCACTCCGACCAAATCACATTTGAAAAAGCGCCGCTTTAAGTGCATCATCTTATAACAAAGGGAGTGTACATTTGCCAAACAATACTGCCATTACGATTAATGCCACCTCCTTGTGAAATTGAAACCCACTTTTTTCTTTTCTGCTCTCGCAATTATAGGCCCCTTCAGGAGGGGTATGTATTTATGCCCAGCAGTTAGCAATGCATTGATTTAATACGTTTCTAATCAGGACATACAGCTTCAGGGCCTGAAATGTTAATTTTTCCTGCTGCTTACAAAGTAGCCTTTGATTTTCTGTCACGGCAGTAATTACAGTGTTTTGCCACTAGATAGGGAGAGAGCTTTGTCTCGTCTAATTATGAGGTAATCATTGCTGTAGTGCCAGCATGTTGTTCTCACCTTTTTGTTAATACTATTTTAATTTTATTTTTACAGCTTCCGGCTGTTACCTTCCCTTCTAATTCACACTGTGACACTGTTAACACTGTGTGTGTGTGGGTGTGTGTGTGTGTCTGAGTGTATATTTGGAGTGTAGTAGCCTAGTGACTGTAATTGTTGTGGTATGGGTGCTGTTAATTACTGGAGTAAACGGTTGAATCACGGCCAGGGCCCTTTGTGGTTGCAGAGTGGGGGGCAGCAGCAGAGAGAGACAGAGGGCTGGAAAATTGTTTTTACCATCTGGGGACCGAGGGAGAGAGAAGGGGAAGCAGAAAGGAGAAAAGGGGAACAGCGGCAGACAGAAAGGCCCAATTGGTGGCCAGAGCCTAAGGGTCCGGGGGTCCATATGGAAGGAAACACTTTGCCTTGCGCTTTATTGCACACCTTGCTGTTTTAATCAATGGCAAGCCTGTTCACAGAGCCTAGAGCAGCAGTGGTTGTTTCTCATTGTCTCGCTGCTACTTCCACTTTTCCTGCTCCACTACACCCCAACACTTCTTACCAAATCTCTGAAGAGCTGTGCAGCACTTTCAGGCCTCTCTGGAAGCCGGAGAAGTGGATGTGCTGCGGTGAAAACGTTTGCACTATGTGCGAGGTAAAAAGGCTCCTATTTTGTAATGATGATTTGATACGCTTTTGGCTCCTGGCTGCGCGGTTCTAATTTCCCAGCAAAGCAGGGATAAGAATGTAGACGCCTGCTGTGTTTGGAGTCGTTTCTTAAAATGGAGGACACCCATTCCATCTGAATTCCATTTGAGTGTTGAAAGTAATGGGATTAGGCTACAAAAGGCGTGTTAACACCGAGACGCTGGGACGTGTGCTAATAGCACCATAAAAGTGCCAGCCAGCAGTCGTCTGACTCCCTCGTAACCCCGCCCTGGTTGGAGGCAGTTCTGGTAATCACCCCCCTCAGACCAAGCACCGCACGGCCTTGGCTTTGTGGGAGGTTGAGTGTTTGATTTCATCACAGAGCTCTTGCATCAATATTTCATTAAATCAGACCCATTTTGTGAAGAACGCACAAACAGGTGAAGCTACCTGTTTGAAATGAAAGACCTGCTGTTTTAATTTTACTGCACGGGAAACATCTTAGATAAGTAGTAAGAGAGCAGCAATCAGACAGTGGAGTGCTGCACTGTATGTCTCGTATCTGATGGTACACAATGACTGTGAAGGACAAATCCATTCGAATGCCAGTTCATGTTGTTTGCTATTATCTACGGCAACATACATGAGCATTAAGTCGGTCACACAACACTACAGCCCAGATAAACAGAAATGATCAGTGATTTTATTTAGTTACATGTCCTTAAATTTGGTTTTATATTTCACCTCTTTTCTCCAGATGGGGCGTCGACAGTCGTGCTTCACCTGACTCTGTCTCACGTTGAATGATCATGTCAGCGACTCTGAATACAACAGAATACATGTCGTGACCTTTTAACAAAACAAAATGTCTGAACAAGCCACTGAGGGGCGAACGGGTGAACTTGTACCAGACGCATGTTCTGGGCTAACAATAAACCAATGTGCAGTGCGCTTTATCTCTTTTTTTATTCTCAATACAACATATACTCACCAACACAGACGGGCGACAGCATTGTCCACGTGTAATCATTATTCCATTCAGCGATTGCGTTTTACACGCCAATACCTCATGCTTTTGTACATGCGTCCACAACACGGTCAAAAACTATTTGCCTCCCCAGTCCACATGTGATTCTCATAACCTCGAGCTCACCTATATGTCCTTCACATGAATGCTCCACCCTGTGTTCAGTTTAATAACTGCATGTGCACATTTATTTTTTACCGTGTTTACATATGGGTAGAATAAACAAACAAAACTATATTATGGCTCCAACAATACATGATGTTTGTCTAACATGAACCTGTAAAACCACCATATAATGCTGTTGGCACTGTGCAGGGTGTAAATATAGACGGTGCAGCCAGTGCAGTTGCACTGGGGCCAATGGGGTGGGGGGCCCGTAGGAGAGAGTGGTTGGAGGGCCCGCTCTCTGTAGAGCAAAAAATGGGCCCTTGCAAGCGATCCAATTTGCCACCTCAGAAATACGCCTGTGTTCAAAACAGAAGACACATTAAAATACATATCTGTCATCTCCTATATACACCCTCGAGAAGGCAAACCCATCACCATCAATGTTTCTTTTTTTTCTTTTGTGAAATAGTCAGTAGCAATCGATAACAAAATAATATGTTCATTTTAAGCTAAGCTATTTAAAATATAAGAAACTATTTTAAACATCCATTTAATTAATCACTTCTTCTTTTATTTGGTATTTTTGTCACAAACAGATCTGCAGTGATGATACGTGTGTTGATGCTGTCCAGTATCAAGTCTGTATTTGATCATGTGATGATACTGTAAAATATATTGTAGCTGCACATGTTTGGTGCTGCCCATCACTTGTCAACTTTTGGAAAGCAATTTTTAACAGTCTCAGAAATCACTGGCACACATATTGAGCCATATTATCTTATGGCACTATTTGGGGTCACTCCACCTGCATTGCAACTGACTAAAACAAAAAAAAAATTCAACTGCCTTTGTCACTCTGCTGGCAAGACGTTTAGTCTTGCTGCGATGGAAGTCCCCTGTATGCTCCTGCCATGCTCTTTGGATTGAAGTAGTTTCAAACTGCTTGAAACTGCTGTTAAGCTATAACAGCAACTGGCAGCGTATCATGCCAACGTTTAAAGACGCCTTTTTTAGTTGGTTTCTGACGCCGCAAGTCACTGTCCAAGTGCCGGATTTTGACGACTTCAGGGTGAGACTGGGCTCACCAAACAGAAGCTGAGGTCTCAGGAGGCTATCTCTGTAAGGATCATTTCTGTAATGTTGTCAGACACTTATATAACAATCTGAGCTTTTAGTTGACGTAACCTGAGGGTGTATATGAGCCAAGTGGTTTCATTGCAGCCTGTAGCATTCACACCAGGATAGTCCGGGGGACTCGGTTCGATTGGGCGGGGAATGCTCAAAAATTTCACACCTTTATTTGAGTCGGTTCACTTTCACACTGCACTTTTTAAAGCGGACCAAACAGCCTGGACAACATCACGCAGTTACAACAGCTGCTCGTTTGGGGGCGGTATTGCCCAAAACGACCACAGACACAAAAACATGGGTAACAGGGTCAAGCTTAAAAAATACTGACGTCACCTGTCAAGTCATGCTTTACGTAACAACTGTCCACAAACTGTATAACTGTATGTATTGTATATTGTACATACAATATACTGTATGCAGTCCACAGCACTAAAAACCTTCCACCTAGATCACTGCTGATGTTTTGAAGGTCACAGTTGAAATTCAAAACATCAGCAGTAACTGAGGAGCAGTGGTGTAATGGAGGGTATACACTGGTTCACAGGTTATGCCCACCTCGTTTTATGTGTGTTTACAGTATATCCACCCATTAGCCAGAAATCCATTGGAATATATAGAAGAGTATACGCACTTCCTCCTCAGTATCCTTCTCATCTACCTTGTAATACACCCACCTCATCAGCTACCACTACACTGCTGCCCACGAGGAATCTTCTGTACTAAAATTATGCTCCCAGAACAAACCTCACCATCCCTAAAAATGCTGGACAGTGTGTACCACGCTGTGATTGGCTGCCACAGCTGCATGATGTCATCCAGATGTCTACATAGTGCAATAACCAGGGTGCTCAACAGAAACAGGAATCAGCATTATGTCTACTTTCCAGAAGTCCGACTGCAACAGCGTGCACTGTCTCTCCTGCATGTACACTGACACAGCCGCTGTTGTTTGGCTCGTTGTATCACAGCCTTTGCCATTACTTGGATTTGTGATTAAATTTAGCAAAGTGCTGCCGATAGCCGAATTGTCCAGCCACTCTCAATTACCGTCTAGGGAGGGTACCTGAGAAAGCTTAACGCAGCAATTAACAACTTAATTAAGTGCCACAGCCATTGTGGCACTTCTGGAGCCATGCAACAAGGGGCGTATTGATTGCAGGGGATTGCCAGTTGGTCCCCAATTGATCGCCCAATTGATTGGCTTGGATAGGCATTCCTCAATGACTCAGTGAAGGAGTTAGTGTGTGTGTATGTGTGTGTGTGTGGTGTGTTTTGTCTCAGAGGAAGTAGCCGTCACACCGCTGTGTGACACACTGATAATGACCTGCCAGACTGGCTGCATGGCCTCTCCCAATCCCCCTGGGAGTGACACACATGTCTGGTGTCAATCACTCACTCACTCTCTGTCTTTCACACACACACACACACACACACGCTCAAACAGAGGCCTCAGGACTGCGCTTGAATCCTAAGTAACATCTGCAGTCTATTCATTCTAAATACACCTGACAGGGATGCAGTAATAAATACACACACACACGACAGAATACAATGTGAGTGCTGAATACACAGATACTAGCTGATACTTTTACACTAGAAACACAAATACACTTCTATTTAATTCATTTATTCTAATTTTTTAACTAATCTTTTTTATTGTGAATACAAAAAAAAGAAAAGTATTTTATTACAAGTGTTTCGTGAGTTTTAAAGCAGGACTCCACCCACCCATCAAAGAACAACAACACACTGTTTCAGTAAGACGGTAAAAATACTGCTACTAATTGAGGTGTGTATGAGTATTTCAAATATATAGGCATACAAACAATAATGATAAGGAGGATAAAAAGTGTAAATTGATTAAAGAAACATAAGATTTATTAACTAAATTTTTAAAATGAGGAAAAAAAGGTTTTAAGGAATTAAAGTAATCTATGACAGAATGTCACTGAGAAGAAAACCCAGCAGAGCCGCCTCTCACTGAAGATCTTGTTTATTTTCGTGGATCGTCAGTGTTACCAAGGTCATGGAAAACCTAGAAAAGTCATGGAATTTCACTATCACATTTCCCAGGCCTGGAAAAGTAATGAAATTTTATTGTGTGTAATGAAACTGTTACAGCTATCGTCTGCAGATGGAGCCTGGTCTCACTCTGAAGTCGTCGAAATCCGGTGCTTCGGTGGTGACTTGCGATGCAGAGACAAACGAAATAAGACGTCCTTTAACATCAGCACAAAACCAGTCACAATCACACAAAATACAATTTAGTCAATACAATCCAAAATTCAGTTTGTCTGGGAGGGACAACGACAAGTAGCGAGCCTCTCGCCTCCCAATTCAAGCCTGCTACATGGAGCCAGGGACTGGGAAATGCACACTGCCATAGTTCCACCCGAGATAGCAGCAGCCATTTTGTAAGCACAAAACAAGGCCCAAAACAGGTGTACACCACTTCCCACGCAAAAGTAAAAACAGACCTTATGGGAGAAACTTTGACCCATGTTTATGAACATTTTGGAGACAGGAAATTGTCGATGCAGATGGTTTTTTGGCTCACGCCATTTTGGGCTTTTGTTTGCGCGTACATTTTTAGTATGGATCCTACGAGCACTCTCACTCCGAAGTCTTCAAAATCCAGCGCTTGGGCAGTGACTTGCAGCGTCAGAAACAAACGAAAAAAGGCGTCCTTTAACGTCAGCATGATATGCGGCCGGTTGCTGTTATAGTTTAACAATGCCAGGCGGCATCAGGGGAAACACAGCGGGACAAGAATGATAGTTAAGGCAGGGAATATCAGAGTGGGTGGTTGTGAGGGGTGCTGGATGGGTCTAACAAACACTGTCTTTCACCAAGAGAGCAGCATTCGTGTCTCATAAGATTACAAAGTCAAACGATGTTCTTTTTTCCTAAACCTAACCAAGTGTGTTTTTTGTAACGAAGTAGTGCTTTTATTTCTAAAGAGACTGTGTGTAAACGTTAAATTTCCTGTGAAAACAGAAGTGTATTTTGAAAGAAGACAATGCATGTAACAGGCAGAACTTGACACGGTGACCCAGAACGTCAACAACCAACACACCCAGGGTACCTTGCACATCGTATGTGGACGTGAAAAGTCCATGACCAAACGTCGATATGTGACGAGGTCGGAGTTTATGTGTAACGTTTTGTTTACCATCAATTATGTTTCTTCATTTTCTCCCTGCGGTCTGTCTCTCCCCTCATGTCTGCCAGCTAGTTGAAATTAATGTTGAGTAGAGTTTGAATGTGTGAACAATGCAGGCTGAGAAAAATAATTATAACGGTCCTTGAAAAGTCATGGAAAAGTTTGAAATGTTGTCCATGAAAATGTGAGGAAACCTTGGATGGTGCTTTAAAAGTTTTTCATGGTAAAATACATCGTCTTGTCAAAACAGAGTAAAGAGTGGCTGATATGTCAGGCTGTGAAGAATTAAATTAGGAAGAATTAACTGAGCTATAAACAGGAAAGTCTTAATATTAATCCCCAGAACTTTGAAACAAAAATGGCTGTAACATTGGTCTACAACATTTGGATAGATTTTAGATAGCACTTTATTTAATCTTTTAGATTTCAACCCATTTCTTTCTTTTTTTTTCCATCTTCAATCATTTATTCTAATGTGATGTCCTGATTTATGCTGGTCAGATTTATTTTTATTGTTTTTATTAGGTGATTAAGTCACAATTTCTTCAGGCACAGAAGCTCTTCTAGAAAAACATTAGCCACAGATAAACACAGGAGGGCAGATAAAAACACACTCACACACACGGATCCAATGATCCCTGGGGAGCAGTTAGGATGCAGGGCAGGGCTGGGTGTAGGAGGGGAGTGAAGTGGTGGTAAGACGTCAAATAAACTGTCATCTCTTATTGTGTCAATGAAGTAATTCCCTTTTAAAGGCTTGACCCTTCACCTCGGAGGAGCTCGGCCAATTGCACAGTGCACAGGAGGCGCCATGAGGTGATAACAAATGACTCAACTGAGGGGGGAGGGTGCTACGCCGGACTCACCCTGGGCCAGTTACACCACTTCACCAGGTAAAGGATGTGTCCGAATCAATTACAAATAGCCCACACTTTCACAATCAATTGTTTTTATTTGTTTTTTAGAGCTGGTGTTTAGGTTTTATTGAAACTTAAAAAAGTCTACAAGTTCAAATATTTATCTGAGGTGTAAAACATTTTATATTAACACCATTTTTAATTCTGTGGAGTGGTCACTAAACAACAGCTCCGTTTCAATTTAACTGCATTACCCTCCCAGCCTTAGTAGTTCCTTATTTGACCACTAGGGGGTAGTATTATATGGACAGACTTTGAAGATGGCTCTCAAGGAGACACTTTGACTTCCTGGCACACAACTATTCAGCTATGATCAAATATGTTTTTGGCAAATACATTCACAACTTACCGGATAGCCATGTAGAGTTAAGCTTCGAGACGGTGTACTGACATTTGATTCTGCGGATTTATGATGGCTGTTTGTTTGTGTGTGAGTGTGTGTGTGCATGTCAGAGTGCCTGACAGGCTGAGCTCTCCCCGCGCCTTGCTGTGGTTCTGAGGTGGTCAACTTATGACCTGTAATTACATTGCTACTTTGCTCACACATCTCACCGGAGCGGGTTGGTCTCGGACACTTCAATTACCTCACTTCAATACCTCTGTTGCTCTCACATGCCCTGCAAAATCATAATGATAGCCCAGGGAATGGACTGATTCAGATTTTACTCCATGTGCCACAGGAAAGCCTGCCAATAGAAAGCTATTACTGAATAAAAATGTTACTGAAGTCAACAAAATAGATTAAACCTGATATTTTCTGGGTGTTATTGCACGATTTGCATATTTAAAAACAGGCATTATTTGTCAGGGGGAAAGAATAAAACAAAACCTGATCCCTGGTGCATCCCCACAGCCAGGCGTGTAAACTCTCGTGCCCATTTCAATATGCAAACGTTTCAATACTTAAACAAGGGAAGCCTGAGAAAACAGCACAGCAAGGCCAGCGACAATGCTCGACACATATTCTTTGAAAACGGTCTGCATCAATTTGCATTCAAACTTGTTGTAAAATAGAGAAGAGCGAAAGATCTATCTAGTGGGGCATATTTGAAGGTTGGGTCCAGGTCGCATATGTTTGCCCTTGTATAGCTCTGTCACATTGTGGTGTAACGGAGCCTCAGCTGCACGATTGCAGTTTTTAATGAAAAAGTGGGGGCCGCCACATCCAGGTAAGACCCCTGGAGGTTGTATTTCCAGGGCTTTGTTATATCCCACAATGAGGCTGTGTGGACACACACTCAGACACACACACACACACACACACACAGATTTAACCAGACAATGATAGCTACAGTAGTGGCTGATAATGCACGCGTGTGTTTCCCTGCAGAAAGCAAATGTATCTTTGATAATCTGAAAGAATTTTGAGACATCAGATATGCGTCTGAAAACTTCCATCAAGTGTAAAAGGAAACATCTGCACTTATTAAATTCAAATCCAACTGTGGAGATGAAGGAAAATTTTTGGTTATAATGTAAAACAGGCAGCTGGACATTTTCAGAGTTCTCTGTGGCCTTATTACAGGGCTCAGTGCCAGGCAGCTTTCAAAATGTAGTCATTTTCTGACCCAAATAAATAATGCTTTTTCTCTTTTTTTAATTTAAATCACCACATCCATAATAAGCACACATATTTAAATTGTAGTGGGACATTTATTTAAAGGTTCTTTGTGTAATATTCAAAGAATTAATACAACAGCAAAGGACTACATGTCCCGAGCAGAGAAGGAAATCACATGACCTCTGTGTGTGTTTTGTATTTTGAGCTTCTTTGTGGTTTGTTGTGATAAGCTGGAGTCTCATTTATAAAACAATGCATAGGATGCATACTAAAAATGTACATATGGACAAAAGCCAAAAATGACATCAGTCAAAAAATATTGTACAATGTCTACAATCAGGCTTCTGCCTCACCACCTGCGTCGGCAATTTCCTGTCTCTAAAATGTTCGTAAGTTTCTCCCATCAAGTCTGTTTTTATAGATCACAACTTTTCTGTGGAAAGTGGTGTGCGCCTCTTTCAGGCCTCATTTTGTGTATATGCGATGTTTATAAATGAGACCTGCCTGGCTGCATGTCCATGTCAGTGCATGTATGTATCCCATTGACTAGCTCGTCTCTCATTTGTTCCAGGCTCATATGGTGGTTACTGCTGATATCAGGATAGCATCGTCATGTTAGTGTAGCGCCCACCCTCCAGCTCTCCTTGTAAATACCGTTAGTGCTAAACACTGCTGACAGAGCTGTTTATAGAGTTAGCAGTTTCCAAATTTTGCACAGAGGCTTTTAATCCAACACCTTCTCACTCCGACCTCGTCACATAATAACATTTGGTCATGGACTGTCAAAGTCTACATATGGATGCAAGGTACCCTGGTTGTGTTAGCTGTTGATGTTCTGGGACACCGTGTCTAGTTCTGCCTGTTACATGTATTGTCTTCTTTCAAAATACACTTCTGTTTTCACAGGAAATTTACCGTTTACATACAGTCTCTTTCAAAATGTACTGATGTAGTCATTTAACACCGCAAATTGACGTTTTTTATTCTACAACAACAAACACTTATGATTGGGTTTAGGCAACAACAGAACAAGGTTTGGCATTAGAATCTTTTGGGACGTGAACACCGCTCTTGCGGGTGAAAGTCATTGTTTGTTTTTTGTCTTTATGCTAACTAACTTTGGCACAGTGCATACAGTCTGTCCATAATTTTTTGCAAAAGTTCAATTTTTACAACAAACTTGCCGCAATTTCAGGATTTAATAAAAATGTAAGGAGGAGTTTCGCATTCACATCAGTGATCACAGGTTTCTCATAGGAACAAATGGACAGCTGGTTGCATATATACACAGAGCTATGTGAAAACGAGGCATGACTGTGTTTGGGGATGCATACTGGAATATGCCTCTAAGTGACATTTAACACAGTCCTCAGTCATTTTTCTTTGCTCTTGTTGTAAAACCTGCACTGACTCTTATTACCTTTTTTAATCACTGACATCTGAGTCAGTTTGTATTTAACGTTGATCCCAGTTTGATCTGATGATGTTGGAGCTGGATGACGTGGCAGCAGGATAGCTAAGGGCTCATACCGTCTCTAAATCATTAGCAGTATCCAATGGGCATCTCTGTGGAGGGCTCATCAGTCAGCTGTGATGTCACAGAAACACTCACTGTGCCACACCAGCCTCACTCTTCACAGATACCACGGCCTATTGTTGACCAACAACATGTCACCTGGTAATTTTCAATCACACCGTCAATCTCAAAATACGACAGCTGACCATCCCGGCTCGGAGTTGTTGGCTTAGCAGTTCAGAAACACCAACACTAGACACTGACAGGGCGACTGACCCTGGCAGCTTGAAACGACCTGCTCAGAAATACCAAAACTAAAAATGAGTGGCAGTGCAGCAGTAGTGAACTTTCCCCTGTCTTTAACCAGCTGTTTATTACTATGCTGGACGCACAAAAGAAACATTATTTACCTCTTACTGAACACTTCTGTGGAGCGAAGCTCCATGAAAAAATGATGATAATAATACTGATGCCAACAGCTGGTTATGAATCAGTGTTTCTCAAATGGGGGTGCAGGTAGCCCGAGGGGTACTTTGGAGTACTGCAGGGGGTAAGTGAGTTTTTTTTAAATGTCAATTTAAAAAATATCACTCATACATAATTTCTATAATAATTATACTACAATAAGTTTTAAAAATGTAAATGTAAGTTTAGGAAACCACATTTTATATTTAATATTCCTGTTTTCAATGCAGTCGCTAACTGTTGTAACCTGTCGACCGCCATAACAAACACATTTACACTCACATTTATGTTTGATCATTGTGACTGGGAAGCCACTTTTGATATTTATTATTTTGCACTAGTCAGGCGTAACTTAAATGAAAAAATATTTCAAAATAGTTTGAGAACCACTGCTAAAAATTATAGCTGCAAGATTTCTCGTAAGAGTACATGAGTCAGGGAACTCACTGGCTCGTCACTGATATCTTGTACAGAAAATGAGTAACATAATATTAATGAGATCACATAATTTTGATATTTTTCTATATGACTTGCAACTTCTTGAGGAACAAACAGCGTAGGGATATCAGTTTTCCCTTTAGACTTTTAAACAACACTCACAAAGACACATAGACGTCAAATTATCTGACATTTCACAGCAAAAATTTGATCCAGTGTCTGAAAAATAAATACTATACTAAAATATAAATCTGTGAAGCAGAACTTTCCTTTTGCTTCTTTCTATTCACATTAATCATCTGATAAACCCTCAGGTTTCTTTTGTGACTCTTTGAAGGGGCATGACCCACCTCAAGCACCCACAGCTGTTTACACATTGATATATCAGTAATAAAAATCTGATGATGTCATAATAATTTATAAGTCACAAAACAAGAACTTTTACTTTGATGCTCAAAGTACAATTGGCTGATAATAATTAACAATAAACAATACTTCTGATTTTGAGTTTTTCTTGCAATGGACTTTTTTTTCTTTACATGTAGTGGCACTTTTCTTTAAGTTTACATAAGCTTTTACTGTGAGTAAATGATCTAAAAAAGATTCTTTTATTTTCAGTTTAATTCAATAGGCTTCACTTGTATGACATTAGACGTGTGTCGACAAAGCTCAATTATAATCAAATTACAAAAGATACATTTAATAAAAATAGCAGTCACTAGAATAAAATAGATGACTGGTGCACAAGAGTGACTAACTAAAGGCTGACACATGCAGCGTCAAAAAGTCCACTCAACAGTTCAGGAGCCACCATCTGTCAGAAATCCTCATTAAAAAATAGTTTTAAAAGATAAAAATTTATACTGAGATAATGTGATCCTTCTCTATGTAGATTTTAATCTTAGATAAACAGACAAAAACGTTTTTCCAATCCAGGATTAAAACAAAAAGAGTGCCCAAGTGTGTCATTATTTTTGTATGCAGGCCAAATATTATCATTAATGTGATTTTAATTAATCAGCCGTTAATTTTAAAGTGTGCAGTGCTTCGTGCTAAACAATATTTTAACAAAACACTTTGTTAGATTTTGTATTGTAATATTATTTAATTGGTTTTTTAGTATCCCAATCTGCTGAACAAACATTTATTAGCAACACTTCAAACACTATTAACAGTCTTTATCTGTCAAATAATATCACACACAGGTGTTGCTTTAGTCTATTATGTTTTGGCCTATAATTCAGAAGTGTAATTTACTGTTTAAGCATGTTAGAGCTTTTAATAACTCGCAAACATTACCTACTGTAAGAATCTGTGTTTTCAAGTCTGAAGTCTGTTTTGAAGAGGATCACTTGATGCTGGCAGTATTGCTTAAATACACTGTGTCGTCCAGATGCTACAGAGGGAATTGGAACCATAAAAACGCTGTGCAGCCACTATTGGTTATTGTGAGCAGAAGGTCAGACAATAGGCAGAAGGATAAAGATTTTAGTGTGTTGGCAGTGAGGAGAATCTCATCTGACAGGAAGGACCAACACACACCAGCCCCGCTACAACTTTCCACTGACTCACCACAGTATCAGGTACGTGTGTCTGCCATAAATTAGACCAAAGGTAGGCGGGTGCTAACGGCCTACTTGATTAAAAACCACAACCTGTAAATAATATGCTGTTCGCGTCACAGTCTGATCACAAGAACACAATGATGTGACATTTTATTGATTCTAATGAGAAACATTTTTCCTCCGAGGAGGTCAGAGGTCAAATTAGTGACAGCACAGTTTTCTTGCAGCTTCTAGCTGCTGTCTTTTTGAACTGTGCATAATCATGGATGCTTTTATGGTAACTGGAAATTAAGCAAGCATAGAAGGATGTACAGATTAGATGGGGAATCAGATTAAAATTTCCCCCATGATTGGCGTAACTCTTCAAGATACGTCATCAGTAGTTGTTGATGCTGTTTGCATAAGCAGATGCGACTATGGGAATAACGGTATGATCACAACGACATTTGCCGTCTATTTGATGGAGACAGAAAAGCATGGACACTCAGTTTATTTACCACTTTAGTTTCACGCTTTAAAACCATTGACAGCGCTAAGTACGCTAACGTTAGCAACACGTGCTCCTATGTACCCTGCACGAATTTGCCTTTCCTAGGATAGTGAAGGGATGATGCACCCTACTCGCCCTTTGATTGGCTACTACTCATCGCCTTCGTTAGTTAGGTTGGTTCGGTTTAGGCATGAGGAGTGATTGGTTTGGGTTAGGGTAAGAATGTCTGGGTAAGCCAATCAGATGCAGACTTAGGGTTGGCTGAGTAGGGCAGGTCATGCCTTTGCTATTCTAGGAAACACAAATTCACGCACCGTGCAAGGTACCCTGGGTGTGTTGGTTGTTGACATTCTGGGACGCCGTGTCAAGTTCTGCCTGTTACATGCATCGTCTTCTTTCAAAATACACTTCTGTTTTCACAGGAAATTTAACGTTTACATACAGTCTCTTTCAAAATAAATGCACTACGTCAGTACAACACCATGAATTGACATTTTTTCCCCCCAACAACAAACACATGGTTGGGTTTAGAAAAAAGAACAGGGTTTGCCTTTAGAATCTTACAAGACATGAACACTGCTCTACCAGGTGAAGGTCAGTGTTTGCTGGACCCATCCACCACCTCTCCCACCTGCTCCAGTTGGACATTCGCCACCTTAACGTTGTTCTTTGTCCCGGCGCGTATCCCCCTGATGTCGCCGGGCGCTGTTAAACTATAACGTCTACCAGCTGCGTATCATGCTGACGTTAAAAGGTGGCTTTTAATGTTGGTTTCTGACGCTGCAAGTCACTGCCCAAGTACTAGATTTCGACGACTTGGGAGTTTCCTGGGACAGTGAAGGGATGACCCACCCTACTCTCCCTTTGATTGGCAACTACTCATTGCCTTCGTTAGTTAAACTGGTTAGATTTAGGCAAGAGGAGTGGGATTGGTTAGGGTAAGAATATCAGGTAGGGCAGGTCATGCCTTTGCTACCCTACGAAACACAAATTCATGTACCCTGCCAGTCTGTATTGACTGAGTCCTGCAGTTTTGCTGCAGGACTTAAGTTAAATTTCAGCCATCAGATGCCATCAAAGGAGAGAATGCAACATGGAAATATGTCAAAATGTGGGACTGTCATGCACCATCAGCACTAGCACTTTAACTAGCTAGCTAGTTAGCCACTAAGACATCACCATACAGCTTGCAATTTTCATTTTGTTTGGCTTGTTATAAAGAAAACGACCATAATACATTGAAATGACATTGATATAAGAGGAACTTAAAACCTTAGTAACAAAGAAAATACATTTTGGGTTTCTTTCCATGCTTGTGCAGCCATCTTGCTGGTGATTTCTCATAACACTGAATACTTCACACTACCCCGCTATCACAACAAGAATTGGGACACCCTAACGCTAGACATGAACACAAAAACAAAGGTGTAACAGCTAAATGGTAGGAGTAAGAGGTGTATCGAGACTGAGCCTTGGCCTCAAAGTTAAAACATCTCATGCTTTGATTTTCTTTTCATAATCAAAAATTAACTTGATTGTTTTGCAGACTGTAGACCAGGCATTCTGTTGTGTATTACAGTAAAATAATAAACCAATTATTTGATATTTGATATTTGAATTTAATTTTGAAGCTAATTCAATAAATCCTCTGTGCTTTGTGGGTGTAACATCAAATGTCTCCACTAATATACAAACATTTAGTAATTCAGCATCATCATAAACATTTGCTGTCATTGCAATTTGAGAAATGATTTAACTCTGCATTGTAATTCACACTTTCAGCATTCAAATACTTTATGAAAGGTTCCATTTTAAAAAAAACACACACTTCATCAGTGCAGTGGTTCTCACCCTCGAGGTCACAAGATTAATCTGAGTTGTCATAAAATGATTAATGTGAGACAAAAGAATTTTAAAATACAGCATTAAAATGTTTTCTGATAAGCACCATTTGAAAACGACTGATAGATTCAGTAATGAAGTTTTGTGTCTTTATTTTCTAAGTCTCAAACGAATAAGTTATTCCTTTCTTTCTCTATATAATTTATCCTCTTTATTACTTTCACTGTTCAGCTCATTGTGTTGGGCTTTATATGACATGTGAGCAGTGACCATGATGAGTTCTTTCACACACCAAAGGTCAGAGGCATCACTTACAGAAAGAGAAGGACCCCCCGAATGCTCACTAAGTCATTTACCTCATTCCCTATCAATTATTGACATGCAGTTGTCAGTTGAAAAGCCAGCCAGACTTTCCGTTGATCTGTTTGATGAATATTTCAGCTGACAAACAGGCTACCTGACACTCTGCACCAAATCAATGTGTGGTTAGAGAGAGGTCGCTCGTCTTGGCCCCAGTCATGCACATATGCATGCATGTGTATATACTGTTACAGTGTTGTTGTTGTTACTATTCTGTTCTTAATGTTGTACTTACTGTTTATTTACATTGATTTCTCCCTGGACTGAGTGTCTGTTACTTTTTGTTTTGCCAGTTTTGACTACAACCAACAGAAATATAGAATTTAAAGGAAAAAGAAAATAAAGAGGTGGAAGGTACTTTAGTATGACACCTACTACCATATTTCAGAGGTAAATGTCCTTTCCCTTCACAGTGTTTATCTGGCAGTTACAGTATAAGTGCCACTTACTTTGCAGATTTATTTTGCGGATACAAAACCAGTCACAATTATACATAATACAATTCATTCAGTACAATGCAAAATGCAGTTAATCTGGGAGGGGGAAAAAAGTAGCAAGCCTCTCGCCTCCCAATTCAAGCCTGCTACAGCCAGGGACTGGGAAATGCACGGCCATAGTTCCACCTGAGATAGTCTGGGGTCTCGTTAATAAACATTGCGTATGCACAAAACGAGGCCCAAAAGAGGCAGACACCACTTCCCACGCAAAAGTTGTGATGTGTAAAAACAGACTTGATTTGAGAAACTTTGACCCATGTTTACGAACATTTTGGAGATGGAAAATTGGCGATGCAGATGGTGAGGTGGAAGCCTGATTCTAGAAATTGTTGACGCACAGGCCATTTTTGGCTTTTGTTCGTACGTAAATTTTTAGTATGGATCCTACGACCACGGTCTCACTCCAAAGTCGTCAAAATCTGGTGCTTGGGCAGTGACTTGCTGCATCAGAAATCAAAAAGGCGTCCTCTAACGTCTGAATGATACGCGACCGGTTGCCGTTATAGTTCAACAAAGCCGGGCGCCCTTAAGGGGGAATGTGGCGGGACAAGGACGAAAGTTAAGCCTACGTAAGCGGCGGGCAGGGTGGTGGATGGATCCAAGAGACACCAACTTTCACCTAAGAAAGCAGTGTTCACATCCTGTAAGATTATAAAGCCAAACCCTGTTCTTTTTTCCAAAACCTAACCACATGTGTTTGTAGTTGAAAGGGAAAAAAAACATCTGCAGTGTTGTACCAATGTAGTGCTTTTGTTTTGGAAGAGACTGCATGTAAACATTCAATTTCCTGTGAAAACGGAAGTGTATTTTGAAAGAAGAGAACTTGACACTGTGTCCCAGAACATCAACAATCAACACGCCCAGGGTACCTTGCACGTCATATGTGGACGAAAAGAAAGTTCATGGCCAAAACATTAGTATGTGACGAGGTCTGAGTGAGAATGTGTCGAAGTTATGCATTGTTTTGGTCCTCTGGTGGGTGTCCTGTCGGCGTGTTTTCCTTGTAGAACTAACTGTTCCTTGGGAGGGTGCCATGGAGGAGGTGTTTGAATGCAAGAGATTGCGCTACGCTCACCTCGTAACTGAAGCGGCGACTAGAAGCTGTGAAGCTGAGGTGCAATAGATGGAGGTGGGCTGCAGAGGCTTCATCGCCAGATCCACCACCAGGCTCCTCAAGAAAATTGGGGATTAATGAGCAGACCCAGGGGAAACCGGTCGAGGGTCTGGCCAATACAGCTGAGAGGTCCAGTCACTGGCTGTGGCTGAAGAGAAAGGATCCCGTCTGGGCCCCTAGGTGGCCACAGAGGAGTCAGCCTTCTGACACACACCCAGGCCTGATCAGCCTGTGGTGGGCCTGCCTCAGTGCAGGGTGTCTTGTGATAAAGGCTGAAACACGCGATGATGTTGAGGTGCACAGCTGATGATGTGTCGGAGTGGCTCTGCTGGGTGGTCATGGCCGAAACACCCATGCTCTGGCACAAAGCGTGCTGAAACTCCAGGGATTGTAACACCAAGTTCTAACTTTTGAATCATCATTACAGATAAAACTACCCAATAGTAATAGTTACCTCCACCTGCAACAACATTAAATGTTCTTCAGTATCATCATGAGTGATGTAGCTGCAGGCTGGCCATGATCTGTTTTAGCATTATTTTTAACAAGGCTTTTAAACACTTGAATAATGTGCCAAAACTTTTTTAGGTACTCATTTATGTACATTAGAATATAAAACGGTTCCTTGAGTAGCTCCTCAGTCGTAACCAGCCCCCACTGACTTAAGTACTCCATATGTCACTCCATGATGCAGTCACAGCGTTCCCTACACAAACCAAAGTGAAAGAGTCAAACTGTTCTTGTTTTGCTTTTAACATCATCCAGCCATGGGTCTGTCTGCCAACATCAGACAAGCAGACATCGGTGAGATCATGAACATACCTTTGAAGACGTCATAGGTGTTATTTACACCACGGGTTGTGAGGAGTGTCTCCACCACGTTTTGAAATGGGTGATTTTGTTAACATATGAGAGCACTTTGAGGAAGGAAAACATACAATACAGTATAAATATAGAACACACAAATGTGTGTTGTCCACACTGAATCTGTTAAATGTGCACTTCTGAAATGTCACGTGAGCAAACCACTTCACCTGGTGCTCTCATGTAAACATATCACATAGGTTATCAGCTGTGTGCTTGAGGTCATATTGAAGATGTAACCACTTAAAAGATGGGTGAGAACTTGCTGTCTTCCTCCGTTTGTACTTTTAAACAGAAAACCCATGTTTTACATTGTGATATTTACTGGAAATTACATTCAGCTGTTAAAGTCCAGGGGTGTGAAAATAAATCACGATGAATATATGCGTCAATGGTGTAAATGGGTGTCACATGGACATTTAACTTCCCCAAACAAAAGACAGACAAAGAGGAGGAAGGAGTAATCATGCCTACGTGTGTGTTGACTCAGCAGAGATGACATTAAATGAGAGAAGCTGATTTACAGGAATACAAATATTTGAAAGCAAAACAGAATGAGAGCCCCACTGCATTATATTTTATTATATTTTTAGATTTTAAATGTCACCTGAATTTTTGTTTTTCTTCTACATAAATAAAGACATTTCCACCATAAATGGGTGTAGAAAGATTTACCAGAATGCCAAAAAGGAAGTTTTAAACACCCCAAATTTCCTGGGGGAGGAAGCCCGAGCCCAGTCCCATTCCAAAGTTGACGAAATCCAGTGACTTGCGGCGTCAGACACCACAGAAAAAAGGCATCCTTTAACGTTGGCATGATACATGGCTGGTTGCCATTACAGCTTAACAGCGCCCAGCAGCACCAGGGGGAAATACAAAAGTTCAGACGGTGAAAGTCCGACTGGGGTAGGCGGAGGGGTTGGTCGATGGGTCAAACGAACACTGACTTTCACCCGAGAGAGAGGTGTTGATGTCCCATAACATTCTAAAGCCAAATCCTGGTCTTTTTTCTAAACCCAGTCACATGCTTTTGTTGTTGAGGGGGAAACAAAGTCAGTTCGCGGTCTTGTACCGACATAGTGCATTTATTTTGAAAGAGGCTGTATGTAAACGGTAAACTTCCTGTGAAATTGGAAGTGTATTTTGAAAGAAGATAATGCATGTAACAGGCGTCCCAGAATCAACAACCAACACGCCCAGGGTACCTTACATGTAGGTCGGAGTGAGATGTGTTGCAGACCCCCTGTTCAGTATGTGTCTATGGTCCCCACCTATGTTGAAACAATACCTGCGCCCTTGGTAGTAGCCCAGGTTATGCCCAATTTATACGCTGCTAATTATGTACTCTGACTTTGCGCTGATTCCCCCATTACATTGCTTAAAAACTCTTATGTTAAAAGGTGTTTAAAAATGTTTTATCATCTGAGCTCCTCACCACCTTTCAACACAAAGTGATGCCCTCGGAAGACGCAACCCACTGGAAGAGGTAAGTAAAATTACATCTGGACCCAAAGGTCTCCACATGAGGTTGCATGGGTGAAAAATGATGCATTGTGGGATTCATCACTACAGTTGAAACCTAAATTTGGCAAAGCAAAGTGAAATATTTTCTGGCTTTAAACATTTTTGTTGATGTGAAAAACAACACTGCGTAGCCACATCTTGCATTCAATAAAGTCACTTGACCACAGCAAGAAAGAGGAGCCAATAGAGCTCTGGTGAACTGGTGATGTGTTATTTATGTCAGGCTCAGTTCAAAAGCAGCCTCAATGGAGAAGACACACCCCATAAATTTCTCTATGGCCCCTATGAGCAGGTCAGGAAGGCACCAATATTTCCTCTTTATTAGAAACAACAGAAACAACATGCAGCCATAAAAGAGACCTCAGAGGTGAATCTGAAACACGGGAACGGCAGTGAAAGCGCGCTGCTCCGAGAGCTGAGAGGTAGTCACACAATCCATTTCTTCCAACCTGCCTTGTCCATATATTGGTGCATTTCCTCATAACTCTCACACCAGTGACTCACAAACTCGCCATGCTTCATCACAGGTCAACTTGGAGATGAACTTTAAAGGAAGGTGTAACAAATGATCGCAGCCTCTCAGGCAGTTCATATCTGCTGAAGTGCCATAACCCTCTACATATCCTGACCTCAATTTGGAGTCTGCGTGTTGAAGGCCCATCTGAGGGAGATGGTATCGATCTGAGCAGGGACTCTGGCAGCATCAATAAACAACAGGCTTCAGGCTTCAAGGCTGAGGAGACACATCTCTATTTCAGCCGGAGGGTTCGCATCTGGATACCTGAGTTGGGACGTGGCCCTGGACAGATGGTGGGACACGTTTTTTCTTGCTGAACTCGCAGCAGGTCCAGCTCCTCTGCGTGACCAAAGCCTGTGATATCGTCCCTACTGTTGGTTATATTAAGGTAAATAAGGCCGTAAGCCACCACAAGCTCACACATTTTTACTCTTAATAATTACCATTAATGTTAAGGGACGTAGTAAATAGAAAGCTACCAAGTAACAGTCAATATCTGCGGGAAACGATCGATGCTTAACCAGCAGACAAATAGTATTTCAAGACCTTCTATATCAGCATTACAGTGAAGGAGGACAGTGCTGACTTTGGCTCATTAATCAATAAACACAACGAGCCAACCAATACATTTGACATGGACTAATGAAATAATAATCATCAGAGGATGAGGAGGGAGAGGAAGAAAAGAAGCAGCAAATACAGGCTACATTTGGACACTTAGTTGTAAACATTAAAAACAGCCATAAATGAAAATTAAAAGTAAATAAGTAATGGGCAATCTGGCTGGACAATCCTGTTTTCCCCTCTTTGCTGAGAAAGTTAAATAAATGTGCCTCATACATTCAGAGTCAAACTGAGCTCACTTTGCGCTAAGCAGCTTGTCAATAGCAAGAAAAGAAGCACAGGGCAAGAGAGGAGGCCTGATAAAATGGCTTTTAATTACCAGACAGTGAATGCTGGCCTTCCTTTTCCACTTTCTCCTCCCAGCTAAGTCAGGAGTTTGATTTCTGATAATGTGGATTGCTGACTGGGCTTCATCCCAGTTGCCCCTAAAGCAGAAGGACCTAACGTCAAGTCCTGGGAGAGCGTGTTTGACAAAGTGCCATATAGATCCTCTGCTTTTCATCAGAGGGCAGTGCTGGTGGAGGCATTAATCAGAACCCTCGATAGCCCCGGCTTTGTTTTCCCTTTTACTCTCCTGTAACAATTAGACACAGTAATAATTTCAGGCTTTACATGGAAATCAGTGGGTCTTTAACCCGGCTGTTGGAGCAGGCGTAAGAGATTAGATACGTGCAGAGCAGGTCGATGCAATGAACTTCTAACCTTTGTGTGTGTGTGTGCAGAATGTGAGTGTCAATGTGTTTGAGACAGCTGACAATAGACAGACAAGCAGATAAATAAATAGACTCAAGTACAATACTTAAATACTTGTATTTTACTTGAGTATTTCCATTACATGCTACTTTATAATTCTACATTTCATTGGGAAATATTGTACCTTTTATTCCACTACATTAATTTGACAACTTAGGTAGCTAGTTGCTTTTCAGATTAAAAGTTAATATATGACGCATTCTATGACATACAGTAAACTGGGCTACACTTCTACAAACTGCAACATCACAATACTGCTTATATGTTGACGCATTAATAAAAATAATCAACTTCTTTAATACATATTAAAAAACAAACTTTGATAGGGATAATTCTGCACTTCCTACTTTTGATACTTTAAAGGGACAGTTCGCCCTAAAATCAAAACACATATTTTTCCTCTTACCTGTGGTGCTATTTATTGATCTAGATTGTTTTGGTGTGAGTTGCAGAGTGTTGGAGATATTGGCCGTAGAGATGTCTGCCTTCTCTGCGATATAATCGAACGAGATGGCACTCAGCTTGTGGTGCTCAAAGTGCCAAACAAATACATTTGAAAAGCTCAGCATCAATGTCTCTTTCCAGAAATCATGACCTGGATACTCAAGATAATCCACAGACCTTGTTATGAGCAGTTTAATATAGGAACTATTTTCTTTCTACTGAACTATCCACCAGCTGTATCACCACGTAGAAAGGAAGAGTGCATTTACTCATGGATCAGAGCGAGATGTAAACATAAATGGCGTCCTCCTCGGCTGAACTTTAACGTTAGTTAGCTCAGTGGTGCTAGCTGAGCTGGTGGTAGATGCATGCTTCCTTTTGGAGATATTGCTGTTGAGCTTTTTTAGATGTATTTTTGAGGGGATGTTTTGATCATCACAAACAGAGTGCCACCTAGTTCTATTACATTGGAGAGAAAGTCGACATCTTTACAGCCGATATCTCCAACACTCTGCAACTCACACCAAAACAATCTAGACTAATAAACAGCACTACAGGTGATTATATGTATTTTTGATTTTGGGGTGAACTGTCCTTTTAAAACATTGATAACAATAATAATAATAATAATAATAATGATGATAATAATCTGTGAAAGGGGTGATTTTGCGTCTCAATTCAGAGGCTGCAGCCTTCGAAGGCTGCATTTGCAGACCGATTGCGTCACATAGGCGCGACCAAGGCTGTCCCATTTCAAAGGCTCCTTCAAATGCAGCCGAGAAATGCAGCCTTTTTCATCAGAATTCAGGGGATGCAATAGATGAATCCCTCATAGCCCAGCCTATCCCAAGATGCCTTGCGCATCAGTGGCAATGATATATTAAGTTAAGTAAACCAACAGTTGTGAACTAGCTAACGGTAACTGTTAACATTACTATAAGCTAAAAGCACACAGCTTAAACAATCTTAATTATATAAGTTTACCTGTAAACTGTCCTCCATCAGGGGCGGCACGGTGGTGTGGTGGTTAGCACTGTCGCCTCACAGCAAGAGGGTTCCTGGTTAGATCCCTTCTGTGCGGAGTTTGCATGTTCTCCCTGTGTCAGCGTTCTCTCCGGGTACTCCAGCTTCCTCCCACAGTCCAAAGACATGCAGATTGGTGACTGTAAATTGTCTGTAGATGTGAATGTGAGTGTGAATGGTTGTCTGTCTCTATATGTCAGCCCTGTGATAGTCTGGTGACCTGTCCAGGGTGTACCCTGCCTCTCGCCCGGTGTCAGCTGGGATAGGCTCCAGCCCCCCCGCGACCCTCAAGAGGAGAAGCGGTCAGAAAATGGATGGATGGATGGATGTCCTCCATCAGCCTGAAATATATTTAATGGCAGTGTCTCTGTTGGTGAATCATCTCCTCAAGTATTAAATAGAAAAATACATATATAGTAACAATGTCTGGGTCCATGATTTAGGGCTAGGTAACAAGAACGCCAAAGGGTCGGGGCGAGAACAATTGGCGATGCAACCAGGAGATCCTCCACAGACCAGACCGTCCCATCTCGGCAATCATTCGGTTTGACTGATGCTGTCTTTAAAGGACGTGGCCGATGTCGACCACGAAGGCTGAGTCCTTCAAAGGCTGCAGCCCCTGAATTGAGACAGACAGACAGACAGACAGACAGATAGATAGATAGAGTGCTTCCATTACCTTTTAAACGCGATGGTAACAACTGATTAAGGAGCCAGAGGTGAAGACTTTTAACAGCCAGTGAAATCCAGATCACTGCAGTATATCTCATTGATATTGTTTTCAGGTGCCACATGTCCAGAGCTGACCTGAGCCATGGGGACACAGAACAAGCTTTAACAAGTTCTTATTACACAAAACCCCGGTCAACCCCAGTCAACAGACGAGGGTATCAGCTCTGTGAGCACAGCGCTGTAAATTAACAGAAAAAGAGACTTCATTTTGCCCAGGGATCAATGTCTTGTTCTTGGAACTGCAATCAGAGCTCTCCGGTGAGCGGGCAGGGAGACTGATGCGGCTCCTCAATCATAAGGCCGTAATCAACAACGTTTTAAGTGCCCCTTTGTTTTACATTCAATTATACACTAATGACTCATGCCTAGTGGAAACATTTAAATACTAATGCTGTGTTAATGTAGAGTGAAAGAGGTAAAAAAAACCTCTTTGAATACTTGAAAAGCCATGGTCATGAGGGCACACACTCCTCTGTACACTCTCTATTTGTTTAAATTAGTTCAGCTCTGGTGTATTGTTAATGCAGCTCAGGAGCCTTGTCAATTTTTCGTCTCTACAGCTGTGAGTTTTCTGTGAGAGTGAGGACGATTCATTTATTGATTGAATATTTACAATAGTTATCTAAGGTCATATATGAAAAGAATATTTACCTATTAGATACCTACCCATTACACCTCCAGAGAGCTATTGTACGCTTAAAATTGTAAAAAAAAAAAAAAAAATCTCTTAACAAACTTGATCTTACATCAATGTCATGTAAAGCAAAAGCAGTCCAAGGTGGTAATAATTTCTTTTGATGGAGCGCTCAATAATTTCATTTCAGTATGAAAGACTGAGTTGAACATAAACATAATGTGTCACCCACTGTCGCCTTCATGAACTTTTCTTTCCAAAGCTTTTCAGTCTAACTATTTCTGTCTTTTATAACTAGGACGACATTTTGGTTTTGTCAAGAGTAAATAATGACAACGATGACCCACAAAAATATATTTTAAATATTTTTAATCACATTATACACACTCCAGTATTCATAACACAGTCACAGTCCAATAAGTTAAATTAAAGGTATGTTTTTTGTTTTGCTTTTTCTGTTTTTGCATATTTTTGATGGTCAAAGAAGTCAGGCATAACTGATGTGATTAATATGACTGATACGATTGGAGCCTTGGACCATTTGTCCCTTTGTTGGGAATCAAGATTGAGATAATGATTTTACATAGGAAGCTAAAAATGTGCCTTTAACATTTTATTGAAATATGTGAGTCATATTTTTGGGTGGATTTTAATGCAGAGCAGTTCTGCTGGTTAAGTGGGCAGAACCATGAATGAATGACTGAACAGGTATACCAGGCACAGGGGCCCCTGTGACTTTTACCTGCAAAATGTCACTCAAAGTAACAATTACTTACCAGCCAACCAACATAACCAACATAAATCGACTACAAAGAAACCCAAAATAACTACGAGGAGACACAAAAAACTACAAAGAGATGCAAAACAGCTGCAAAGAGACACTAAGAGGCTCACAGTAAAAATGTTCACTTGACAAATAAATAACTTTGAGCTCTGAGCTCTGAACTTTTAAACTTTTGAGCTGGTAAAGGAAAAGCTCAGCATAGCTACTTTACATGCTGCTGGCAGCTCAATAATAATAATAATAATACTAATTATGCATCAGTTGACAAATACTTTGTATTGTTAATCTGAATCTGCAAAAGAAAATAGTAATGAATGTTATAAAATAAATGTAGTGGAATAAAAAGCTATAATATTGGCACCCAAACTAAGGTTACAATGGCATGAGATTGTCGTAGTATGATAACCATCTCAGAAAATATTGTGGTTCATGGTATCATGATATTACAGAATTGTTATTATTATTATCAGGCAAAATGGCCCTTGAAAGAAATAAAACACAATGGCTATTTTTGGTTAAACAAACATTTATGGCTGCATTTGAAACTTTAAACCATTATTAAAATAAAGTCATTTTATTATTTTTTAACAATTATAACAACATTTTTGTCACAGGCCTGAGCTGGTAAGATAACATTACTGTATGTAGAATTGAGGTGGATGCGGGACAAATGTTTCATTTCCACTATAAGAGGTTGTATTGAATCGTTTAGCTATAAAGTCTGCATTTTTCTTTTTTTTCCCTTTTTTCAAATATTTTCTTGTATTTTATTTTCAGTATATATTGTTGTTTATTTCCAGAACTAATTACCTTCGATGAATCAAGAGTTTCTCATTTGGAGAAATGGCGGTACCTTGAAAAAATAAGCAGTAGCCGTGTTAGAAAATTAAGATGTATAAAAGGGGAAGGTAAACATAAGTTAGCTTCTTCCTTCTCCTTTTTTGAACATGTAGAGACCTTTAATTTATTTATTTCCTGTGAGAAATTTCATGTGAAAAATGCTTCATTGTTGATTCTCATGTTCAAAATAAATTTCATTTCATTTCATTTGTAAAGTAATAACAAAACAAAACAAACACAAAAACAACAACAACAAAAACAAAAACCCCAGAAAAAAAAACACCACACACAAAAAACAAAAACAAAACAAACACACCAACGCAAAAAACACAACACAAAAAAAGCAAAAACAAACAAAAAAGTACACTGAGGGAGAAATCAATAAATACAATAATTAAATAAAAATAAAATAAATATAATACAATGGTGAAGATAAAATCGTTTTTAATGGAAGTATATGAAAAAAGTCTCCCTTTTGAAAAAAAGATAAAGTTGAGATTTTCTGATTTTCTTGATTTTAAATATCTGAGATATGCAAATGAACATGGTTTGATAACCATCAACTTAAGTATCACGGTACACCTTGAAATCGGTATACCGTTTCAACCCTGGTATAAAGTAACAAAAAAATTTAAATACTCAAGAAAAGTACAAGTACTTCAAAGCTGTATTTGAGTACAGTACTTGATTAAATGTACTTGATTACTGTCCACCACTGTTTGTAGCTGCTTTATGTCTAAAATCTCACTTGACAATAAAAGTCACAGTACTTTGAGTGGACACAGTGATCACGGTCTTTTATTTTGAAAGTTCCCTGAGCGGATGTTGATTCGGAAACGCTGTTAGAGCAGTTGTGTTTCCCTCAAAACTAGCTTCATGGCTAAATATGTCAGATAACTCAGTGTAAAACTTTCCCTCAGACAGCGGGCGAACATATATTTACCGCTAAAGCTAAACCTTTCATGCGGTTATGACGTGACCGTGGACCGACCCCGCGTTTTTAACGTTTTTAAATCTCCGCATCACTTGAGAAAAGTGTCCGGACAGAGCAGGATGCTAGCATGTGTCGTTAGCAAACCACTGCAGGAAATTAGCTCGTTAGCTTAGACAGCCAGCCAAGTACTGTTATGAGGCTTCATGCTTCCTCTTTATGCTCATACTCGATTTAAATAAGCCGAGCGAAATGGACGCCGAGGCGATAGTGATCCGTATCAAGACGCCGTCAGGGGACATGGACTCGGCCGTTGACTGTCCATCTCTTCTGAACTTCAATGACTTGCTGGTGAGACTTTAAAATGCTACAGAGCTAGCTAACTGTCACTTTTGTTTCCTCTTTATGTGAGCAGTTTCCAGTTAAAAGCAGCTGTACAGTGATACAGTATGGATGTGACACTTTCAGTTTCTGTGTCTGAGCCAATGTCACATCAAACAGTTAACACACTTTGACACCACCTTACATATGAATATTTGTGGTTGTTGTTTTTAGGTCTGTCTCTCTTCCTTGATCTGTATACACTGTTAAACTGCCTTATTGCTGTTCCTGTTATACAGGTCGCCATCAGAGATGTGATGCCTGAAGCCACTGTCACAGCATTTGAATGTAAGTGTCTGTGTCATGCTTGTGTTACCTCAATGCTGGAACAGGGACAATCACAGTATCTCACAAGTTTACAGTACTGTGAAATACTCTGAGTGGCCTCTACTGTATTTCTCATTGGCGACAGTAGTTTGTACAACAAAACCATACTCCCGTATTTCAGTAACTTGTAGTAGCTAACTAATTCCCCCCTACAGCTGCATGATGATCATACTTATCATAGGTTTTGCTCTTAATTAAGGTAATTTGTTCAGATGTACATGGCTACATGTGGAGAGGGCAGGACAAAATTAATCAATGAAGTACTGTCATTATGAATCAAATTAATATGTATTGTGTTAAGTTTTTAGATTGTTGTATAACGTAATTAAAAAAAACAATAGCACAATACTTTTTCTTAGAATTATTGTATATCCTGGGCAGCTTGATTGTACAGTGGTTATCAATGTTGCCTCACAACAAGAGGGTTCCTGGTTTGAACTCCAGGGTGGGGTGCCCCTCGTTATGGGTTTTCCTCCGGGTGCTCCAGCTTCCTCCCACAGTCCAAAGACATGTAGGTTAATTGGTGACTCTAAATTGTCCGTAGGTGTGAATGTGAGTGTGAATGGTTGTCTGTCTCTATGTGTCAGCCCTGTGATAGTCTGGTGACCTGTCCAGGGTGTACCCTGCCTTTCGCCCAATGTCAGCTGGGATAGGCTCCAGCCCCCCCGCAACCTCTAACAGGATAAGCAGTTACGGAAATGAATGAATTAATGTATATCCTAATAAACTAAATGAAATTATTTACTGTCTTGGAAAAAAAATTATAGTGCTTGAGTGCTGCCCATGATGTTGATAGCTGTTTGTTTTATTATTTAGTTAAAATGTTTAATTATCCGAATTTTAAAATGCTGCTTTGTGTTTTAGATGAAGATGAGGTGGGGGACAGAATCACTGTCAGAAGTGATGAAGAACTTAAAGCCATGTTGTCATATGTAAGTATATAAAGAAATGATGTCACACATCCATCCCACAAATTGCACAACATAACTGTATGTTTATGTTAGTTTGATGTTCCAATTTTTGCAGAGAGCTAATTCTTCAATAGAAAGTAGTTCTGATGGAAAAAATGTACACATTATGACCATTTCTTTCTTCAGTGTATATGCAACATTAACTGTTTGTCTAAACATCAGAACTTTTCCTTTAAGGTAGTTTTTGTGCAGCTTTTACAGACTGTAAACCCCTCTCCGTCAAATTTGTTATTTCATATTATACAAATATAATAAACTTGACCTACCCAGACAGAGTAACCATGACACTGTCTTAAATCTCCTGTATTTTCTCAGAGCTTTGTGCAGCATAATGAAAGAGCCACTTACCTCCCCTTTCATTCAAAATCTTAGATACAGACATCTCAAAACTTTGGCACACAAAACTCCAATTTTCAGCTGGAGTGTTTTCTCTTCTTGCTGGCAGTGAAACAGCTTATAGAGGACCCATTATGCTTGTCCTTATTTCTGTCAAATATATATATAATGTTTTAATGTCCAATGTTTATATTGAACGTATCCAGAATTTCAAATAATGAAGAAAATGGATGTAAACATTTTTTCTACCTTGGCTACAAGATTCTGCCAGATTGTGACAGATTTCTTTGTGTGGTCATCTGTTCCAGGCAGATAATTGGAAGTGTTTACATTATGTAGCCTACCCTGCTACATGTAGCCACATGTAGCTACATGCTGACATCAGGGAAACATATAATCATGGTCACCGATGTTGTTAATTTTCCCCTGAATTTGGATCAAATTGAGGCTGTGAAGATTTTGGTTTAAACGCTTTTATTGGTGATTTTTCACAGTACAAATTGCTGCTATTCTCAGTAACAGAAGACCGATTGGGGAGGGAAGGCTTAAAGAGACTGACAGTAAAACGGATTGTCTCAGACAGAGGGTGAATACAGTTCCAGCACAGACAGTATGAGGAAAATAAAGTGTTTTTGGAACACTGAAGCATGTAAACATGTTCTAGTAGAAGCTCAAAATACAAGTATAAACCTGAAAATGAATGTAGTAGGTATGGCTGCACTAACAGTTATTTTCATTGTTGATTATTTGCTGATTACTTTCTCGATTATTCGATTAGTCGTTTGGTCTGTAAAATGTCACAAAAATGCCGATTAGTGTTTCCCAAAGCCAGAGATGATGTCCTCAAATGTCTTGTTTGTCACAACCCAGCAATAACAAGTTAATGGTCACTGAGGGGCAAAGAAACCAGAGAATATTTACATTTAAGAAGCTGGAATCAAAGTTTAGACTTTTTTTTCCTTAAAAAAATACTTAAACTAATTAATTGTTTATCAAATATGTTGGCGATTAATTTGATAGTTGACAACTGACCGATTAATCATTGCAGCTCTAATAATAAGTCACCTTTAAGGTAGAAAAACAGTCCACTCAAAGAAAAGCTTGAAAATCTTTTATTGTTACGTATGTTTTTGTTGCAGTGGCTAATCGCAGAAGTACAGGATTCCTGTCATGGTCACCAAAACTTTATATAGTGATGTTTAAAGGGTCCAAGATTGTCATGTCTGTCACATGCTCTATCTTTTAAAAAGACAACAGTTAAGAAAACAGTTGCTATATTGGGTGTTGGAGGCGCCACTGGTCTGATGCTGATGCTGATGAATAGATAGGATTGACAGATTTTGACTTCCTGCTTCCACCTCTACACTGACATGGTTTATCTGCAACTTAGCAACCTGTAGAAAATTTTGTAACCATATAGCCTCCTTCAGTTCAGTTTAACCCCTGATAACAAAAATTTTATTGGTAGTTTCCAGCGACACACATACACACAGCCACATAAACGCACACACTTCCTCTACACATTCAGCTCCCCCACCTAGTGCTTTACATTTTCATATTCCACCATATTTACTGTTCATGCCACGGACAGTAAGAGTAATGGCGTGTAATGGGTTTCTCTACGAGGTACACTGAAAGCTAAATGAACTGTCAATTTTTATTATTTATTATTCAGTACTTAAAGTTTTGCCTCATTAAAGAGCGAGGCCCCCTGGGCTGCAGAATTGTTCAAAATCTACTTTCATCTGTGGATGTCTTTTACCCCCCATCAGCTCACAATGATGCTGCTGGAGCCACAGGCACAATTTACACTCCTTGTTTTTTGTCCATTTTTATCATGCATTCACTTGTGGTTGCTTTTTAATCATTAAGTAGCATAGGGTAGCAGGGTGATTAAGCAAAAAGAGACAGCTGTTGTGCCGATGAGCGTTGTGAAAACGGGGATGGAAAAAGTATTGACCTCAGCCAGCTATTTTATTCACCAACTCGGCCTTTTTTCAAGGTTCTGTTGCGATTTTATCCAATTTGAATTGGTGAAGCTTTCAAGGAAATCACGGTATTGATGTGTCAATAAGGTTGAGGGAATTTCCTGCCTGGAGTGTTCCGGTATCACCACCACCATTTTGTGTATTGTATGCTAAAATTGCAGCTTGATATTACCTCACTTTATTTAGAACTAGGGCTGGGCAATATATTGATATTATATTTATGAGTTTATGAGTCTAGATATCATCTTAGACTTTGGGTATTTTAATGTTGTAAGTATTGCCTTTTACTGGTCTTAAAGGCTGCATTACAGTGAAGTGTAATTTTCTGAACTTACCAGACTGTTCCAGGTTTTTTAGTATTTACCTTAACCCGCTTGGTCATTTTATCCACATTGCTGATGTTTATTTCTCAAATCTTACTATGTAAATATTTTGTTAAAGCACCAATAGTCAACCCTATAATATCGTCACAAAATCAATATCGAGGTATTTGGTCAAAAATGATGCAGGATTTGATTTAGTTCATATTGTCCAGCTCTATTTGGAAGTACAGTTATGCTGCTACAGTAGATTTTGATGGTGCAGTGCTGCTGTTTTGTTCTTTCAGGACATGTAGAAATGCATAATTTAAGATAGTTTTGAAAGAAAAGACTATGGCACTTTTATCCAGAAACCAACTTGATGCATGATCAACCAATTAGGGCTGTATTAAATACAAAAAACAACAACATTTCAATTTTATTTTCACAGATGTTGTAATTGCAGTATGAGTCACGATTTTAGTGGGAGTAGTGATTTTTTACATCTTATTCTCACTGAAAACAACATAAAAATGATGATGTGTGATTTTTTTTCTGGGGTCTGTACCAAACAAGCATGTTCCCTTTTGTCTGAAACAGTGTTTGAAATGAACCTTTTTTACCCACCTGCCACTGTGGCTGGTGGAACCCAAAATCTACAAGCCACACAATAGAGTGCCATTGTTTTTGTGGCTGATGAATGAGGCACATCTTTACCAGCATTTGACTGGTGGCTGGTGCTAATTTCCAACTCTGGTTATATGATTTGTAGGCTGGGTTATCTCTGTAACACCACAATAGAGACAGAGCACATTTAAGTCTCGCCCCCACCAGACAGGAAAATAGTTCATCGCTCTACATTGACTTTGTATTGCGTGAAGGTGTCTCCTTGTCTTTGACGTCTGCTAGCAAACAACACAAAATGCCTAAAAGCTGCTGTGATTGCACTGTGACTGCACTAATATCATGGTAAAAAAAAAAACCTTAAGTTACGTTTTTATTAGCTGCCAAACCAGAAAATAGAGCTTTTAAGCAATACAACGTGAGGCATCAGCAGGAAGATATGAGAAACTGTGGGAGCCCGACACTAAATATACCATGTTTAGCATTAGCATTTTGCTAATTTGGCCAGACAGACTGTAGAGGTTGAAGCTCACTAAGCTATGTAAGGCCTGGTTTCGATCTTTGTTAGATTAAATGATGATCTTACCTGGTGATTTGATCAAACAGTTGAAAATATCAAAGTTTTTCACCTCTTTTTTTAAATAGAAGAGAAGTAAAAGCAAACAGTTACACCAACTTCACGCTACAATTGGAACCATCAGTGTTCATGGTAGTCAATATTTTAATGTTTTATATGGAAATATCACTGACTCCTTATTATGTTAACCTGTAACTATATATGTTGTACATTTATGTAGCGAAAGAAGTTACAATAAACATCCAGTATTATTTCTTTTTGTAACGTATCAGGGCAGCTTATTGTCCCAACAGTTATTAGTTTTTTATTCAGATGATGTGACATGTCTTAACAGCATATTAATTTACGACCCTGACCTGCAGCACAAATATTTAGTATCCACAACACTGCACTGCTTCGTCCACAGATTTCCAAAGCCACAATGAATTTTTGGCAAACAAATCCAAGAGCACTGTAATAGCTTTCTTCTCCTCGTGGGACAGGCAAGTGCACAAAAAGCTGCTGATCACCTGGAAAATACTGAGCTCACTAAAATATCATTTACACTAACTGAGTACTTTAAATGTCTTATGCAAGGGTTATACATTTCAGCAGTCATTTGCATTTGTATTCAGAGGATTTTTTTTTCATGTTGTGGTTGTTTGCTGTGGTTGCCATTTGGCCTCCGTAGAGACCTCAGTGGATTTTTGCCTCAGTGTTGTTAATTCCAGGTGAGCAGACAGCCATTATGTGAAATTAATAGGAATTAAGGGAAACCAGCATGTTAGGTGAAAGGTGGGATAATTCATTAGAGTCTCTCATGGTTGTGTTTCTGTGTGTGTGTGTGTGTGTGTGTGTTTGTGATAATTAATTGATATATTTATAACCAGACTTTTAAACATACCGTCACTACACAGTGTTTTTCCTGATATTCAAGATCCTTGCTTTAACATTGCCTTGCGGAAAAAAATTCATGCTCCTTGTTGCTGAGCAAAATTAATGCTCAAATTCAGCACTTAATTAACATCAGTCTGCAGAGGGCATTTATTGTGAAAAGTATCCCCCATCACTGAGAACATTGATTGCTACATGCTCCTGTGAGACCCACAAGTCTTCCAGGCATCTCTAATCATTGTTCGACACCTTGAAAGACAGACGCCCCTGTTCAAAGTTAAAGACTGGCCTGTGTCAGGTGCTAAAAAAAACATGTGACCTCATCCGTTCCTCGCTCAGCTCCCCCTGGAGGTAGTGGCTCTAATTCCACCATTCTTACTCCCATTTTCCCCTTAGTCTGCTAATGATGATGAGACCCACTCTCTGCTCCCGCTCTCCCACTTGTCCCTTAAGGCTGAGCGATGGTATTTGGGATCGGACACTGTTTAGTTATTGGCCAACAATGGAGAATGTCTTTTAATAACACACATACTACAGATTAGGTGGTAATTGCAGCCTTAATCAATAAGCTAGCTGAGCGGAAAATTAAAGGTACGTGAAGCCCGACCCCCCCCAACACACCCTCAACACACACAACATGTTTTTTGGTATTAGGCCCATTGTTCAGATGTGGCCTAGTGAAAACGCTGGAGGGCGAAAGCAGAGGGCTAGGAGCGAGGAGGGATCTGACAGTGATAAATAGGCCTTTTAATAACAGCTGTGCCACTTGGGTAGCCATTCTGATCCGTTCCCATCCAAGCCGGTCCCATCGTCCTCCCTCCTTCCCTGCCTCCCCCACAATGAGAGAGCAAATTTACATATCGCAGTGATGACTTGGTAGTTTACACTGGATTTACACAATGAACACATGTATGTGTGGGCTACATAAAGACATCTTCTAAAGTATCTAACTGTGTCTTTGTTAAGTCTTGCTGTTATTTTTTGTTGGTTTGAAGCCTCAAAGAGGAGGGGACATAAACAAAACACACATTATGCACACACACACACACACGCTCACAGTTTAACAGATGGTTTGGTTAACTGAAACATCAATTATTGCATTGCCTTGGCAAGCGTCTGCGAGGCTCCAGAGTGTGTGTGTGTGCACGTGTTAGTCCTGTAGGATATGAGTGTTTGGTGAGCTGTTGACCTGGAGGAGAAAAGGGTTAATGCTACACTCCTTCAGAACAAGCCCACAGGGCATTGGTCCTCATCGGCAACAGATTTCAGCACAGCATGCTCACATTTTTGGGAACACTGTGGATTAATTCTGACGTCATTTAGATAAACATTTTTCTGTGTGGAATACTCTAAAATTTGTCAGTGTCGCACACACTCAAATTGCAAATTTACAACGTCTTTCTTAATCAGTTTTTTGTCTTTTTAAAGCAATTCTTTATTAATGAAACCAAGTACATTTAAAGAATACCTATTATGCTCATCTTCAGGTTCATAACTGTGTCAAGGTTTTTACCAGAAAATGTTAAATATGCTTAAATGGTCAAAACAACTAGAGCACCAGCAGTCAATGATAATGTAACTTATTTAATGTGGGCAAAAAGAAAACGTTTATGGATCCTCGCGATAACCGCGCACCTCTATATATTGTTAAAGATTTTTGGAGTTGTTCGTGCTGATATTTATATTGATATTGATATGCTTTAATTTCCAAAAAACTCTTTATTTTCCACATTGTCTGTGCTAGAACAACTGAATTTACCCTCTGTCTGAAGTGCTCTGTTTTAGTGCCAGTCTCCTTAGACGTTAGCATGTAGCTACATGTACATTAGCAGTGTACTAACTCCTTCCAGCAGGAATATGATCTGAAAAATGGCAGAAATTTACAACATCAGCATTCACCAACTAAGTTTACATGTTTCCTTGATGTAGCATGTAGCTTCATGTAGCAGTGTGGGCTACGTAATGTAAACACTTGAAGTAACGTGCTTGGAGCAGATGACCATATAAAGAAATCTGGTACACTATGATGATTTTACTGTAGCCAGAGTAGAAAAAAATTTTGGAAACAGTATTCAGAACAGTAGGAAGCCTGAGGTTTTCGCTCACAGGCATTACCTCTATACATGTGTGTGTCATTATTTCAAACTTAGGCCAATTTGAATATGAACATCCGTCATTGAAAAGCTATGTGTTAGGGTGTTTTCACACCTGCCCTGTTTGGTTCGGTTCAATCGAACTCAAGTTCATTTGCCCCCTAAGTGTGGTTCGTTTGGGCAGGTGTGGACACAGCAATCACACTCAGGTGTGCACCAAAACAACCGGACTGAGACCTTCTTGAAGAGGTGGTCTCGTTCTGGTTACAAAAGAACTCTGGTGCGGTTGGTTTGTGGTGAGAACGTGTTCCGACCTGGATCTGAACCAACTGCAGTCCCATGACACATTGTTTGGGTTAAACATGAGCATGTTACAGTCCTGGAGGATTATTAATGTGCGCCTCCTCCTGTACTGCCTTAATATGCACATTCAGCACATCCAATGCATCAAAACATTGTTTTCTAGTTGGAGCCGCGCCTCGTTTTCAAACTGTATGCTTTGACTCAAATGAACAATGACAGCAATATAGTCCACGATGAGCAGCGCTAAAATCAACCTGCGTAGTTGTCCCTCCATTGTGACATTAGAAAGTGTCACATTTATCTTGCAAGTGTACTCTTCTTCAACGTTTTCTTTACTTCCTGGATTTTTCCCACATGGAAATTCTGACCAATCAAGAGCAGCTTTCTCACACAAGGCATTTGATCTGGTCTGCTTGTAAATGCTGCTGTGAGAACATGAACCAACTCTAGGCAATTATGCAACTTTGTGACAAAATGGGTTCCTGATTCAGACCCAAAGTAAGCGAACACTAGGTCTGAAAGTACTCTAAGACAGAAAATACAAAAAGCATAATAGGTCCCCTTTAAGTTCCAGCATGTGTAATGATCGCTATAAACCACTATTGTTCTCAACTGTTTACGACTTTCTTTTCCCCTTTAGTACTTCAACACAATGAATGAACAACGCATGAATGGACTGCTGCCGGACCCTCTGCAGATTTTTCCACGAGGTACGGAGTGACATGTTACAGTTTATCATGGACTGGTAATGCTGAAAGGCTCAATGCGTCTTTGTAATTAAAGTGTTGTCAATTAATCACAAGCAAAATTTAAATATATAAAAATATTCACACTTTCCTAGTTGGAAACTATTAAACCAAAATTTGGGGGAGTCACTTGCTCCCATTTTCTTTTTGTTTGAACACAGAGCGTTTGGTGGCTCGCAGTAACAATGCAGCCTCTGGAAAACATTAAAATTCAGTGGCTCATTGTGTTTCGTGTTGACAGTCAGTTATAAATCTACATTTCTTTTGCTCCAAGGACATTGAAACTGCAAGCTTGTGTTCAGGCTAAGCCTCGCCCAAATCTCTGGCATAATGTAGTTTCTTCCAAAACTGGTTTTGACTACTTTTTTATATTCATACATTTTATATATCTTCATATAGTTTTCTCAGCACCCAAAGTCATACATAATCACTAACAGGCCCCAAGGGCAAAGTTTATAGTCTCCCTCTCTTTCACTTTGTATCTGCCTCTTTCTATCCTTCTCTTTTCTCTTACTCTGTTTTTCCTTCCTACATACCACCAGCTGTCTCAAGAGCCCAACATCTCAATCACTCTCTTGTCTACAACTAATTTCAGAGTAACCCTCATTTCATTTCATATTTTTTTTTTGCCTTTACAAAGAACTGATTCCTTTTCAGCACATTTGTAAATGGCCCAGTGATGTGTTCTACAATCTAGTCAATTACTGTTTCAGCCGGCAAGACTCCAGGGATCCGGAACATACATGGCCTGAAGGTACCTATCTCAATAATTGTTTCAGCTGCCTTACACAGAGAACACGGGGAGGGGAGGGAGGGAAGTTGAGGCAAATGGATTGGTAACGCTGTGTTCCACTTATTGAAATGTCAATTGAAGTCAAGGCTCTCCTTTTCTTTCACTCATTCTCTTGCTCCCCTCGTCCATGTTTATGTATGGGGACGGCTGGCTGTGGCTGCAGCGGGGCTTCGTCTCTCTCCTCTTCTCTTATCTTCTTGGTTCTTAGTCATTTAAAAGCAAGGTGTTATGCTGAATTCTTGATCCCCCTCTGGAGTGTTATGATCTCTCATTCCATATGATAAGACGACCATCAGCACCGGTTAGAGCAAAAGCTAAGTCAATAGGAAGATGTCATTGTTCAACCATGAAATTGTCATTACAAGCCCCCCTCTGCCATTTACAAATGGCCTTCCACAGACCTTCCCATTTTATGTTAGGCATATGTTGCTATTGAAACTCATTGCTAATTACCATGGGTTAAATGACTTGACACCTCCTCCATCTCTCCAGATGATCCATATTATATCTATCTCTATTTCAATAATAAAATCAGCCCCCCCTTCCAAACACTGAAAGTGCTTTATTTAAAGTATCCTCTGAGGAGCTGTGGTTACAACTACTGAACTGTGTCAGTTTTTTTATAAGGTCAAGGGTCCTTGTTTTGATAAGATGATGTTTTCCAAAAACCTTAAGTCCTCTGGTAATCTTTCCCCTCTTTTCTCCTGTTTTAATATAAAAGTAATTGGCTGAGGGGAGTCTTATGCGCTGTTTAAATTAGGTCTTCCTGGGCACTAATTAAAGAGAGAATCCCTGTGCTTTAGTGGACCCAACACACCGGCCTTTTGACCTCAATTAAAGGAGTTATTTTTAGTGCATCCTTTTCTTGTCTCTTCTTTTGTGTACAATATCTGGGTTGAGTACAGACGTTTTTGGCGTAAACATAGATGCAGATGAAAAGAACAGGAGCAATAACCCCAGTGAGGCATGGCATTTTTAATGTCTTAACGTGCTTCATAACCACAACATCCGCCGTTCGATTCCAGCCAGGGGATCTTTGTTGCATGTTATACCCATCTCTCTTTCCATTTCCAGTCTGCCTCCACACGCTACATCTGTCCAATAAAGCCAAAAATGTCCCCCCCAAAACAAACAACTTTATTTTCCTGCAGTCTTTGCCAAAATCTGCTTTATCCGTCTCACGTCCTTCAGTTTTAAGCTGTACTTTCATGCAAATATATTTTTGGCTCTCCTCTCCTCCCTTTTCCCCTTCTGCTGCCTGTCATCCTCTCCCCTCGTCTATGTGGACACCTCTTTCTTTCTTCTCCTGCCTCCCTTCTCCCCTACGAAAGCCAATTAACCTCCAGGCTGAACTGAGAGCTTGTGTTTTGTTCTTGTTCATTAGGGGGTCTGGCCATATGTCTGTCTGTCTGCCTGTCTTTTGGCCTTGACCACTAAGAGTGTGTCCGTGAATTTGTGCATGTGCTTTCACATTTTTGTGTATGTGCTTGCACACCTCCAGGTTAATACAAGACCTAACCCAGCCAATGACTGCACTCATGCTGTCCCAGACTCCATGGCCAACAACAGGTGAGCTTTGCCGGGGCATGGGGAGCATGTTACACTGCCTGGAATAAACTTCAGTTGGTTGATAGATGAGTAGAAAGATGTCTGTGGTACTTGCGTCAGCTGTGCTGTGTTTCTTCCTCCAGCTTAAAAAAATCATCTGCTGAGCTGAAGAGGATCCTGACAAATGGGCAGGTGAGCCTGTGTTTTGGGTTTAAGTAGAATTTGACCGCTGTTATCTCGCTGCTCCTGCTCTCACACCTAGTTTCCACTGACTAGAAACACATTCTGGCTAGTGGTAGTTGGCACCTCTATTGATTTCTGTGATGCCAACTGTGGGCATGTTATACAGAGTGTGTGTTTGGTTATTGTCTCGTCACTGTCCTACAGTGGGAGCAGGAAGTCTGTGGCTTCCTAGGATCAAGCCTGCTACAGTTACACCTCTCTTTCTCTTTTATAGAAACACACACTCTCTCTCTCTCACTCACACACACACAGTTGCTGGCGTGTCAGGGAGACAATTAAGCCAACGGCCTCTCAGGTTTCTCCTGTAACACAGTGAACTAATAGAGCTGTTCTCTCCCCTCTCCTCTATCCCTTCATCCATCTCTTCTCATTCTCTTCACCTCCCTCCTCTCAAACCAATTAGATGGACTGGGGGGTGGACATGAGTCGTGTACACACATGCTTACATGTGTGTTGTGAAGCCTGCGTCTTTCTTACTGTACAAAATGCATTTTGGCAGCCCCACATTTATATCATATCAATATCAATCATGTCGAATGAAGTGCTTGAATGCAGCATGGACCGGGGAAGTAGTTAACTGGAGAATTATTCTCTGGATATTGTTAACTTTGGCCAGTGGAATCCAAATATAAACAATGATTTTCCTTCCAAATTGTGGGACTTTCAGGACACTAGCAATGTGCAATTGTACATTTCCTGTAAATGAAATGGTGTTTCACTTTGAAAAATTAGGTTTTATATCATAGTACTCATTATGTTTACGTTACTGAAAATTTTCTGGCAGAGATATGATGTGAAATTTAATTAATATATGTATTAAAATATGGAACAAATAATTTTACATATACATCTGTTGTTTATTGCTTAAATTTGTCACCCCTCTTCCATTGTAAAAAAAAAAATCATCGTCACTGTCAAAGGTTCAGTGTGTAGGATTTAGGGGCATCGACTGGTAGAAATGGTATATAATATTCATAACTATGATTTCATTAGTTTACAATCACCTAAAAATAGGAATCATTGTGTTTTAGTTACCTTAGAATGACTCGTTTATATCTACTTTCGGAGCCGCTCCTCTTCAAAGAGTCAGCCATGTTATTATACAGTAGCCCAGAGTGGTCAAATTGAACCCAGGCTCGAGGTCGGACCATTAGCGTTTTTTGTGTTTTTGCGTTTGCACATGGGAGAAATTTCAGTTTTGCACCCTCATTGCTAGATGTCGGAAAATCCAACACACTGCATCTTAAAATACAGTAATTTTCATTTTAAAACTCAAGACCAGAGCCAGTCCTACAAAATAATTTGTGGAAATATTGTCCTGAAGTTAATGTTCAGTGATAAAATATTCCACATTTATATGAGGATAGCAAAGTTGTTTTGTCTTTCCATTCTGTAACAGTTAAAGTGAGTAACTTAACTGCTGAACTTGAGGAGTCAGTGTTTTCCTCGGTGTTAATGTTTTTAAAAGTATCTACACAGTATCATCGGACCAGGCAGTGCCTTACCCTTCTCCACCATTTGGGAGTTTTACACACGTAATGCTATCTCTGTTATTTGAGATAAATTCCCATGAACTCTGATTAAGTCATAACCACAACATTATTTCAGTGCTCTGTTTAGAGAAATTCCACAGACGTGCAGGAAAGGTTTGACTGGTGATTTCAAAATGAGTGAGAGGAGGAAACTTTTGCTCAGACCAGCCATGTCTGTGTGGACTATATTAAATTCCTTTAACACTGTATTTTTTTTTTATCAATGATGAGTGGAACAACAACTGCAAACAAATCATCATTTAACTCCACATCAGTTACTCCCCCACTCACCCAAGCACAATGTCCTTTTATAAATTGGACGGCAAATGTTGTATTGATCTCCTCGTCTCCTCCTTCCGTCCCTCTGCTTTCTCTCCTTATGTTGCTGAACTTGGAGTGACCTGAATGCCTGTCTTGTTTATAGCCTCCAGTGACCATGTAGTCCCCCCTCTTTCTTTCACTCTCTTTCTCTCACCTGTGTACTTACACATATCATCCACTGGTTGCATGTCTTCTCATGTTATAACATCTAAGGACCATTATTGTATACCTGTGTCTGCAGATAAATGCCCAAGATATCCACTATCAAGAGCAGCTTGGCCATGGAAACGGAGGCACAGTCTACAAGTAAGTGTTGGCTCTCACATTGAGGCTCTACCATTACAAGGCCACGGCACAATAATGAATAGTGACACTGAGGCGATACCTGCTGAAGCAAGTGAGGTGGTCTGAATGATGTATTCAGTGGTGTTAAAGCCTCTATACAGTGCAGATATTGAGGAGGAATGTCTCAGCCAGTGGCCAGTTTAAGACTGATGCTTGGATATTATTCTTGGCTTTTCATATTTTTTTTTTTCAGCTCTGTTTTTTATGACAAACGCATCACTCTGCAGTCGGGTTCTGTGAATGGTTCTTCATTGTTCACCACCCTGCCTCTGTTCTTTCCATCAGCCCATTTATCTCTCAGTGTTTTGTGTGACATCTATCAGGCTGGTTTGTGTCTTTAGTTTCATTTATTTATTCTGGTTTGAAGGTTGCAAACATATATGATATCGATTTGAGGCTGTAAGGTATGACAGCAATTGACTTAATCCGTCTATAGTTCAGCACATGACCTGCCACGATGGGAGAGCTCCATCCTCTCTGGCTAGACAAATGTATTACCTCCCTGCTAACGTTATGACAAGCTTGGCATTTGTGTTGCTGCCTCTATCCTTCTTCTCCCCACCTCGTGCTTCCTCCTTCCCATCAATCCTTAGCTATTGAGCTGTTTTATTGAGATTGAAGTATTGATCACTGCTCAGACTAACCTTGACTTGACAGAGTGGTCTGCTTTACACAGTCCCCAGCAAAACCAGTAAATGTCCAATCTGGCAAATCCACAAAAGTGTCTTTTTTATTTTTTATTTTCACCCTTTTCTTTCCAACCACCTTTTACTGTTTTATGACTTTGAGATAGTTTCATTAAGAGCCAATCTATCATAGTTGTAGAAGAATAAGATTGCTGATCAGTTTGGCACCAAAAATGGTTACACTGCAGTGGGGAAGGCCAATATTGCAAGCCCAACAACTTCTCAGTCAATTTAGTCAAGGAAAAAATCCATATGCTTTGGTGCTGAAATTTTTATGGTTGGAAGGAGAAGATAAAAGATACAGATTAAAAATAACAGCCAGGTTGTTTAGGCCATTTTGATGATATAGATTGTTTTAGGTCATTCCTATTTTAATTTAAATATATCTAATTTAGTAAGCAGCAGAGCTCAGACGTGCTTTATGTGTGTGTCTCATTAGAGTAATATGATTTGGTTTGGGGATGGGATGGGGTGGACAACATGTTGCCTGTTACATCGTGTGGGCTGCCTCTATTAGCACTGTGGCAATAAGAGTGTTATATTTCACACAGTTTAAGCTGTACATTTTATTTTCCAAAGGTAATAAGATAGTTCAGCGTATTGTTATGCTTGTAATGAGTACCGAACTGAAAGCCTCATACTGAAAGGTGCCATACAAATACATGTATTGTTACACCCCTAGTTAAGACATAGTGGAGTAATGGCGTCCTGAACAGGGAATTAAATCAGGCTACCTCTGTGTGTTGTAATCTGAGCCTCTCTGTGGTTTGTTAAAGTAAATGTCAGAGAATGTGTGTGTCCGGCGAGTACATTGCCATCACTCTGCACTGGGCTCACATGGCAGTAGAAGCGTAGTGCCCCCCTCCAGTTCTCCCCTGTTAACACGATTATCTCTGTCAGCAGCATTTATGGAGTAAGCACCATTAGCTGCTATCAGCCGGCTCAGTCACCACCATGTTGAGAACTAATTCGCTCTGAATTTCACTTAGAGCCGTTTTAATAACAATGTTTGGATCTCTGCAAAATTATGAATGCTATATTTACATATGTATTGAATATATAAGAGCTCCCCTTCCAACAGTGCCTCCTGGACAGAGGACAGAAGTTTGTCCAGTTTAGGTACTTTATGTACGCCTTTATCCTTCCAGAAATGTCCCATCTGAGGTCAACATTTCCGCACCCTGCTGAGGACAGCTAGGGTGATGGCCTTTAATTCTATGCCCAAATGATTTATCAGAAACATCAAGGGCGCCTGTAAGTCATTATCCAAGCCGCTCATAAGCCCACACTTTACAACTAGGCTTTTGCTGCCCAGACTACCCCAGCTACATCCTTCCTGGCCTGCTGTACCCTCTGTGCTGAGTAACGAAGCTCCACTCTGATTATATATATCTAATCTCCAGCATGACTGGGAGATGTTGGCTCGATGATGAAAGCTAAAAGTATACTGAATATAGACCTCAGGCATTGTCAGCAAACCTGTATTAACAAACTCCATCCAGCAGAGTCACCTGCCATTATATCCAGTCAAAGAACAGGACTCAGAACAGTTGTCAGCTCCGCTACTCCGTCAACCCAAGTGTCTCATGGATTTAATTGTAGATCACAGTTAAGATCTGCCTCAGCTGCCCTGTGCTCTGTCCAAATCACAGACACCTTCCCGTAATGCAGGACCATGTTTGACCACATGTTTGTCAGCAACCTGGACTTTGCAGGTCCGACTAATGTTGATAAGGTGTTTAAAGAACATCCTCAGTAATCACATTTGACTATGAAAAATAAATGAATGTAGTCTGTTAGTCTTTGTGCATTCCAAACAGAAAGGGTGTAGTATAGTGTAAACAGTATAAGCTAGCGTTCTTGACCCATCTGCCTCTGTATAGCTAGACTGGTCATTAGAGCCAGAGGAAACTCAAAATCGTGAATTTGTAACAAAATTGGTGTTAATTGTGTTGGTGGCCTTGACATCAGCTCATAGAATATTTTGTTAAAACTGTTAATTGCTTCCTTGTTGCTTTAATTTTAATTATTTTTTGTCACAGTCAGAAACAGCTTTGAATATTTACTGATCTTCCCTAGGCGTCACCTTTAATGTGTTAATGACAGGTTGTTTGTCGGGTAGTTCGAGAATTGTGACGCGCTGACCTCTGTGTAGTGTTGTATTCAGTTTTTTAATTTAACAATTCCACTGAACCTATAACAACTTAAATAAAGCTCTCTTATCGTCTCTGTAAATATCTCTTTACAAATATGCCATGCCAAAGTAAATTATCTCATTTGAAGAGACAATCAGTGATACAGTAAGTGTATCAAAAGAATTATCCAGTCTGTCTTCACATAAGCTTTATCATTTGGGGATTTTCTTGAGGGTCTGGACAGAAAGCCGACATTATCTAATTAGGTGCACAAAGAAAAGAAAACATAAAGGGTTTAGGTTGAAAGGATCACCATAATCTACTGTCCATCTCAATCACTGTTCACCCCAAACTCTGTGTTTTGTTTCTGTACACAGACAAATGGGCATTGCATTAGCATGGGTTAGTCTAATTCTCTCTAACTTATTTAAACGTCTTCATACCTACAATGTTAGTACGTTAGTGTTTGTCAGCTCTGTAAACATTGGAATTCCTTTCAATAGAATAAGAAGATATAAAACAAGTTGTTCTTCATGGTAAAGAACCAAACTATTGTATACCTCTTAAGACTGTAGGCTGCCTTACTGCGGTGTACCTGTGATTTTTTTTTTATAGGAAAAGGGTAGTTTTCCTCATCACTGCATGTTTGGTTTTACTCTTTTACCTGAATATTTATTTTGGTTTAGTACCTGCGTTGGTTGGATGTCACTACAGCAGTCTAATTTTCAAACATGAGCTGAAGAAATCAAAAAGTCAGCTGCTAAATTATGCTTAAAAGTAAAGTATGGTTTATCAAAGCTTTGGTTGTGTTTTTGCAGCTTTCACAGTTGTTTCTTTACATTGGACTCTTTAGAGTAATTTCTTAGATTTTAGATCGAGGCAACTTTAAAAATGGTTCCAACGAGAAACCCCAAAAGTCAAATGTTCGGACTGGATGAAAGCGGCTACTGAGTAGCTACTCTTGCACTGTTTTGCATAGTGTCATAGTGTAATGTAGCATACACCATGCGTGCCATGCAGACAAGAGATGTAGTAAAGGTGGAGCAGCTTGAAGGTTACTGTATCCATGGCATATCCTGAGGCATTGATTGTCTAACATCGGCAGACGCATAGAAAAGAATGAATCCAGGTGTTTTGATGCATCACGCTCTGCCAGTGTGTGTTGTCCTCTATTTTGTATCTCTGTCAACTTGAAAATTTAACGTTAAAGGCAGCGTGTGGGACTTTAAATGAACATAAGTTACATTCAAACCTTTGCCAAATGAGTACACACAATGCTATTTAAGCCTATCGCCACCAAGAAAAGCTGTCTGTATTTCCCAGTATATGGTGTCCCTGGCCATTTCCCTGAACTGGCACACCAGAAGTTGTGCATTTTAGATTAACTAGCCAGATCTAAAGGGGTCAGGAAGGGGAGAGAGACCATAGTGATGGAGCACCAGCCAGGAGTATGGTGGAAGCTCCTGAGAAACATCCAAGAAACATTTTTGGAATTGATGCTACAGATGATAAAGGAGCTCTGCAGAGGAAGAATCAAAGTCAGTAACAGAAAGTTATTGACAGCAAGGATAAACATGGATCATCGTTGGTGTATCTCTTCCTCATTGAGGCCTTGTTGAGTTGTTATTTACCTCTGACAACTCCGTCACTTGGCTTTTTATTTCTCTCTGCCTTTATTTACATTGGAAGACTTTAAGAGAGCACTCCTGGTGGCGGAGGAGATTCAGCAAACTCACCTGAAGGCATTTGACATAAGCTTGCGCCAACAGTTTTGTGTAATCACTCTCGTTGCCAGAATGGGGAGACAAATAGTTGCACTGCAGGTTTAAGTAGCTGATAAAATATGCAAGTGCCATTTTTTTCAGCTGACAAATATTCACAATATATTCATAATCATTTTGTCAGAGATCAGACCAAAATGGCCAGATATGTGTTTTAAATGTCATGGGCACGTATGCACTTTTGTTTTGGTTAAGCTGTTTTTATATGTAGTTTTTCTGATTAGAAAAACACTTTAAAAATCCTTAAATTAGTATTTTACTCAAACAAATTTTGCTGTATCAAGTAAGAAATGAGCCATTAAAAATACTGTATGCATACTCACAGAGGGCCTTGACAGGTTTCCTGCTTGCTTAAATAAAACAATTCTCTGTCCTCTTCAGCCTCTACCCTTTGGTCCAGCTTATATTAGGCTTATCACGTGTGAAAGCACCACCAAAGGCCCCCCACCTTTTAACCTCTTAGCCCGTTTATGACCCAGAGCCATTTAGACTCAATTGGATGTTACCAACACCTCAGCTCTCCATAGCCACACGCTGACCTAGCCATCCATCAATGTCGGCCTTTGTTTTTTATTACACACTCTCTCAGAGGTCCATCTTGTCCAGCAATCTCACTGACTCTACGGCGTATAAATACAATAACAAGGACAAACAGGCTATTTTGGTGACTCATGGATCCAGCAGTGCAATTAAAACAAGCACATTTGCCTGGCTGTGACTGTGGTGACATCTACTTAGACACCCACGGCTGATCCTTCACTCTCTCAGCCCATTTTCTCCATTGATTTTGTTTTTTCACCCCATTGATTTGACTGTATATTGAAGGGCCAAACCTTTTTGGTTAATTGGTTGGTAACCTAGTATCTTGTTTCCAGATATGTTCAGATTGTGAGTTGAGATTACAGTTTACATCAGTGCAGCCAAGGTTTTGTCTTTGGTGCAAGACTGAAGTAATTTCTATATATATTGTTTATTTTATGGGTAGACTTTTTGGCTGTTTGAGTATTTCTCCTAAAGTTAGGCTAAATTATCTAATGACCAAGAGAAAAAGTGTAATCTGAAGACTGGGTGACAAAAACATGCATTGACAAAATCTTTATAGGTCAACATTCAAGTGTTTTAAAGCATAACATAAACATTACTACATCCTATGGCATGTTCTGTTTAAACTTATTCCCACTTAAGTTAATTATAACCATGCATTGCAGCCAACACTATTGCACTGTCTGAGGCCAAAGGACTACATGTTTTTCAGGAAAGACATTATTATATTACTGAGGACTGAATATATTTCATGTTTTTTATGATATATTTTTTATGATATGATATCAGTATACCAGTAGATAGTAGCCCAAAGCAAAGTACACACTTTATAACTTGTTAGCACTCTCTGCTAGTTTAGGCTAGCTAGCTGTTACCATGTGGGATGTAGCTTGATTGAGCATGCTTATTATTTGCTCTTAATTAGTCTATATCTGCTCATTCTTTATTGTAAAACATTTCTTTATATGTTGTTTAAATCCTGGTTTGTTCGCAACCCACATTTCAGCTTAAATTTCCAAAGTAGTATTACCTTTCTTCATTAGTTAACTTGCTAGCTGGCTGGCTACAGTTCATTGTTGTATGGATTCATTAATTCATTCATTTTCCATGACCGCTTATCCTGAGTTGTGGGGGGGCTGGAGCCTCCTCCAGCTGACATTGGGCAAGAGGCAGGGTACACCCTGGACAGGTCGCCAGATTGTCGTACGGCTTACGCATGGAGACAGATTCACATTCACACCTACGGCCAATTTAGAGTCACCAATTAACCTGCATGTCTGGACTGTGGGAGGAAGCTGGAGTACCCGTAGAAAATCCCTGCTGACATGGGGAGAACATGCAAACTCCACAAAGAAGGGCTCCCTCACCCCGGGGTTCGAACCCCTCACCCTGGTTTCAAACCAGAAACCCTCTTGCTTTTAGACGACAGTGCTAAGCACTGCATCGCTGTGACACCTCTATTGCATGGATTGATTATGCAGATTAATGTACTATTTATGATATGGTAAAAGGTTTGTTTCTGTTTGGATATGACATGGTAAATACAGCTTGAAAATATAACCCTTATAATCCCATGTTATTCCTGCTGTTTCCTGTTAATTCCCGTAGAAAATGTCCACCTTGAATTATCCCAGAATTTTGCAAACAAAATGGTTACTTTAAAAATAAAAGGCACATAGTGTAAAATGTGAAGCCTACAATACAACCAGAAAACCAGAAAGTATACAAGTAACAAACTTGATACTCACTGCCTGTAGATGTCATACATTTTTTAGAGTGTACAGTTTTAGTAGCACCTACTGTCCTTACTTGTAGAAGACGTCACAGACATGTCTACGTCTGCAGCACTATACTGTTGCAGCTGTTAATTTCCTGTCCTGGAGGGGGTGCAGTGTGGCATGTGTAGGAGTGGTCTGACAGTGAGTGAATGTTAAAGAGCACCCTTAGAGAATGACAAATCGACAGTAATGTGTTTTCTTTATGGAAGTTGTGATTTTGTAATTTGTTTGTCAGCCACAAGAGGCCTGCACTTGAAAGCGATGTCAAAGTCCATTCATTAAATACAGAAATATTATCTTGAACTTTTTTAATCATGGCAGGATATAAGCATTATGGGAGCTTCTGAGCCTCGCTGCCTCTAATGAGCTGGATATTTACTTGGCAAGCCTTTTTGCTCTTATTTGTATGTACATGAGTGTCTCTCTGTGAATGTCTGTGTTTATGTCTGTCCCTCTTCTCTGTGTCAGTTAGGAGAGCCATTATAGTCGTATCAGGTGAGAGAGTCAGGGAGAGGGAAAGGCGGCCCGTCGTCCATGTGGCAGTGTAAAAGTACCACGTTAGCCCTGATCCAGGAGGCCAGTCTCGCTAACCCACGGCCCCAACTTCAGAGACATAGAGAGGGGCCCTATGAATACTGCATGATGGAGCTTTTATTACAGAGCGAGCTAGAGTGTAAATAAGATCCAGGCAATGGGGCACGTTTACTGGGGTCAGATCAGGGGAAGTGGCGGGGGGTGGCTATGTAACCTTGTCCCCATGTCTCCCGCTGTCACAAGCCTGTCACTGTAACTCATACAGTGATGCTCGGCCCTGAGGTGGTCAAGGACAGTCTGAGAATAAAGCTTTAACCAAGCAGTAGTCACACCATGTCTCCAGCCCTAAAACATGCCCTTAAAGGAATACTTCACCCCTCAAATGACCATGGGTATATCAAGTGTTCACCCTGTGTTACGTTGAATTGGTGAAGAAAACTTTGTTTTCAAGCATGCCACTGAATTATGAAGGATCCAATAACTGAGAAAATTCTTGACAAATTGAAATCATAGGATCAAAAGCATCCATTTACAGACTCTCACACCACTCATGCAGTAAAATCCAAGTCTTATTTATCCAGTCATATGCTCAGTACTTCCCAAACAAACGGCCCTTTCTGATGGGAAACTAAACAGAAGGTGAAACTTACCTATGGTCTCTTCAAATCTAGACTCAATTGACAGAAACATCATTTTACCTTGCTGACCACAGGAGCTGCGGGTCTACCACTGCCTCGATTGGTTGGTTTGTTTGTGTTATTGTATGACTTTGGAGAATCTGAACTGACCCTTTGAAACACCAAAGTCACACAATTACCCAAACGAACTGATCGAGGCAGCCGTAGTCCAGCACCTTCCATGTTGAGGGAGATAAAATTACTGTTCTTGTCAGTGTAATCTGGCTTTGAAGATAGCAGAGTTTTACTTTTCAGTTCAGTTCCCTGTCACAAAGAGCTGTCTGTTTGGGAAGTACTGAGCATACGACTGCATAAATGAGACTTGGATTATATTGCGCTAGTTGTGTGAGAGTTTGTTAACAGATGTTTTGATGTAGTTGTGCTGTTGGTAAATGCGGCCCCCTATGACTTCAGTTCATCGAAAATTTTCTCTGTTTTTTGATTCTTTGCTCACCTTGGATGCATGCGAGATAAACAAAGTTTTCTTCATGATTTCTATGTAACACAGGGTCAGTAACTGAAATACAAATGTTCATTTGTGGGTGAAGTATCCCTTTAAAACACATTTGTTAAGACTTCAAGACAGCATTTCTTAACTTTTGTGTGTTTTGACTTAGATGTGCATTTAATTGTAAATGTATAAAAATTAACTGCTGCTTTGTGAACATGTGCTTAATGTTATATTCTGGGGATTGGTCCCTTCAATTTTATGTAAAGCGTTCTTAAGACACAACCCAGTGAAAAAGTCCTGCATGTGGATGTCTTTAATATCTGTTTCTCTTGATCCAGCTCCAGCCAAAAATGAATCACAGACATCAGAAAAACAAAAACAACCTTAGCTTTAACAAACAGATGTGATCATTTCCATGACGGTATTCACAAAGATTGTATGCGCACAACTCAGATGAAACACGCAGGCATGACATCCGATGTGCACATTCTCATCTGCTAAACAGGCTGAGTATGACTGTCATCATGTCTTGACTGCTCATTGAGAACTGCAAGTTGTTTAGCCTGGCAAAGACTTGGTTTAATCTCTTTCCAGGCTGCCTTACACACACACAACCTGCCCAGCCAGTATTTAACATGTCTACCCCTGCGATCTTGCCTCAATTAACATCTTCATCTTAATTAAGAGGCAGCACTCATGCTTAACTGATATTGATTGTAGCTTAAAGGAAGACCGAGACATCAAAATGGAAACAAGGCCGTCAGCCTTATGTGCAAAGAGCTCTTTTCCTACAAAGATGACACTTATGATCAAAAACACTCTTTAGGCAAAAAGAAATACTCTTCACTAAAGTCAGAAGAAGGCTTATGGTTTGTGCTAATAATGACAAACTTCATTTGTATCCCATTTTTTTTATCTTCTATGTGTAAACTCTTGGTCACCTTTTTCTTTTCACAATATCCAAAAAGTCTTTAGTTTGTTTTTGACTTCAGCAGCGATGAGACTGTTATAAAAGATGTGTAGACTACAGCTCACATACAGCACGGCAACGCTGCAGCCAGCGACCAGTGTTTGTTCTAACTGTGGGTAAATACCTGACATGGCACTAATGGGTGGCATTAATTAAAGGCCTGGGCCAGTTTTGAGGTGTCTGGCCGAAGAGCAATGCGATACTCCAATCTAAGACACATTAATCACACCTTGCACCATACACATTCTCTCTGGAAGACCCACTGACAGGTGAGTAGCCAGGTATCACATTCACTAAGCCTGCTTGCAAGCTAACCCGCCTGTGTGACGTACACGGCCCCCACCTCATCCTCATCACCTGACAGCTGTTGGACAGTATTTGTCCTTGAGGATTGTATGTTGAGAGGTCCTGTGGTGTTGTCACTGGTGCCGTAAACTAACCTTCAAGGGCTGTAACTAAAGCCGATGTTTGGCATTAAGGAGTTTGATAATTAAATCATTACGGGGCCGGTCTGTGGCCGCTGCTTTACTTGCAACTCAAAACTCTGTCTGGAACAACGAGTGATAGGGCTGACTGGATCTGGTTTTGGGTGGTGACCTCTGACCTTTAGGAGAAATGACAGAGGCAGTTTGTCATGCTAATTTAGGCTGTATTAATATTACTGAGAAACTAGGGGAGCTGTGAAGCTTATATTGCATTGTTATTTAGTACATTATCAGTACATTAGTCATTTGTGATTGCTTTGATCAGTATTAATTTATCAGCCACATCAGGGCAGTGACATCACATCTTTATTTGGAGTAGCAGTGCGGTAGATTTTTATTGAACAGAAGAGTAAAAATCTATGATATGATCAGAGCACCTCACTTAAAAAGGAACTTGACCAAAAGAAAAATAATGACACTCACAGGCAAATTCATTTAAGGATTGTGAGGCTTTTGTGGACACTACCCCTGCGCAAATAAGACAAATGCCCAAGCCATGTAGTAGGGCTTGGGCAGTATCAGTGTGTTACAGTATACCAGGGTGTCTAGAAATCCTGAAAGTATGATTTTCAATACAGCAGAAAATACAACACTGATCTTGCTATTAAATTGATACAGAGATGCTGTGCTGAGGATGTATTCTAGCATACATCATGTACCACTAGAGGACAGTCTTTGTTGGTGCAACAGACAACTGAGCTGACAAACATGGTGACTGCGAGTGGTGGGGATAACGTTACAGGACTAGTGAAAAGCCGATTAGCAACAACATATGGCATATTCTCACATCTAACTCTGTGAATTAAGGATTTTTTTTTGACCAAGCCAAAGTTGAGGATAGTTAGAGCAACAGAAAGGCTAACCAAGAAGAATTTGGTGAGTTTTATTTTGTTTCTGTCAAGTTTTTCTTTTTTATTTTACAGAAATACCATCACATACCTAATACCCTGGTGAAATGTTAGGAAAATATGAAGACACCCCAAGCCTAACGTGTAATTCTTAAAACACCTGCAAAGAATGAAATGCACGCCTAACTGCGCTGCCAAGCATATAGTATCACAGTGTGCTATTTGCAAGTATTTAAATTAGGTAATATGCATACATTTGGTGCAGAATTGGCCCACTTCTATGCAATTAAGCCACAACGCAAAACAGTCCAATCTACAAAGATCAGCACAAATAACCACACACAGTTACAGTTCAATTATTAGCATTGTCAGAGAGTTGGTGGTAACTTAAGTTGACTGACAGACGGGCATATTAAATCCCAAGTAGGGTTTCTCCCTATCATTTTGTAATTTCTTGCCTGAAAAAGGTCTGAAAATTTCTGTTTCCTTTTTCTTTCTGCTTGCTGTGGCGCAAAGGCAACAATTATGTATTATATATTATGTTTGTGCTGTAGTATCATTAGCGCAGTGTCTTTTGTGAATCAGACTTTGAGACGTGCAGATAGCCGTTGCAAGTGATGTGCAATTCATGGTGCCATCAGCGGCCACAATCTACTCTTTGTAAATTTAAAAACACAGTATCTCAAGTTACCATGTAAATTAATTCAAGCTTCAAACTGATTTGAACAGTTTTGTTTCATACTATGTTGTTTTTGTCCTTTCAGAGCGTACCATCTTCTTAGCAAGCGGGTCTTAGCTGTCAAGGTGAGAACTCCTTTCACGTTGATGCTTTTTAATAAACGACTCTCAATCCAGTCCAATCCATCAGAGCACCAACATAACTTTTAAGTGTTGTGTTTATTGTTTGATTACAGGTCATTCCCTTGGATATCACGGTGGAGTTACAGAAGCAGATCATGTCAGAACTAGAAATACTCTACAAGGTTAGTTTTGACTTGTTACTCTTTACAAAAACAGTTTCTCTTTTTTTCCACTAAATGTTGCTGTTCTACCAGATCTGTGTTGTTAATAAACCAAGAGTCTAACTAGTGAGGCACCAGTTATCGCCTCTGGTCTTACGATGTAAGCCAGGGATCAGCGATTCCTGGAAACACATGCAACTTGCACATGGACTAGGCATGTGAGTTTACTGACGACAGTCTGTTAATTTCTTTCAGTGCATCAGGGGAGTTTTTTTATTGTTATCTCAAATTGTGCATGCCCAAACACAGTTAGCTGTGGAAACTCACTTCAACTGAGAACAAATGCGTTGTTTGTTATTTACACTGAACTTGGAGAAAGAAGTTGTGGTTGCCCTAAAACAGAGGGAACATCAGCTAGCCTGAGCTCAGTATATTGATTTGTTTCTTCACTGCCCTAGTCTTCTAGTCTTCTTTCTATGCAGTGTGTCTGGAAGTAAATCATTGAGAAAATAGTAAATTTCCAAACAAAAAAAGTTGATTGACTTCAATTTAATGCTGCTGAGCACTGACTACAATCTTAAGAATTACTGATTGTGAGACACTATTAATTTTTTAGATTTCATCGCCACTGTTTCACTCAAATTCCTAATCACTTTGTGCTCAAATTCATAATGAGGATAATGTATAAACAAATTATTTCGTGTCTCATATAATTTTTTTTAATAATCACATTGTCTCTTGATTGCAGTGTGATTCGCCCTACATCATCACTTTCTTCAGTGCCTTTTTTATCGAGAACAGGATATCCATATGCACAGAATTTATGGACGGTGAGTTTCTCTGCAGCTGAAGCCAGTAGATCATGTTTTATCTTCGCCAGCCACAGCTGCGTAGACGAGACTTTGGAGAACTGTCGTGTGTCTCTCTGCTGGCTGTGTTTCCATTTACACTTCTGCAGATCAAGAGGACGTCTTATCGCTGTGAGCTGCTTGGCATGTCTGTGTGCTAAAAGCTACAAGGGCGTGATAAATCTTGACTTAAGTGCATTTGTAGATGCGTTTGTACATGTGTGTCTAGATTGGTGTGAGATGGGGGACTGTTTGTGTTTTTAGGTGTGTGTGTGTTTGTCCAAGTGTGTGTTAATGCAGTGATTCCCCTGTTTCACACATTTGCCAGCTTGTTGGCAAAGTCTGTCTAACCTCTCAGCACTCTTTACTCCGTGAAACTTTTCTTTGATCAGTTGTCTCCGGATTTTCTTGATTTTCACAGGAAGAAATGACTGTGTTGAGAACATTTGACCACACAGGGAAACATAAATAAATTTATATACTGTTTTATTGTTAAGTAGAATTATATCAAACAGGGAATATATTGATTATGACTGTGTAGTCTGTAGAAATAGACTGAATAGAAAGGACATTGAACTGTTGATCATTTAGGAAATTTGTGATTGTTGTTAGTTGTTATGGTGACAGCACATGTCAGTGGGGCCTTGAAGTGTGTCACACTCACTAGTTTGAGGAGCCCTTTGTCTCTAGGGGTGGGCGATATGGCCCTAAAGTAATATCACAATATTTAAGGGTATTTTTGCGATATTCTTGGAGATACGAGAAATTAGTAAAAAAATAATAATAAGAAGCTAGAACTGTAAGAAATATAAGTGATCTAGTTTTATGGTTTGCCTTCAAATATTCAGTAAACACCAAACTAAAATGATCTCTCATTCGTTTAGTTTGTGAACAACAACAGTAACTCAGAGTGAAATTCAGATTCTGTATACAATATTAATAGTTCAACAAAATAAAATCCACTACAAAGTACACATTTAAACAGCTCCCAAATAAAAAAAAAAAACAACCTTGGGATCTATATACATAAATCAACAGGTGATTTCCTTCTTTCAGTGAAATCCTAAATGATTGAGTTGTTTTTTTTTCCACCTGTACCTTTATGCTCTGCCATTTCTCCTCTAATCATCATGCTGTAATAAAAATGAAATGAAATGTGTACTCTGCATTTAAATATGATTAATGTTTTGGTTTTCTTTGACTGTTTCTATTAACATTTTGGATGTGTTTAGGTCATTGAAATATTTTGGGATTGGGCGTTCTGCTTCTGTATTCAGGAGTACTCGTCTTTATTTCTAACTGTGAAATTTATTTAGATATTTATTTTGTGTAAATTTCCAGTGTAAGAGGATCAACAGGTCTTTTTTTTGTCAAGGGTGCCAGTTTTGGGAAATGTTTGTTGATGTAATGTAGATGTGGATCCAGATGAAATTGCAAGCAACATTTGTGTTGAATCAATCTGGCTTCGTGATGTGCCGATGTGCCAAAAAAGCCATGAGATTATTAGTTAAGAAATTGTGCAGAATGTGTCATACTGTATATATCACTGCCTCAATCAATGATTTGTCTTTTGCAGGTGGTTCTCTGGACGTGTACAAAAGAATTCCAGAGCACGTGCTGGGGAGGATCGCAGTTGCAGTGAGTTTACATGAAATACTCAAAATCTCTCAGTTTGTAGTTTGATTACTGTGTGCAAAGCATTTGAATCAAGAGGTGTGTTCTGGAGTTTTAAGAAACGTTTATTTAAAGTGTATTAGAGTGTGATTGTCCCATGTGCACCCGGCAGTCACAGTTTTAAATGCGACCTGTTATTCGTTCGTCAGATACAGAGCAGGTCTGAGGAAAAAAACTCCCTCATTTTGTAAATGAAATAAAACAAAAGAGAAGCACAGGTGTGAATTTTTCAATTAGCTTCTATTTGGTGAAGTGATGGAAAAAGTCAATGTTGTTTTCCCCTCATCCTCCCTTCTCTGCCTTTCTCCCCCCATTTCTAGTCTCAGTTAAAACTAGAATTTTGATAGGAATGGCCTTGATGTTGATAAATGCACGTCTCTTTTCCACACTCATTACCCTTCCTCTGTCTCCACCTCCTCTCTTCTGTCTCCCCCCCTTTAACTTTGTCCGTAATCAAACAATGACAGCTATTTAGTCAGTGTTAATTCTAATTCACAGCTTTCCCTCCTTTCCACTGTCACAGTTGTTAATTATCACAGAAGGAAAAGCACCCAAGAGGGTGTGAGTGAAGCTGCACACTGCAGTCGTTGCACTCACACCACCACCTTTTGAGGCAGCAGGACTTCAGAGAGCTTTTGTGCTTTCTTAATTTATCTCAGAGGTTGTCGTGCATCAGAGAGACGGATGACAGGAGCCTAGAGGCTAGAATCGGCTCTCACATCCCATAAATGAAAAAGCAGCATTACTCATTGGGAAATGAGAAATACTTATTTACTTACTTACTTTAATACAATGATTATATGGCTGAATCTCGTAAAGCGATGCGCTTGTGAGGACAACACAAAAAAATCAAATGTTTTTCTTTTCCTTCTGACTCAACAAAAATGCTTTTCTCTTGCCGATGGTTATTTAACCCTGGTGTCTACGAAACACCTCTAAGGTGGGAGAGGCATACTTACCAAGTACCTTCACACACGCAGTAAATTTCTGTCAATGTAAAGAAGCAACGTCTCATCACAGATGTCCACCTGTTTAGCTCAAAGGAAACAAATCACCCTGTGAAGATACATCTTCTTGGTTGCTTGTGTCTGCAGTCTTATTATTTCAGTGACTTCCTGACTGGAGCAAAGATTGTTCAGCAAATTGAGAGCTTTAACGTGTAACTCAGCTCTTCCTTTGCAACCACAGTCTGATACACTAGTGCAGCTGACACACCTAAACTGTAGTCAATTTTAAAAACCCTTTTCCTTTTATTAAGACTGAAAGAGCTGAATTGCTGTACTTGGGGCGCAGTCTCCGCTCATCTGGGTTGAGTGTGTAGGAGGGATAAGTAGAGGAATTCATGAATCATTGTCTCAAAATTGGAGGACATCACACTCAGGTAGAAACCATGGTCACAGTCAGAGGACAAAAGGAGCCAAAAGGACAGCAGCAAGCATAAATAGCAGTGCCACCCTAAGGTCACCAGAACGGGCACTCTCTGGTAGGGGTGGTCTCGAGTAGTCAACTATTTGACTTGTTTGATCTAATGAGCCTGATTCAGCTGATTTTACAGAGAATTACTTGGTCTCTCCCAGTAAAATTATGTATGTCTTTTTTTAACGTATTAACAATTCTCTGTCAAAATCAGCAGGGGGAGGCACATTGAAACAGCTGCTTGCACCCATCTCTCCCTGTCTCTTAGCAAGAGAAAGGTAAAGGTGCTGTTTACAACCACCGAGAGCAAACAGGAAACGAAAGAAGTGACGTGTTCTGCCTGTGTGTCGATCTTTTATGCTCCCTTTCAGTACTGTGGACAGCACCGCTGCTGCCCCTACACACACACACACACACGACAAACAGCGCTAGATGGATCATGTACTAATATAAAACAAGCTGTCATGGCAAGTCAAGAAAAATTTTTTTTTTTGCTTGGGATTTTTTGTCTGTTGTGGAAAAAACTGAAACTAATGATGTAAATGAGAATATGGATCGATGGGCAAAAGATCCCCCCCCAAAAACATGATCTGATTAACAGTCGACAAAGCAAGACTTGACAAATCTGATTCGACTATGTAAATCTTAGTCGGGAACATCACTACTCTCTAGACCTCAGCTGCCCCTGGATGTCTTGTCCACTCTAAGGGTCACCATCAATACAACATTAGAGATCCGTGTGAACTATGACAGCACAGCAGTATCCAAACCTTTCAGTATTTCAGGCTGAATCTAGTCCTGCCTCTTTGCCTCTTAAGTGACAAATGCCATGACAGCCAGGTTGTGAGGTGTAAACAGGGTCATAGACATTTTTCCCCTACCTATATGTTTAGTTTGTTTACTTTAGCAGGAGAAAAACACTTGTTATGAATCAAGACATTAAATTATTCAGCCACACGTGCTGCTTAAATATTTAACACTGTTAACGTTAATCTATTTCCTCTTTGGTCTGTGTCTCTAGGTAGTCAAAGGCCTGACGTATCTGTGGAGCCTGAAGATACTTCACAGAGGTGAGTAAGGTAGCGCTCGGGCTCTGTGTTATTAAAAAAAGAACAGAGTTGATAAAGACAAGCTGTAGAGTGCTGATGTTGCAGTTCTATCAAGCAGTTTGTCTCCGCAGATGTCAAGCCTTCCAATATGCTGGTGAACACCCGAGGACAAGTCAAGCTCTGTGACTTTGGTGTCAGCACACAGGTACACTGATTTGTTTGTGTGAGCATGGAAGAGAGAGGGAGATGGAGAGAGAAAGGATGGAGGAAGAGAAACAATTGTCTGTAGCTGCATTACCCGTCCTGCGCACAGATCTGTGTGCATATGGTCAACGTTTCAATCACTGCATTCATTTTCAACTCAAAACATCAGCACTATCCCAAGGGTCTTCCTCTCACATTAACTTTCCCCCCCACCTTCATTGTTCTGCAGCCTCCAAAAAATCACTTGTTATAATTATGACCCACACACACAACAGCAAAGCCTCATTGATATGTATTCAGTAGATGTGGGGAAAGCGTGGGTGGCAGACAATAGCCTTGTCATTGTGTGTATGTGTGTGTGTGGCAGTGTGTGTTTGCAATGTAATCATTGGGGACAGACCTTCAACGTTCCCCAAAACATCAACCCTGAGGACTCTGTCTCCCTTTTTAACACACACACACACACACACACACACACACCCTCCCTTTCCGTGGCAAATTGTTATTCATTTTTAACCTCCACTTCCTTGGAAGCTCCAAGGTGAATTTTACACACTGCATGTATAACACTGGCAGCATTGACTTGTCCTCTGTCTTTCCTAACTCTGTTTTTCTGTTTATCTCTCTTTCACACATACACGCTCTCCCTCCCCCTCTCACAGTGTAGGGCAAAAAAAAAAACAGCCATGAGGGAACAGACACTCATTATCACAGCCCTGTCATTGATGGCATGTGCTATTGTATCCACACACGGACACACACACACACACACACACACACACACACACACACAGACTCACTAATGTCTCCTTGTCTTACTCCTGTTCCCTTGTGTGAGGGTGGGGAGCAGCCCAAAATATCAACCTGACATGTCAATAGATTTAGATAATGTTAGCGAGGTCCAGCTCCTTTTTTATTCCCTGATATAGGACAATAAAGTAATGACTCTTAAAAGTTATTTATTACTGTTAAGGCTTATTAAGGTCAGGTGAGTAATTTATGTTTGTGTCCAGTATCATTATTTGCATGTCCACTGTTAATTATATTTCTTTTGCAGTTGGTGAACTCTATTGCCAAAACGTACGTGGGAACAAACGCATACATGGCGGTAAGTGACCCCTCAAGTTCACTTTAATGTCAAATAATTTTAAAGTTTTATTTGTGAAAATGTAGGTTAGCCTCGAATTCTGTCCGTACTGTTTTTGATGTTTGGTTTTTCTTCACAGCCGGAGAGGATATCAGGAGAACAGTATGGCATCCACGCAGACGTCTGGAGTGTGGGAATCTCTTTCATGGAGGTACGACATTCTATAAATGGCTTCATGCTATAACTGGCATGTGCACACTGAGAGAAGTGTGGGAAATTTATGGAGGGGACACTCTCCATTTCATATTTTGTAACTGCACAGTTAGGCCCCAGTCAGATTGGACATGTTTTAGGTGTCTGTGTTTTGACTGAGAGTGAAGTGTTTTGCCTGCTGCTTCTGTGTTGCTGAGTGCTGCATGTTTTTCAGCTCTGTGTGTGCCTCACATTTTTGCTGCACCCTGAACACCTTGAGTTAAAAAACTTCGACTCAGGGTGTAAAAGCACCTGAAGTCATTCACATTTTTTCCCATTGTCCAATCAGAAGAATTGAGAGTCTTGTATGGACTTGTATGGTGGTGATGACAAGTGCTAGCGTACGGTGTTAAGCTAACGTTAGCTTAGTGTCATCATTGCCCTACTAAAATCAAATCAAATCAAGTTTATTTATATGGCACATTTAAAACAACCACAGTTGACCAAAGTGCTGCACGAAATAAAAGAATGACACACAAATATATAGCAGTATAAAATGTACACAAATATAAAACAGAATAAAACCTGTAAGAACAATTCTATGCGTTTATTTCTGTACATTAAAACCACTACAGACAACCAAAGGCCACTGAAAACATGTACGTTTTAAGATTTGTCTTACAAGTGTCAGTGGAGGGGGAGCATTTGTTTTGGAGCAAAAGGCTATTCCACAGCTTTGAAGCAGCTTCTGCAGAGGCACTATCTCTCTTACCCACCAGCCTCGATTGTGGGACAGTTGAAAGACAGTGTTCGGAGGATCTAAGAGGTTGAGAGTTTTAAGTAGGGGCAGAAAAGTTCAGCAAAATACAACACAATATACAGTGTACTATCTATATCTGAACAAACTGTAGGAGCAACTTTTGTCTAACATTTTACCAACCGTAATTAGGCCAGATTATTGACGACAGATTGTGAAACTGTCTCTGACTCATCCTAAAATACGCCTTGAACCGACCATCATCCAGGCAAAGCTCCTGCGCCAGCTGGTGGTACTCTCTGATTTCCTTTTTTTGAGGGTCTCATGTGCCCATACGGATCTCTGTTTCCCTGTGTCCAGTCCCCAAGTGTCCTCTCTCCGTCCATTTATTTTGCAGACTTAAAGGAACAGATCCGTAAGTTTACTCAACAGCAAAATAGCGGTTAAGCTAAGGATGGCTGATTTGGTGGTAGCTTAGCAATAGTTAAAAAAAGCGCTCTGTCTGACTGGGGCAGGCTCCAACAAAAAAGCACCTCGCATTTTACAATCTGCAAAGCGCACTGTGTCTGATTTGGGACTTAGGTTTCATACATCTCACATATACAAATTGAACAGATTGTATTGTATGTCTGTTCCTCATAGACTGAGCATTATAAGATACATATATGTTTGTGTGTCCTTGTGCGTGTGCATCAGTATTTGATCGAGTGCTTGACTGACACCGTGCCTCTTGAAATAACATTTTAATTTCAGTATAACAGTCCCTGGTCTCTTGTCCTCCCACTGACACTATTGATTCTCCATCTGTTTCTGTCCACAGCTCTCCCTCTGCAGCATCACAAATGATTTGGGCTTCTGCCTCGCCTTTGTCTGTCAATAATGTTTCATATCATTACAGTTATAACAATAATGGATGAGTTCATAGTGAAGGAGCCGTGTCAAAACTATTGACATGATCTCTGTGTGATAAAGATGGAGTTTTATATCAGCGGACCCCCCTGGCCCTGTTCTCTTTATTTCTAGCTGTGGATGTGTGCATTAAGCTAAATGAAATGGCTCGCAGTCGCACTCAATTTGGATTGATCTTTAGCCTGCTAGTTGCTCCATTTATGTTCAAGAAAGACCGAGAGCGTTTTGACGTTTTAATAACGTAATGTTGCCAATAAGCTGCCCTTGACCAAGATGAAAAATGCCCACCCCAAAGTGAATTGCCAAATGTCAGGGAGAGCTGTCACCCCCCCCAGCCAACCCCCCCACCCAGCCAAAATAACACACATTACATACAACCGTCCCACAATCCTGTCCTGCTTCTGTTTATCCCTCTATTTTGTTCTCCACAGGTGGTAATCGTGGGGGGTTATTAACTAATAGCTGATGTTGTTTGATGAGGAAGTGTTATCAGCAGGTGGGCACTAAGCTTACCTCAAAGACAGAAAGTCTCAAGTTCTGCACGCTTCATCGCTTTTAGAAGAATTTTCCTTCTGTGTCTTAAATTCCATGTGACTAAGACACTGGCAATGGAAATACACAGGCATATACTGTAGGTTATGTAAAAAAGATACATGAATATACATGTGTACATACACTGCGTGTGTGTATAGGTGGAGATACAGTATGCATTAGAGCTTATGCATTTAAAAAAAAAAAAGTACCTTTGTGAAGCGTAATTTTTAAATGTTGACGGTGTCCCTTTACTGTACACACACAAACACAATCGGGCAAAATATTAGCGACAGCCTAAAAATAGAACATGTACTAAATTCGCCCATTACAAGTTGTATGAATGTGAGCATTATGGAGGAGTGTATTGAGTTAGTTTGTGCGGGTGTTTACAGATGTTGCCACAGGCCCAGTACTGACTCAGCGTTTTATTTCATATGTCTCTTTAAGAATAACCTGTAGCACTTACCTTTTCTTTCTTCTCTACACAGTTGGCGCTAGGCATGTTCCCCTACCCACAGGTGAGTTCTTTTCACTGTTTTATTTGTTTTTATTTTAGGCTAAATGTTTTTATTTTGAATTGATCCACCTAAAAAAAAATATTTATTAGAAGACATTTGGCTGTGATGATTCCAGTTGCAAGAAAACACTGTAAATGTCCAATGGTTGTGTTTTTCAGATTTTTTAATTAATTTTTATATTGTTAATTTTGATTAGATTTTTTCAAATAAGATGATTTTAAGATTTTTTTTATTATTATTATTATTCAAATTTTTTTTTACGTTATTTTTTTTATTTTGCACTAATCTTGCTTAAAGGCCCTGAATTAGACAAAGAAGACTGTTAACCCGCAAATATATAATTTTTTAAATTTTCTGTCAAATTATTTTTTAGATTACAGGTTCAGTACTGGTATACAACCTTAAATGTATAAATCTACTGTTTGGGTTTGAGGTTTTTTTCCCCTCATTACACTAAGTTAAAAATCCTGCTCAAATGTAATTGCCGACCTCCGAAGTGACTTCCCAATCCCATCAAGTCTTAATTAGCCCTTTAAGATGGGTTTATCTCACTAATCCCTAGCAGAGCAATCTAAATCTGGTTACCTCAGGTTACCTCCTGGCTGCCTGCCTTCACGAAATGTAAGGGGAGCGATTTTATCTAATGAAGAGTTTGTTCTTAAAACTACAGTGTGATTGTGTGGAAAATGATGCTTTGAAAACCTTAACTGTATCATAGAAATGTTGTCATTTTTGGTTTCTGTTTTTACATCCTGACACTACAGCTTCTCACTTTTTGTTTAATTAACAAAGAAAATAAGTCGTAAGTAAATAAGCACGTTGGCACATTTGATCAGTTTCTGTGTAGTCTTCCTGCTGGCTTAATGTATGCAACACTTGGACTCAGTCAGTCAAATGAAACTTGGTTGTGGTTGATTAAAGAAGCAGACTGTGATGTAACCGCCGCACTATCTGCACAGGGATTGTCTAATTGACTACTTCCTTTCACTATGCTAACTGTCTTTCCTGGGAATGAGGGAACCAATTTACTAAACGTTGAAGTTGGATGTCACATGAGACTTTTAAAATCTCAGCATTAATGCATTAAAATTAGTTTTGGGCCAGAAGTGTTTTGGATATTTATCTCAGTTACCTCCATTTGAAGATGTTTTCCTATTAGTGTTATCTATTATGTGCTGAGAGGAACCCAAATGTGTTTTTCCAGGAATTAATTCAGCACCTAGTTGCGTACTTCCACAGTGAACGGGCGTCTGTGAGACAGATTACAGTCGTGATGATTCACTTCTTTTCTGTGTCGATCATTAATTCTTAAGCCATGATGAAAAGCAAGTAGTGCAGGCCTTTGTGTCAGGGAGCAAAGGTGTGTTTATACGGCTCTTAAATTGTATAGTGATGTAAATGTCACACAGTGATCATTCTGTGTGTCTACTTGTGTGGAGCGTGTGTGTGACTGCAGCCCAGGGCGTGTCTGATTTTAGAGTGCTCTCCCTTCCTTCAATGCTTCCATTATCATGTTAATTGTTAGTGTATTTTTGCAAATGAATGGTAGTTTAATCTACCCTCATTGATAGAAACGCAGTAGACAAAATACTAGAAACACCTCCCAGTTTTATAGTTTAGGCTCTCCGCTGTCACGCAGCTTTCCTCATCTCAGTATTAATTTTCCCCTAACTCCATATGGTACTGCAGACAGTTCACCTGCAGGCTGTAGCAGAGCGGTGTGGCGAGAGCGCTCGGATCCAGCTCGTCAGGCGCAGCCAGCCAAAGTCCTCGGGCCTAAGCTGTCATTTTTGCAGACGCTGGCACAGCTGTCTGTGCAAAACCCCCTGCTACACTTCACAGAGAACATTTTAGTACAGACTGAGGGAGAAGTTGGAGAAGATATAATGGGGAGAAGGGTTGGAAGAGAACCAACGGCATCTGAGTTTCCACTGTAGACCAGTGGAAGATACTGGAGTTGTTAAAGTTGAATTTGGCTTTGAGGCGTTCATGATTTGCACTTTTGAAAAGCCAATTTTAGCATTGTTTGGGTCTTTTGTTTACCCTTTACATTCTGAGGAAGTGTGTGTGTGTTTGCCAGTTGCTTTCTTTCAGCGGTTAGTTGATGCATTATCCCTCATTCATTCTTTTGTGTATGCACGCACAGTGGAATCATCACCTCATGTTTGTCATGATTAGAGATGGTCTCTTTAATTCCATTTCACCACATGTCGGGATTCATTTGCGTCCTTTGTCAGGAGTTAATGGAGTTTTTGCACGGCTCGCTCTGAAAGTCTTTGAAGACACCAGACCTGATGTGATGTGTATACAGCCGCCAGCACTATTGCCTCTGATTGATTTGTTTGCTCTGTGGTTGTTTTTGTTTCTCTTTATTTTGTCATATTTTCTCAAATTTGAATGAATTTTTGGATGAAAAACCATGTCAGTTATTGGTGTGTACGTTTCAGGAGCCTCCATTACACATCACCGCATCCATCAAACAGCAGAGATGCTTTCCTTTTTTGTGACTCTGTTGTTTCCTCTCAAATGAGATGGAAAAGGAAATGGTACCGTAGTACTGTTTGTGTGTTGTAAACAATGATTGCTGTCATTTTTCAGCTCCGTGTGGCATCTCCAAACTCTTTTATAGTTGACTTGGTCACATGTTCTCCTGTAAGAAATTAGTTAAACATTATTTCAGTGTATTAGGCCAGCCCTCTCTCCTAGAAATCAAATTTATATCCAGCTAATTTGAAACAGCAAATACGTTTTTAGGGAAACTAAATGTCAGTTGTTTTCCTTCAAAAAAGCTAATCTTGCATTACAGTGTCTACTCGTAATTATTACTTTTTCCATTTACATTTAACCATCACAGTCTTTCCCTGCATTTGTTGCCTAAACCGAAGACAAGAGTCTGGAGACAACCCAAAGTTGTGTTGTCAAAATCCTGCAATTTGTACGCCCACCATACTCCCTGACTAAGTCCTTATGAAGCCTACGCGGTACATAAATGCAGTGTTTTGTTACCTGAAAGAAACGCCTCCAAACAGTATCCATGCAGCGATTAAGTTGTCACAATAACATAATTAAGAAAGCAGTTTAGAAATATACAAACATAACTTTGAGGAGACAGGGTTAATTAGGCTTCCCTTTTTGTCTTTACATTACTTAATAAACTATGAATTAATATCAGCCTTGCCTTCTCAGTCTTAAGTATGTAAAGCTACACAACAACTCTAACAATTTCATACCATGCTAATTATTGTCACCTAAACATTTTTGTTATGCACACTGTCTGCATAACCTTGTATTTGGCTTCCCCGCGCAGGATTTTTAAGATGCATAAAACAGGTGATGCGAATCTTAATTTACCACCAGTTTGGCAGTATTAAAGCTTTTGGCAAAGAGTGAAATGCTTTCATCAGAGAAGCGCTGCATAATCTCAGCGTAGAGCTAACACAGTGACTTAATTGTTGTCGACCTAGCAGTAAAGAAAAGAACAGAGAAAAGGACTGTCACCATTTTCCCTCCTCTTATAGTGACAGCTCCATGGTGCCAGAGTAGGACTGCCTTTGACCATAACCAAAACGTGCATCTCAACCTTTGTTCAAATCAATGATTTGATCAAAAAGCCTTTTGTAGGAGATTTCTGACCTTTGAAGAAATATCTTTGAAATCTTTGAGGAGAGAAACAGCCATCTGATCTTTTAGAAGTGTTTATTGAGTTGCTCTTGAAAGTAACAGAAATCATTTGACATCTGAAAAGTGTGACTTCTTATTTTCACACTGAGCCCACTGTGATATTTTCAAATAACGAAAAAAGCTTGATGTGGATCATAAATCAGTACAAAGTCACTTGTAAAAGGGCTGTCCAAGTCCTAAGATGTTTTATACAACAACAGACAGTGTTTAGGGATACAGTTATAGACACTCTCATACACAGTCCTACAGGACCATCTGCAGCAAACACAACATCCTTGCAGTTTGTATTCATCTTAGATCAGTTATCAGAAGAAAACATGAAGACATGTATTATTGGCAAGTCTTTTCTAAATGTAAAAGTCATATTAACAAACTTTACCCTTAGGATGAACATGCAGATAATAATATGTCTACCAGATAATCAGCCCACAGTGATGAGAGACTGCTACGAGGGAAAGATAGGGAGGTATTTTTAAAGCTCTCTCTTTGATATGTGGTCAAGCTACCTAGTACAAGAAGAATAAGTGCTCAATTATGCTTGAATAAGTTAGTCTCCCACTATCCAATTTCAACCCCTGGAGCAGCACGCAATTTTGTCCTAGTAATTATTTCTGAACAAATTAGTTTTCCATAGTTGCCTTTAATGTGTCTGAATCAGGCAAAACTGGATATAGAGGCAGTTTAGGAGTCTCTTGGTATTTGCCGAGTGTGAAAACCTGTATTTAATTGAGTGAATCAATAAGTGCTCTAATGCACTGTCAAAAGACCCGGAGAAATGAGCAATTTATTTACCAAACATTCTAAGACATTTAGCTGAGCCTAGTTTTTAGGCATTATATCACTTGGTCTATATGATGAAGTTATAAATTTAGTTTTGTTTTTTTAAAGACATTAATACAGATTTTTGTGATGAATTCAGCCCTGAGGGTTTTAAGTAGGAAGTGCTCTCTACAGTGTCACTGCTGTGTCACCTGCCATTTACATTTTCAGACATTATCTCAGAGGCTGTGTCTAGATCTTCCAAATTAAAACTCTCTATTGTAGCTCATTTTTTAAGGACTCACTCCCTTAATATGTTTTGACTGTGACCATAGAAAGTACATTTAGTAAGTGCAGTAAGTATTGAATTGACGTCTTTTTCTGTGCTTTGTTTCCCCTAATTATAGGTTATTTGGGATTATTTTTTCTGCATATTCAAAGATCTATTCCACTCAGATCAGATCCCTTTTTCCTTTTTGTGTAGTCCAAACAATTCACAGCTTAACCCCTATAGACTGCTGCAGGAATGAGCCCTAAAACCCAGAAATTAGTTTGCATTTTAGCACTCCTGGTTCCTTCATCTTGAAGTCAATGGATTTTTGTTTTTAGTTAGATGCCCAAAATAACGTCTGTCGTTAACACAAGCTTAAGAGACTTTCACGTTTTGCCTTATGACATAAAAAACATCAGTAAATACACCACTCGTGCATTTTGTAGCTTTTATGTGTCTTGAAAAAGACGGTTGCTAATAAGTGGCGAAGTAAGACTAAAGAACATCATCACGACTAACACGGCTTTACAGCCTTGTTGCGGTGGCGACGTTAAGTCGTGCGACTGTAGTGTAGTTTGTTTCCAGCCCAACGGTAGCTCTTAACTTCATTCATGCTTCAAAAACCATAAAAGCGGTGTTAATTTGTGAAGATTACCTTGCTGAACAAAATGTGTAAGCATCATAAACTTTTGTTTGCGGCAGAGCTTATTTTTTGCAGTAATCCAAAATCTAATGGAAAAATCCCGTTGGCTTTTTGACAGGAGAACCAGGGCGATGCTAACTTCCACATCGGCTCACAAAAAATTCATCCCTGCAGTACTCTATTATCATCACATATGTAGGTAGCTCAAGATGTCCTGGCCTGTTTATTCTCAGTGTTGCACCTGTGAAATTGACACCAATGAGCATGCTCATTACAAAGCTTGCTCATGCTGTTTGTAACAGTTATTCTACATCCCAGCACATCTAGATAACCTGGAGGGTATGAATAAAGTACTACTCTGAAAATTAGCATTAGTGGATCTTTTACCCCCATTCTCCACAAATGAGAACAAGGCCATTAACATTTGTGTGTTTTCATTATGTAAATGGTGTTAACGCATACTCACAAATTGCCAACAGGAAAGCAATAATTTTCTCCTAGTGATCATAATGTGTCCAAGTGCATCGTCTTGATTATGACACGCTAATTACATATTGCCTCGTCCCCTCTTCTCTGTCTTGCCCTACAGATCCAGAAAAACCAAGGATCTTTAATGGTAAGTTTTATTGCATTAGAAAAGGAAGAAATAAAATAGAGGTCTCCCACACTGTAGTCTGTTACTCTTGGTTGGCTCTCTCATTTGAAAAAAAAAAAAAAACACTCAAATTGCATTTTTGCAATGAAATATCAGATCATGCTTAAACTGCTGTATTACATTAGGTGCCATTATGGAATAATAAAAACATGCAGGAGCTGAAGGATTGTTTTGCCTGAGCTCGCTGCATTTGATTAATCTAAGTAGATACTCTTTTTTTTTTTATCACACTATTGATTTTTGCTATTGCCAAGAAATTCCATGTAGGCGTATGTTGTTGTTGTTTTTTTCATCTCCCTGTGTCTCTCCTCTTCCAGCCTCTCCAGTTACTGCAATGCATCGTTGATGAGGTGAGTCGTCGTCTTATGTGCTTTTGCATCTAAAGTCAGTCCTAATGGCCCGGAAAGCTTATATTTTGTTTCCTAATGAAGCAAACCACTCAGGCGGCTTTGCTCCCCACTCACTCAACCCTTCACCCTATGCAACTGCCTCAGGCAATACACATATGCACACGCACATTACTGTAGAGGTTGGACCTGTCATGAGTGACACACACACACAGCAACACAGCTCTGATTTCTGCGTGCTACAGAGCCAATACCAAAGCATTTGTTTAACCAGGACTATTCATATGACTGCACTGGGTGTTCACGTTTCTGTATTAAAGGACATAAAACTCACACAAACACAAAAAACAAAGAGACTAATAATGACGTGAGCGCTCAAGACCACTATGCCTAGCCATTAAATAAGTAGCATCTTTTCTTTCACAATGTACACACAACATATAAACGTACTATGTATAAAAGCAACAGTGAGACCATACAAAAACCAAAACTTGAATACACAAAGAGGAACAAAGATGAGCACATAACACAGCAACACAAAAAAGCTGACATTCATAATTCCATAAGATGTCATTTTACCCAACATACTTGTCCGCTCTGAAAACAGATTCTTTTGTTTGTTTGTCTGTTTAACATTTTACTGTACCCTCGATTTTTCATTCAGTCTCTTCCACTTCCAATGATTCAGTAATTCCATGCTTGTAATTCATTTCAACACTATAAATAAGCCAAACATGGTCAAATCTCATTATGGAAACTAGACAGAGCAGTGACGCATTACATACGTATATAAAGAAGTAAGGTTTAAATGCCGTCCCTTTTTTTTTATTTACCCTCTTTATAGTGAGTTCACCTACTGAAATGTTCTCTTTTTCCACACGCACACAGTTTTTCGATATCTGAATGTATGGACTCGCTATTTTATTGTGTCTGTGTACATGACTGTGTAAGCTCACTACATTCCCATCGAAGCAGCAACCCTTCCCTCCTCTCTCTCGCTCTTTTTAAATTCTTTGCTGACATACAATAATAGCAAAAATGCTACAACACCTCTGTAACCTAAACCAGCCCCCCCCTAACACCACCACCAGCCATATCGCACATTAAACATACAATGTCACTTGTCCTTAACTGCCTATAGATTTGGCCGTAATTAATAATTAAATGCTTTTGGTTGTAATGGATTGACCCGGCTGAACTGTTCATTAGTCAGCTAGACAGAGGCATCACTCAAAACTCTTTTTCCTGTGCCTTGTCCTGTTCCTCCCCTTGAGGCGAAAGAACATTTTTATGTTGTCCCAAGTGAGCCAGCACTGCCTTACTGTCCCAGCTAATGCAGTGCTTTGGAGGAGGAGACAAGAGGATAAGCACTCTTTAGAAAGATGAAGTCGCTCAGAGAGAATTTAAAGGTTTAGGAACTACATACAGTTCAGTGTGCAGGAGAATACCCAGAGAGGTGCTCTATATTAGTGTCCCTCGTTTGTTTCCAGTCCAGGACATCATTCAAATAACAACGTTTTTCTTACAGCTGATTGTTTGATTTTAATTCTTCTCAATTTCAGCTCAGCATTAGACACAGTTGACCATTATATTGGATCACCTAGAAACGTGGGTAGGCATCATGGAAACTCTTCTAGACTGGTTTAAATCTTAATTATCAAACACCTTATTCGGTAGTGTTTGGTGATGCCTCCTTTTCTGTCGCCTGTCTAACCTGTGGTGTTCCCCAGGGCCATCCCTCAGAACCATTGTTATGCAGATGACATGTAATTTATGTCCCACTTAAAACTGATGAAAAAGACTATTTTGATAAGCTGTTATTTTAACGATTGTCTGTCAGAAAGAAATGCCGGATGTCCCCAAACATTCTCCAGCTAAATGAAATCAAATCTGAAATCATGCACTCCGGTCCTTCAGAGTTTTGCCAAAACATCTTGGCTCCCTGTCTACAGAAGTAAAATTTGCTGCCAGAAACCTGTGTGTAATATTTGACAATGACCTTTTATTTGAAAAACAAGTCACAGAAGATGTTCAGTCATATTTAATCAGCTGAGGAGCATCTCAAAAATCAGGTATTTTCTCTGTTAGCTTGTCTGACCTTTGGCGTTCCCCAGGGCTCCATCCCTGGCCCCCTGTTGTTCTGCAGCCGCTGGGGCATATTTTACATAAGCCCAAAATTCTGTTCCATTGTTATGCAGATGAAATGCAAATTTATGGCCCATTTAAAACCATTGAAAAGACCGTTTTGATGAGTCATCATCTTTATTATTGTCTGTCAGAAATAAAGTGCTGGACGCCCCCAAACATTTCTCAGCTAAATGAAAACAATTCTGAAATCACTCTCTCTGATCCTCTGAGATCTATCCCAGTTTTACCAAAACATTTTGGCTCCCTGTGTCCAAATGTCAAACCTGCGGCCAGAAACCTGGGTTTAATATTTGACACTGACCTTTCATTTGAAAAACAAGACACAAAAGTTGCTCAGTCAGTTTTTATCAACTGAGGGACATCTTAAATATCAGGTCTTTTCTCTCTCGGCCTGAACTTGACTAGGTCATTTGTGCTTTTATACTATTTCCATTAGATTTTTTAATTTGTTGCATTTAGGGTTAAGTCAAAACATTATCTCATGCTGTAATTTAGTACAAAAGGCAACTTCTTGACTTTTTTAAAATAAGATTTCACTGATACTTTGAAAGGACTTGGACCAGCTTCCACTGATATTACTAAACTGCTGCTCCCCTATGAGTGCAGCCTCGTATCCTCAGGCAGGGCTCTGCTGGCTGTACATTAGTCCCGGCTCAAGACTATAGGCCTTGAAAAGTGCTATATAAATAAAGTTTATTATTATTATTATTGTACAACTTGTAGAACTTGAGGCATTATGGACTTGCACTGATCCCATGGAGTAGTTAATTTAATGCTAAGGTATTTTTAATTGAGTCAGACACACCTGACTTCAACATCATGGCAGGTGTGATAAATTATACCTGACTCATTGACATTTAGTAAGTACTGCCCATTAGTACATACTGTAGTTGTGATCCAACTACTTTTTTTTCCTTTGATCGTGATGCTTTGATATTGTGTGTGACTTATCCACTGGGGATTTGAAAGTTGCTTTAATGGCTGAATGAGTAATAGGCTCCTGTGAGTGGATCATTAATATTATTGTAGCTAGAGGTATGTGTGTGATGGGGGGTGGAGTGTAACAGTCTGCCTCCCTGTTTTTTTTTCCCCTTTGTTTTTCTATCACACACAAACACACGGCAAGGCATGGCTGAGATAGACTGAAATAAAGATCTGAGTCTCACGAGGTTCAAAATAAAGACTAAATAAATAAGGAGAAGAAAATTAGGCTTAGCAATTAGAAGGTAGACAGATCAACAGACACACAAAGGATTTCAGTTTTTACCTGAGTGAATCTCAAATATAAAGATGGCACACACAGAGCAATACAGATTCTTAAGTATTTTTATGTGGCAAGGAGAGAGGCCTTGAAAATCATGACATCAACAAGATAAAATGTAACACAGAAGACAAAGAGTGGTCACAATCAGGTCACATCTTACCAGACAGATGGACACTTGGAGTGGAAACAGACATGTTTTTGCTTTACAAGGACAGTTCACCCTAATCCTTTTCCTCTTATTTGTAGCGCTCTTTATCTATCTAGATTTTATGGTGTGAGTTGCCAAGTGTTGAAGATATTAGCCATAGAGATGTCTGCCTTCTACTGAATATAAGGGAACTAGATTGCACTCGGCTTGTGGTTCTCAACACACCAAAAAACATTTGAAAAACTCAACAGCAATGTCTGTTTCCAGCAATCATGACCTGGTTATACAAGAGAACCCACAAACCTCGTTGTGAGCAGTTTCATGTAGGAACTGTTTTCTTTCTACCAAAAAAACCCCGCCAACTGTATCACTGTGCAGAAGGAAGCGTGAATCTACTGCTAGGTCACCTGGCACCACTGAACTAGCTAACATCACAGCTCAGCTGAGGAGGACGCCAATGACATATATCATGAGCACAAGCCTCTCGTCCATGCGTTGATGCACGCTTCCTTCTATGTGATGATATGGTTGGTCCTACATGAAACTACTCACAGGAAGGTCTGTTGATTATCCTTATCCAGTTACATTATATTGAAGAGAAGGCAGACTTCTCTATGGCAACTCACACCAAAACAATCTAGACTGATAAACAGCACTAGGTAAAAAGAAAAATAATAAAATACATGTAGTATACTGAGGCCAAAGAGTGGTACCTCATGTATGTTCAATGTCAGTTTATTTGCCATCCTCCATTTAGGTGCATGTAAGTGTTCTTACACCATGAGTAATTATCCAGTGCTTCTTTTAAAATGTTACTTGGTACTAGTGTATGGCAGAGAAACACGCTCACCTTACTCAGCCTAGGTCTTAAACAAGAAGTTGTCTGTAGTTGTTCCCACCATCTGTCTGCTGTCCACCCTCATTAATGTACCTCTCTGCTCTGTTTGTTGAATAGCAAGTGGCTCCACTAATAAAGAACTCCCACTTTATTTTCAAGCCTGTAATTACTGATCTAATTTTGCCTAATAATTGCTTCATGGCAATGACATGTATATTTACTTGTACCCTTGTACCCTCGTAGTGTGTGTTCTGTCTCTTAGTGGAGCGCTTTGACAACCAGAGGAATAATTCACTCAGACTAGCCACTTTCATCAGCCTGCTTGTCTTTTGTGCCATCGCCTGCTGCCACATCAAAGCTGCAGCGGTGTTCCTCTCAGCTGGAGACATGAATACATGCATAAATGTGTGTTAGTGTTTGTGCCTGCAAAAAGGTGCATGTGCATGCAAATATGTGGGGAAAGTGCAGAGACAGATTTTGTATCAGATTTAGCCTACACAACACATAAATTAGTTGTGTAGTCGACACTTTGCACAAACTGTGGGTCCAATTGATCCTGTTTTTCTGCATGTGTGTGTTTGTGTATACACCATAGTACAGTGGTTGCAAATTATTTGGTACTCTCCCTCTAAACGGAGTGTACACTCAGGCTTGTGGTGTGCAGTGCTCAAGGGCATTTGTTTGTGCATGCCTGTGTGTGTATGTGCATGCGCTATGATATATTGCTCATCCAAGCGGCGGCAGAACTGTGAAGTGCAGTAAGATTAGAGGGGAACCCATTCCTTTGTTAATTTAAATGGGTTCATGCATCATGCTTTGCGGGAGCCTGCCGATCAGAGCATTAAGGAATAGCGAACACTGCCCAGAGGTGTTTTTAATGGCGCAGCAGGGCTTCAGATGTAAAGAGGTTTAATTCCCTGCATTTGAATAAACGCCTGGTTGTGGACCCAGGCTTTATGATTTTTGTGCATATCTGAGTGCTTTGTGTATTTTTGTTCATATCTTTGTTTGTGTCATTGGATGTCACCGCTGTGCATATTTTAAATCTTACAGACTTACACCTACTATTTACCCACTGGTCATTTTAGTTGTGATATAGTCTGATAGTGCCTGAGATAGACTTCTATTTTGTGTACATTTGGTGTGTATGAATATCTTACATTTAAACAATCAGTGTTGCATATAGAAAGATTTTAGTGATCCAGTATTGTTGGAGTTTTACTTAATGCCAGTTTTCACATGAGCCTGTGTATTTTTGACATTTACGTATTTTAGTGCTACAGTTTTTTCTTTAAAACAACAAAAATATTAATATAGATTGGACCACATTTTGCCATATTACTGTCTTAGTTCCATCATTTCATTGTTATAAACATATGTATCATTTAAACCCTGTCTGTCTTATCACTGACTATGTTTACATGCACAAAATATTGTGGTTTTTGCCTGTATTCCAAAAAGACAATATTTTTGCTAAGTTGTTTACGTGGCTAATGAAAATGAATATTTCACTAATGGTCTTGTTGGACTGCAGGGTGCTGCAGTGGTTAGCTTTGATGCCTTACAGCAAGAGGGTACCTGGTTTGAACCCAGGGTGGAGGGTTCGAACCCCAGGGTGGGGGAGCCCTTCTGTACAGAGTTTTTATGTTCAGGGTTTTCTCTAGGGTCTCCAGCTTCCCCCCACAGTCTAAAAGCATGTAGAAAAGGTTAATTGGTGACTCTAAAATTGCCCATTGGTGTGAATGTGTGCGTGAATGGTTGTCTGTCTTTCATTGCAATAGTCGTTCAAGAAAAAGAATTCCCGTTTACGTGCAGCAGTGCATACTGCAGTCAGCATGCCCTAACATGTTGTATTTGATATCAAAAGCACCGTTTGCTTCATTGCATCAAAATAGCATCTTTTAAGTTTTCCACTGGTGGTGGACTTGTTTGGCCATGCAAACACAACCTCCCTCTTTCATTAACAGCAGTACTTTTGCATATCAAAAACCTGTTAATATCAAAGTCTTTCATAATGTTTAAAAGTAGGTGTGTTTTTCCTTCAGACCAGAAATGTGGGCTTTTCCTTTGGGCATGCATCTGTACCCCAGCTTTACAAACTGTTGGGTGGTTGGTGTAAAGCGTATCTATGACAACGCACACAGCTGACCGTAAACCAGCAAGATGCCATCTGTCACAAACTGCAGTAAAAACCCCAGTTGAGACACATATTGTGAATGTGCTGTATAGAGGTCCAAATAATGCTCCTAAAATCCAAATAAAGCTCATTCGGAAAATATTACATTCGGGAAATTATTCGGAATATCCAAACAGGATATGCTGTTTACATGACCCGTATCAAATTCAGAATATTGTCATATTTGGAATAATAGTGAAATATTAGTGTGCATGTAAACAAATTAATCAAAAACTGCTGTTGCTTTTCAGACACAATTTTATACTTAGCTCTCCTCTGGAGTTTACAGGCATTGTGACTAAGAAAGAGAACACAGGTGTTAATATGGTGCAGCTGTTGCTAAGCAGTGGTCAGTATTTTTTCTCCAAGGATATTGAGGATAAAAATAAACATAAATATGAATGACAGCCAAAAGCAGGGAAATAAAAGAAGCAGAGTGAGAACGGACAGAGTAATGAGGTGAGGGGCAGTAATAAAGGGTCAGTCTTAGCCCAGCTGTTCTACATGACACGGTTCATAGACCCTCCATTGACGACATGTCACAAGCCTGACGCACACATGTACACACACACACACACACACACACACACACACACACACACACACACACCTTACTGTTGTTCTTTTTGGCCACAAGATTTATTCTTAGCCCTGAGATGAAATGTCCATGTGAGTTTTAGTCACATTTGGTCTTCTCCACCCTCATATTTTGAGTCAATTGTGGTCTGTAGTTAGTTACAGAGAGCCATTGACATTTTAGTAATTTAAAAAGTTTTGATTCTACCTTGAAGAACAATAATGTTTGGTTAATCTTGTAAGATTTTAAAAAAGATGCTTCTTTTATTTAAAAAAAAATGCTGTAAAAAACATGAATGGTGAAGAGGCAAGTTCAGCCATGAAACAGCGACAGTATTTTTTTGGAAAACAAAGAACAAAATCTTATCTTTCATAACTTAAAATACTGTTATTAGACCCACCAAGGCTGCAGTGAGCTCGTGCATCTTATGACTCCTTCCCAGCTTAATACAGCAAAATCCAAAGTAAAAACCTCAGAAACAAAGTAAAAAAAACCGCACTCTTTCCTTGAAAGACATTGTTGCTTTGACACAGCGAAGCAGACTGCACAATGCGTTATCAAACACCATCTCTCAGAGTGATAGACTGAAAAACCACAATGTCAAAAAAGTGATAATAATCAAGAAATGTCTCATACATGAATCACCACTATTCAGAAATTCACCCGAACGGCTTAACATAGTTTTCAACATCTTTAATTACCTGTTTCCATGTGCAGCCTCAGGTGTCTCTTGAGATTTGTAGTATTTTAAAGCCTTTTCCCAAAACCACGACACACTCTTTATCTTCACAGCGTTATACTGTAAGTAGCGTAGATCCAAACATCCAGCTTTTTTAAAATCAAGCCTTGTTGTTGCCATCATTTTACCAGCTATCCTCTCACGTTAGCCAAACTCTGCAGACACACTGTGTGCTACTGAGCAGCGCCATGACTGTTGATGCTGCAGGTGCCACAGGGGAAAAAAAGTCAAGGATGTTTAAATCAGCATTATATTTTACAAAAAAGTCAGTCAAGTTTTGTCAGTTGTCATCAAGTTGGTGCGTCATATAAATCTCAGTGCAGTTAATCTCATGTATTTGATTGATATGATTTGATTGATTTTTTTTTTTGTGTGTGTGTCATAGACACTTACATGTGCCCAACCCTCATGGAAAGACACCATTACAATAACGTTGCAATAACAATCAAAAATACATGTTATTAAACTACTCAGCCCACAAACAGAATACTCTACCTTCTATCCCAGGCCTGGCAAAGAAATTCAGCCACAGAAAAGGTTCCCTCTCTGAAACAAAACTCAGATTTGTCATGATCATCCAGCCAAAAGAAATCAACATAGACAGAGGTCATCTTACTGACAAGAACACTCCTTATGTCTTCATATACAGGACAGTAAAACATGAAATGAACCACATTCTCAACTTTACCTAAATTACACAACAAACAAATTCTGTCCTCCTCTGGGGTGGCCTCAAACCTTCCTGTCTCTAAGGCGATTAGTAATATTCCTGAGTGCAACTCTGCACACAGTGATCTTTGTTTTTGTTTAGATCATACTTCACGTAAGGTTCAACACTGTAGCTTTGGTTTTGGTTCATACCATACTGTATGTCAACAGACCATTTTTCTCGAAGCATGCAAAACATGTCACTCCTAATCTCCTGAATATCACAAAGTAACCTGTATACAAGTTGATTACAAGAATAAGTCTAAGAATTTCTAATAACATTATTAAAAATTATAGATAAATTGTCATGTATACCTGTTACGACTGTCATCTTCTAGACATTTCAGCATGAGGCTCTGTACAGTGATGGTGGTATAAATCCAAACCATGACAGAAGGTGTCTGTACGTCCTTAAAATGTCTTTAAATTACTTAAAAATCAATTTTATAAATAGTAGGCCCTAGGAGTCATTGAATGGACTTCAATAGGAATTTTTGAGGTTTTAATCGGTACAAACATTTTATGTAAATTCATTTAGTTGTCTTTTAGTTACAGTTTGTCAAAATGAGTCAGTAAGTGTGTGAAAGTCCTTATTTCTGATGGTAAAAATTTTTAAATCTACTACTGAACCAAATACTGTCTCTTTTTACTTCATGCTTTCACTTACCTGTTGGCAAAATGTAGATTAACCTAATTTATTCTAATAACCATATTCCTACATAAAACCTACCTCTGCACGGGACTACATTCATACTTCTTAACTTAGTCTTGCAACGCTGGAATCAGAAAAAGATAATTTTTCCAAAAATCCCTCCCACTGGTCAAAACTATCTCGAAAAGGTCTTGAAAAGCATTAAATTTAAGAGAGATACCTGTGAAAGCCACAATGGCAGCTCCAATATACAGTAGTTTCTTTTGAATTTGCATTTTTACCCTTTTGAATCACCAGATCTTTTGATTGGTTGACCCTGCGAGACAAATGTTGTGTCACCCAGCAGGTATTGTACATTAACTTGATTGCTAATGAATACAGTGAATTCAGACGATAAAGAGTGGAGCGTGCAGCCTTGAGATCAGACACAAAGTGTTCCTACAGCAAAGGTACTTAACTCTGAACCTTAGCGGATCCAGGCTTTTCAATGTTGTTTATACTCTTTGAACGTGCAGTATGTTGTATCAGTAATTGTATAATGACGTAAACCATTTTGTGTTGATCTTATTTAACTCGTCCACCTTTGGGACCTTGCCTTTTTTCAGTAAGCACTTGTAGAAACGGCAACTTTTCGCTCCTTAAAAACTCAGTTTTAATGATGGTCTGCAGATGGCAGTTGGTGGCCACAATAACTCAGTAGTGGCTGCGTATCTGTAAATTTATTTCTGTATTTTTTGTCACCAGTGGACAAAAATCAGTTACTTTTTATTTATTTCCTACCAGAAAAACCCAAAGTTTAATGACAGTAAGATTTTTTTGATGCACTACCAATTCAGCATTTTATGGAGGTTTACACTAATTTACAACATTTTAATTAAGCATTATTAAACTGTTTTTTATTAATTTACTGTCTAATTGCACAACAGGTAAGATAAAGTTTTAATTGTGTTTAATAATTCCAAAATAAAAAACTATGACTAATCTCAGTCTTAGTTTTATTTTATTATTTGTTTTCTCATTTTAAGAAATTATATGACATAGTATTACTGGAGTTACAAATCATTACAAATCATTAAAGGCCACCAAAGAAATTAGAAAGGCCAATACCAACTTTTCCATTGATATGATAAGTGAAGGAAAGGGTACACTGAATTTAATTTTTAAAAAATTAAAAAATATTGATATTGATATTTTTTGGCAGAAAATATCAAAGTCAAATTAAATAAGGGGGGTGTTATTGGAGCTGTATTTCATTATTTTAGGAAAGCCTTTGATACTGTAAATCATTCTACACTGATTACCAAAATGGCAAAAAAAAATTTCTTCTTACACCTTATGCAGGTTCAGATCTTACATAAACAGAATCCAGTGTGTAAAGGTTATGAGTGAATTGTCATCTGTGCTTGATTATAGTGTTGATGTGCCACAGGGCTCTATTCTGGGTCCTCTCCTCTTCAGCCTGTACATCAATGATTTACCATCAGCATGTGTTGGGGCTGACATACAGATGTATGCAGATGACACAGTAATTTATGTTCAGGCAAAAAACACTGGAGAGTCTGCTGTAAAGCTATAGAAACAATGGTCGATGTCAATATGTGGCTCACAGACTTATGTTTAATGTGAAAATGAAAAGAGATTCCATGTTTTTTTCAGAAAGGGTGAGTGCCATTAGAGAAATTAAAAATGTTCTAGCAGAAGTCACATTCAGTTTGTACAACTTAAGAAACGTACGAAACAACCTTACATCTGAAGCTGCTAAAATGTATTTTCATACCATGATTGGCCCACATATTACATACTGTTTAACCACTTAGTCTCATACCAAAAATACAATCCTAAAAGCTATATAGTCCATGTATAAACAGGCTTTTAAAGTTTTGGATATTAAACCCAAAACTTATCGGCAGTGCAATATACTGCTGAAGTATGATCTCTTACATTGGGAAAACTTCTCTTAATTTCATGACGCCTACCTCATATATAAAATTCTTATGTTTATGTCTTGTTGTCTCTATCTGTCTTGTTTGCTAATGTTTCTGTCTCATGCTAACGGTTTCTTGTCTGCTGATTTTTATATCTTGTTGCACATACCTGTGTCTGTTAGCTAATTGCTCATGTTCTGTCACGTAGAATTGTCTGGTTTATGTACCTTTAAAGTGCTAACCATATGGCATATTTTATATTTATGTTTTGATTCATGATTTTAATTGTTTGCATGCTTTTATGTCTTTATGTTTTAGTGGCTATCTTAATGTCTAGCCCAGGGATGACAGTTGCAAATTAGTCTTTGGCTAACACTGGCACATTTACAGCAATATTTATTAATGTGCACTGTTCCTGTAAATATAAAAAAAAAAATGAATTGATTAATTAAAGTAAATTAAAAAAAGAGAAAAAAATTGAGAAAAAAATGAAGAAATATAAAAATAAAACACATCAAAACACAGATATAACTGGTAACATAAATGAGTTCATAGGATATAATTTAACTGGTGAAATAAATATCATTCCACAGGATATAATATACTGACAACTGATAAATTTACTGTCAGAAGATACATTTTACCAACACAGGACTCGATGATGATGTGCCGTAAATGCTCACATACACACACCAAGAGAAACGGGTGTGTGCATGCACATGTATACACCTATATTCACACACATTCTCGAGTATACCCATGAAAGACATAAGTACATTTAATATTATATTAAGTTATCTTAATTATCACATCTGACGGGCAAGTCCTTGGAAATATTGCATGTTCCAAACCTTCCCCATTTTTTAATCATCTTTCCTCGGAGATATGGATTTGATTTCAATTTCTCTTTTTGTTTTTTGTTTTTTACGTGATTTATTTTAATTACAAAATCCTTTCATTTAGAGTTAATTATCATCTTTTAATCAAATCCTTGTAATTTCTTTATTTATTGCAAGCCGTATGACTAAGAACTAGTGTAAATTTTTACCTTTTCTTTAGTAGTTGTAGTAGTAGGACTAGTGGGTTTTTAATTTAAGAGATATTAAAAACAATGGACAGTTCTCCAATAGAATTTTCCAAAATCCACTTCTAACTTGAAAGGATTAATCTTAGTTTTAAATACCTGTTGATAGAAACCACCCTTAATTTTTTTCCCCCATTTGAATCATGTGCACTAAAGCGTGAGGATCTTTCAGTTATTGCAGTGAGTTATCATCCCAGATTAAAATGTTGCTTGTTGTCTGAATTATATTGTTCACAGGATCCTCCGGTTCTTCCTGTCGGCCAGTTCAGTGAGAAGTTTGTCCACTTCATCACTCAGTGGTGAGTCAGTTACTGCTTAACGTGCTTTCTTTTTTAAAGGACAGACACCGAAATTTCATTATTTAACATCTTCAGATTTTCAAATGGAATTGTGTGTGTTTTCAATGGCTGTTGACTGCGTAGTGCATTTGTTTGGGATTCTAGTTCACAATAGCTTAATATGTGTTGCACAGTCGGCCATCTGAGCCCCACGGAGCCAGACTGAACAATTACAAAGACCACAAGCTGCATTTAACATAGATTAACCAAATTATTGTAGGCGAATCAAAGGTATAATGGTATACAATTAAAGTGCATTTGCTTGTGTGTTAATGCGTTGTGGCTGTAATGGTTTTAGCTATGATATTCAGCGCTGCTGAATAAAAAGGAATGATTGATTTATCCGATAAAACAGGACAAAGACAATGTTTACCCTGCATTTGCGTCTGATTCATTAGCCTCTTGTAACCTTTACAGTTGTACAAACATGTACATACACACCTAAACCACATGCAAGCAGTGTGTGTGGGGGAGTGTGTGTGTGTTTGTACCATCTGTTGTTTATCCCCCATGCCTGCTTTATTTACTCAAACAGGGCACCTCTCTCTCAGGACAGACTGAGGTACCTGCCCTGGCATTATCTTCTCCCAGGCTATTCTTAGAGGGTCATGGCCCATTCATTGTGATACATAAACCAGTTGCATGACGAACTGCAGACAGGCCCCTGCACTAATTCCTCAAAGTCCCCGATATAGGTCGTTTTATAGAAGGTGTACGAATACATACTGTAGAGGACACTCACAGAAAAACACACATAAATCCACCGCCAGCGTGGCAACTGCTTCATTTTTAGTGTTCTGAATCATAAAAAATATTAATTGAAATTGGAGATATTAATTAAATGATTCTGTTTGAAATAAATGTTCTATGTTGTTGGGTTATAGTGTTTTTTGTCTGTCAAGCCCTCTCTTTCAGTTTCTGTGGCATGAAAGGATTCGAGCGTCCTCTTGAATATTAATTTCTAAACGAAAATTATGCCGTTGAAATGAAAGTTAGAACAAAAACGTCTCTCGCACACTTAGAAACACAGTCTGAATAGTGGCTGAGTATTGACTGCTTGTATCTCGCTTCTTTTTTTTTTTCAGTATGCGGCGGCAACCCAAAGAGAGGCCTGCCCCTAATAACCTCATGGTAAGTTAAACAAGACTTCCATTAAACAGTTCCAAGGACCACAAAATATAAGTTTTGAATAACTCTACAGACAGTGATCATATTCATGCATTCCAATAAAAACTCAATTAAACCAAATTTCGCTAG